>CATNVA010000034.1:0-15029 GCA_951217055.1 Gerris lacustris | reverse complement strand
TGACATATTTTTCCTTATCCGCCTTTTGAATTTTTTGGAACGAAGTTCCTTATGACACGTTCTGGAGCCCGGGAGTGAATCCGAAAAAAACGACCAAAATCACCGTCACAAAATAACCGTCACAAAATCACCGTCACGCAAAATTCGTCACGAAATCTACCGTTGGCGATAACTTGTGTAAAAGTTTACCGACTTAGTTGAAATTTGGTACACATGTTCATTTTACCAATGTCAGGGACAAGTTCGTTGGACAACGTTATCCGCCCAAGCGTTCACGCGCAACGCTCGCGTAAACGTAAGCTTCCAAGTTAAAATTAGAATTTTTGGACGGGAAAAAATTCTAACCTCATCTATTTAATGAGACAAACAACTTTTTTAAATAATATTTTTTATTAAAACGAACACCGACACTACTATGAAGTGATAAAGATCGCTAAATTTATTAAAGCGGATCAAACCGATTAAAATAAGGAAAACAACGTTTTTACCGATATCTTACGTTCTAACGTAAAGATTTAAATGAAACTTTGTATACATCACCTACAGTACAATTGAAACAAGCATGTAACATTTTAACCTGATACAAGCAGAATTTGTGAGTTAATGATTTATATTTTTTATTTTAATATTTAATTGGAGTAATATGCCGACGGGGCCCGGAAGGACAGATCTTTTTTTCTACAACCATCTGCTTTAACTATAAATTTATCATTACCTTTTTTCTCAATACATTATATTATTTATTGAAAGACGCTCGCTTCAAAGATAATAAAAAGATTTTCATTTAATTTTAACTAACTATTAAGATTTTCAAATAGTTAGTTACTTTTAATTCTGTCTCTTTTCTAACTTCACAATGTATACGTAGTTATTACAGCGATTTCATAATTTATATTTAATGAAAAGCGTAAGGAACTTCGTTCCTACCGGGTGTCCCACGACACCACACGTATTTTATTTTTTTTATTTAACTAAACGTAATCCTCTAAATTATCAAATCCTCAAACTGTCAAAATAGGATATAGAAAGAGAATTCAGTATGTGAAGAAATTTCAGTTCTTGCTACGCTGTTATAATCTCTTTACGGCTCTTTCCATTCGTGAGAGGAGATAAAATAGTTAGCGAAATAACGAGTGGAAGGGCCGAGGTTCGTCCGAACTCAAACAATACTCATATGAAACGACATAAAGCCTCGACGGCTGACAGGAGAGGGAAGTGAGAAGATATTTTTAGCTTTGGGACACAGCAAAGACTCCGGGATCTGGTCGGGCTGACCCCTGTCATGGTGGCACTTAGTTAACCATATCGACCCCGCATAGTGAAGCAAAGCTCATCTCTTTGCTAAACACATTTGCAATGATATAGGGGATCCCCTTCCTTCATTCCGTATCAAAATTTACAAATATTTTTAATACCAATGAAAGATATAACAATTCTTTCATTGACATTCAAAATATTTTGAATGACAATGAAAGATATAACAATTCTTTCATTGACATTCAAAATATTTTGAATGTCAATTAAAGATGTAACAATTCTTTCATTGACATTCAAAATATTTTGAATGACAATGAAAGATTTAACAATTCTTTCATTGACATTCAAAATATTTTGAATGACGAATGAAAGATATAACAATTCTTTCATTGACATTCAAAATATTTTGAATGACAATGAAAGATATAACAATTCTTTCATTGACATTAAAAATATTTTGAATGTCAATTAAAGATATAACAATTCTTTCATTGACATTAAAAATATTTTGAATGACAATGAAAGATATAACAATTCTTTCATTGACATTAAAAATATTTTGAATGTCAACGAAAGCATTCCTCTATAAATAAAGGGTGTGAAAAAAACAACAAAAAACATCGAGATATGGACAAACATGCAAAAATAAAGAGAATAGTTGTTATAAAGGTGTATCCTGAATTGCATATTTACATTTACTCATATTTCCGCCATTTTTTAGTTTTTTTTATAAAACATTTTTAGTTACTCATATAAAAAAGGAAGTATTGTGATGGCGCGAAAATTCGATTTTGAAACTTTGATGGATTTATAAGTTTTGAGTTCCCTGAGCCCAAAAAAGGGATTCTTAAAAAATATCTGTCTGTCGTCTGTGAAGACACAAGGATAAACTACTAGGCTGATTTTGACGAAATTTGGCATACATGTTCAGAAAAATCATAACCCAAGGCGAAATCAAGAAATGAATATTACCTTCAAATTCGGGGACGCTACTGTCCAAAAACTCTGAAATCACGTGAAAAATAATTATTATAAGCCGTTTTCCCAGGAAAAATTTAGTTCCTGAGAAAATAGCTGTTCGATTCCCCTATGAGGAGAAGTTATTTCTATAAATATATAGGGATAAAATGCTAAATAATAATTAAACGTAGCTACGAAAACTCGAAAATTAATAAATGGAAATCACTGGGCGAAGTAATTATGAACTCGACCGATTATTTATCTATTAATTTTGGTTGCCACATTTTGTAATTGAAATAGCGAAAAAACTGTACATTTTTCAATAGAATATCAAGAATAACCTTTTTTGCAAATTTTAATTTCTAACAAATCCTCAATTATATAAATCGGTTAAAAAATGACTGAGATGCGCCAAAAACCATGGCTAGAAGCAGCAAACTGTAGCGCTGCGCCAGGAAGATAAGTGGGTCCTCCTGCGTCGGCTGCATCAAGCTAATATTTTTTCAAAAAGTTTCTTTACTACATAAAGAAATATACTGAGTTTCGAAAAAAATCAAATGAATGAATTCAAAGATAAAAAATATTTTTATAAAAAACACAAAATGGTGAATAATTTGATAAATATGCATTTTAGGATTAACCTGTATAAGAACGTTTTTTTATTTTTGCATGTGTATCCATATCCCGAAGTTTGTAACATTTTTTTGTTTTACACCCTGTATATGCATAACATTCATCCAGCAATTTATTAATCGATAACTACTTAAAATTCCATTTACGTACAAACATTTACATTTACATGTCCATTAAATTTTCCTTTAATTTACATAAAGAAAACGTTAAAACATGGTAAAGTGCATAAATGTCGTATGTACACAAAACACAACTGAAGAAATTAAATTAAGTCCCAAATTTGTGTCCTTTGTCGATATAAAAATAAGAAACAAATTATTTGTTCTATGAATTATGAATATTAAGGTCAGTAAGCCTTTTTTTTAGGGTTTCGTTGGTAAAACCAAAAAAATAAGTCTGTCTGTCACAATGTACGGTTACAATAACTTTTGAATCAAAAGAGATAAAAACATGAAATTTTCCAGTATTGAAGATCATTTTGACGCGCACACAGGATAAATATAGTGAACTCAAAATTATCAGCTGTTCAAATTCAAAATGGTGGATAATTCACGTTGGCCGAATTTTTTTTTCATATTTTACGATTTTGGTAGTATTCATACTACGGAAAGATTAAATTTTAATTTAAATCAAATTATTATTATTATTAACTACGGGAAACAGACAGAGAAAAATACACTCCAGCGCCGGGATTTGAACCACGGGCCTCTATATTTCCAGTATAGTGCTCTACCAACAAAATTAAAGTTGGTAGAGCGCTATACTGGAAATATAGAGGCCCGTGGTTCAAGTCCCGGCGCCGAAGTCTATTTTTCTCTGTCTGTCTCCCTTTGTTAATAATAATTATAATTTAATTTAAATTAATTTTTTTTTAATATTTTGAGTAGGGTATTAAACGAAAGGTATTGAAGAGTAGATTACAAATATAAATAACACTTGTGGCTAGGGTTCAAGATCTATTTTATAGGGTTCAAGATCAATTTTATAAGGTTTAAGGTCAATTTTATAAGGTTCAAGATCAATTTTATAAGGTTCAAGGTCAATTTTATAAGGTTCAAGATCAATTTTATAAGGTTCAAGGTCAATTTTATAAGGTTCAAGATCAATTTTATAAGGTTCAAGGTCAATTTTATAAGGTTCAAGATCAATTTTATAAGGTTCAAGGTCAATTTTATAAGGTTCAAGGTCAATTTTCATGTATGAACGATGTAACATTACATAAAGACAACAATCAAGAGAGAAACTTTAATTTTATTCTAAATTCAGCACATCCTAAAATCCCTTTCTTTTTAGGGTCCGCAGGCAAAACCAAGGACCCTTATATTTTCCTTCGTATGTCTGTCTGCCCGTCCGTCTGTCACCTGCTCTCACGGCTACACCTTTCGTCCGATCACTTTGAAATTTGGCATATATTTGTATAGTAGCTACCCACACATTTTAAAAATATAGCGACTTCAAAACATTACTTTTTAAAAAAAATAGGGTAAAAAAACTTAAGGGTTAAAAAATAATAGTTTTTTTTTCTGAAGACCGTGTGGGGTATCATAAATGAAAGGGTATACATCGAACTGAACAAAAATATATAATTTTTTGGTTATAACTTTGATAGGGCGAGCGTAGACGAGTTTGAAGTTGGTGTGAAAAGTGTCCCCCCCCCTCCTTCTATCTCGCTTATGTAATAATTCTGAAAACATTCCTGAACATTCTTCGACCAAAAGGCATCACTGGCAAAAAATACTTTATCAGAGGTTTGTTTATGTGTTTTGAGAATATCAGACCCATAGGATAGTTCAGAGTAAGCTCTTTAGCATTTTAAAAAACACCATCAATAGGGTTCTACTTAAACTATACAGGGTTGCCTACGGACCCCCACTGTGTGCTGACCAGCTGACACTTGACCTGTTTATTGTTTATTTCTATTGCAGCTTTAAAAGATTATTCCCTCCACACATAGTTGCATTGCGGTTCTGGCTACTGTTACATATGCGAGTAGTTAAAATGACTTCCACTTGTCATTTTTATTATCCAAACATCATTTTATTAGACCCTCCTGCTGCGAAGAAGAAGAAGAAATGTAAGAAATACATTTTTAATATATTTTATTTAATTATTTGAATTTTGGCGGTAATTGGACAGATGTAAACAAACTGACGTCATCAAAATTATCGCACTAATAAATAATTATATTCTCTTATAACTTTACTAATTAATGGAATTTCATCGTTTTTTTTTATATTTGTTCTTAGAATAATACTATATATAGAAGGAGCATAGAATCGGAATCCTAAGCAATTACTGATAAGAGACTGAAGCCAACTTTTGCCGAGAGGTTGTGTCCTTAAGACCAGGCTGCCAACATAACAACACTCATTTCTTTCATTTAAACTGGAGAAGGTTGGCCATGCTTTAGTAACTATTCAAGCCCGCTCACAAACATCAAGAAGAAAAACCCTGCCATTGGTTATTGTTTACGTTTCACTCTGACGTCATATTTTACAACTCGCCCAGCATGATATAATAAACATTATTTTTAGCATATTTCAAGCTAAAATAAGATAAAACACAAAAAAAATATTACAATAAACTAAACTGACTATCAATAATTATAATTTAATAAAAAATGAAATTAAAAAACCGAAGGCAAAATAATTTTAGAGTTATGACGTCACAAATTACAAAAATGAATTTTTAGAACGCGGATTAAGGGACACAACCAAAGTTGGCTTCAATGTTATCAGTGATCCTCCTTGTATATATAGTATTTTTCTAAGTATTTGTTCCTTAATTTTTTCCGGTACCAATGATATGCTATATGTCAAAAACATATTTATACTTTTAGAGTTATTAACCGTCAAAGTTTCAAAATTCAAAAATTGATAACTTCAAAATGGCGGCCAATATCAAAATGAAATTTAGTGGACTTGTTTGCCATACAGAGAGGTACATTCGCGCCAATGATTCGGGCCATTTTCTCGATTTTTTTAAAAATATTTGCTGACAGCAAACTGGGATCAAGATAGCGGAAACAGTTGATTTTCCGGGCGGCACCACTACAGGTTAGGACTGATTTTTCTGCCAAGTTTCAACTCTCTAGGTTGAATAACTTGGACGCTACGATGATAACATACACACACACATCCATACATACATACATACATACATACATACATACATACATACATACATACATACATACACACATACATACACACATACAATACATACATATAGACGTCATGCTAAAGACCTCTCAGGAGGTCTTAAAAACACCCAAAACGGATAATTCCGTTGAAACCCCCAGAAAAAAAAATTGGGTGAAACCAATACTTTTCGTACATACCTTCGGAGAAGGTGAGGAAAAGTAAATAAAATTGGTAAGGCGTGAAGTCTCACGTAAAAAGGGTTTCGTTGGTATTGTGAACACAAAATTAGAAGAGGGGAGGGGGGGGGGGGGGGAGAGAAAAGTTTTTTTGACAAAATGGCGCTGAAAATTAACCACTATCCCTAAGTGGTATATATATTTCTATTCTACTCTTCAATACCTTTCATTTGATACCCCACTCAAAATTTAAAAAAAATATTTTTTTTCGGGTGACATGAATTATCCGCCATCTTGAATTTCCAGTAAATCAGATCAGATTGCTAATCTTATTTTTTCTATGGCCCAGCAGACCACACATTTTGCATATCATTCTATATTTTTAGGAATAGCGGAAATACGATTTTAGGAGGGGGGACACGCAAAATTTCGATGTTTTTGACAAAATGGCGCTGAAAATTAACCACTATCCCTAAGTGGTATATATATTTCTATTCTACTCTTCAATACCTTTCATTTGATACCCCACTCAAAATTTAAAAAAAATATTTTTTTTCGAGTGACATGAATTATCCGCCATCTTGAATTTCCAGTAAATCAGATCAGATTGCTAATCTTATTTTTCCTATGGCCCAGCAGACCACACATTTTGCATATTTTTCTATATTTTTAGTAACAGCGGAAATACGATTTTAGGGGGGGGGACACGCAAAATTTCGATGTTTTTTGACAAAATGGCGCTGAAAATTAACCACTATCCCTAAGTGGTATATATTTCTATTCTACTCTTCAATACCTTTCATTTGATACCCCACTCAAAATTTAAAAAAAATATTTTTTTTCGAGTGACATGAATTATCCGCCATCTTGAATTTCCAGTAAATCAGATCAGATTGCTAATCTTATTTTTTCTATGGCCCAGCAGACCACACATTTTGCATATTTTTCTATATTTTTAGTAATAGCGGAAATACGATTTTAGGGGGGGGGACACGCAAAATTTCGATGTTTTTTGACAAAATGGCGCTGAAAATTAACCACTATCCCTAAGTGGTATATATATTTCTATTCTACTCTTCAATACCTTTCATTTGATACCCCACTCAAAATTTAAAAAAAATATTTTTTTTCGAGTGACATGAATTATCCGCCATCTTGAATTTCCAGTAAATCAGATCAGATTGCTAATCTTATTTTTTCTATGGCCCAGCAGACCACACATTTTGCATATTTTTCTATATTTTTAGTAATAGCGGAAATACGATTTTAGGGGGGGGGACACGCAAAATTTCGATGTTTTTTGACAAAATGGCGCTGAAAATTAACCACTATCCCTAAGTGGTATATATATTTCTATTCTACTCTTCAATACCTTTCATTTGATACCCCACTCAAAATTTTAAAAAAATATTTTTTTTCGAGTGACATGAATTATCCGCCATCTTGAATTTCCAGTAAATCAGATCAGATTGCTAATCTTATTTTTTCTATGGCCCAGCAGACCACACATTTTGCATATTTTTCTATATTTTTAGTAATAGCGGAAATACGATTTTAGGGGGGGGGACACGCAAAATTTCGATGTTTTTTGACAAAATGGCGCTGAAAATTAACCACTATCCCTAAGTGGTATATATATTTCTATTCTACTCTTCAATACCTTTCATTTGATACCCCACTCAAAATTTAAAAAAAATATATTTTTTTCGCGACGTGAATTATCCGCCATTTTGAATTTGAACAGCTGATAATATTGAGTTCGCTATATTTTTCCTGTGTGCGCGTCAAAACGATCTTTTATACTGGAAAGTTTCACGTTTTTATCTTTTTTGGTTCAAAAGTTATTGGAACCGTACAGAGTGACAGACGGACACAGGAACGAAACTATAAGGGTTTCTTTTTTTTGGTTTTACCAACGAAACCCTAAAAACGTATAGAGATTGACAATCTAAAGAAGTACCTATTTAATCTTTATATTTACGAGTATATAAAGGCAATTGTGTAGTATTTAGTTTTTAAAATAAGCTTGTTTGGAAATGATATAAACATTAAGTAGAGAGTTCGGAGACAAGGAGATCTGATGGGGTTTTCTCTCGAGTGATGTTTTCCTGCTGAGAGATTTGTTCTTTGAAGATTTAGATGTGGGTTGAGAGCTGAGCCTGCTAGTTTCAAATCTTCTCTGACAATCCTTCTTTTCTCATTGATCAGAATGCCAATAAATTAGTAAATCACTCATTAGTCACTTTTATCTTATAATTGGTTTTCCTCACTTTTATTATCCTGATTATTTTCCCCCTGATAATGTGATTAGAAAATTCTATGTTCTCAATTATTTTAAAAATGTTAAAAGTTGATTCTGAACATGATCAGCCCAGCCCCAGCATGCAACATTTATTGAAGCGGTTAACTTTTTATTTTACAAAATACAAGTATTCCGCAGTTTTTGTTATAAATTACGTTGTTTTTTAAAATTTAAAATGACAATTGAAATTGTTATATTTAGGATACATTTTAACAGAGGAGGTTAACAAAGAATGCTATTTTTTTTTTACAATTATGTATTGTTATTTGAAAACATATTTCAGACAAGAAACATGTATTCGTTAATGCAGAACAAATTGCTATAGATGTGTGAAGCTTCTAAAATAGGTTCTGAGCAAATATATTTAGGCAGTTAGTTTTTTAAAAACTGATCAGAAATGAAAATGTTTTGGATACTTTTTCATTTTATACATTCCAAAAACTGAATTCGGCCTTAAATTTTTTCTTGTATGTGTGTCTGTCACCTTAGTCCCACTTTATAGACGCAAAACTGACTAAAAGAACCAAAACAAATATAGGTTGACCCACCGTAACCAAACCCCACAGATTCGCTAATGAAAATGTTTGGGTACTTCTAGACTCTAGACCACCTAGACCTAGAGACTCATAGTTTTTTGCGTTTGCTCGGAAATTGGCTCAAACCGACTGGAAAAATCCGAAAAGTTAAAAAATATATATTCCCCCCCCCCCTTAAAAAATTAAAGATGGCGGACGCACTTTAATTTTTTTGGAGGCCTATTAGTTAACGGTAAGTCGTATCGACAAGCTGATTATGCCGTTAACTAATATTAAAAGATCTAAAATTTTGGTCCTATGACTTTTTTAATTTTTTACTTGGAGCTCTTACGGCAACCGCAATCCGCAATTGTTGACTGATTTAATTTCTTATTGGAGTGCTTAAACCTCAAACTAATTCTCTTTAAATCGAGTATTTATAATTTTATTAATTTGTTTGTGCTAGAACTAAAGTTATTAATTATTTACTGGTGCAGCTGCCATATTGAGAGAAGAAACTGGTAATTAAATATGGCACCAGTGGTTGATGTTTGTTCAATGAGTTCTCAGTCTAATTAGTATTGACTAAGTCATTTTTCTAATTTACTATATCTATTTTAGTATTTTTATTTATTACTAGCTGACCCGGCGAACTTCGTACCGCCTAATAAACATTAATAACATAAGAAATATATAGCTGCTAGAAAACTTACCCGGGCATCCGTCCAACCATTACTGTAGTCTTAAAGAGCTTTTCAATGATATGCATTACGAAGGGTTTTCATTACGTTGACATTTGTACCCTGTACCTCTGTGTACCACAATCGGATCATAGTTTTACTAACTTAGAAACCACCCCAGGCATGTGTCCAACCATTCCCCCAAGTTTCATCGCAATCGGAATCGGATGAACGGTTTAGGCAGACATAAGAGACAGACAGACAGACAAACATTCATTTTTATTTATGTAGTTTACTATAAATGTGGTACACTTAAGTCCAGTCTAGTCTAACAGTCATTCGTAAATATTTGTTTGCAATGTTTGCGACAATAAAGCACCTGCGGCATGGGCTGGCTACACAATGGCCCAGCTTCACCAGATCTTCCTTAGGAAGAAAGACGGCTTCTTTGACTTTTGGTTGGGATGTTACGATACGTAACGAGTATTTCTATAAGTTATATTGATAGTGGTTAGAGGGGGTTAGAGATGGTTAGAGGTGGTTAAAGATGGTTAGTGGTGATTAGAGGTGGCTAGAGATGGTTAGTGGTGGTTAGAGGTGGTTAGAGATGGTTAGTGGTGGTTAAAGATGGTTAGTTGTGATTAGAGGTGGCTAGAGATGGTTAGTGGTGGTTAGAGGTGGTTAGAGGTGGCTAGAGATGGTTAGTGGTGGTTAGAGGTGGTTAGAGATGGTTAGTGGTGGTTAAAGATGGTTAGTTGTGATTAGAGGTGGCTAGAGATGGTTAGTGGTGGTTAGAGGTGGTTAGAGATGGTTAGTGGTGGTTAAAGATGGTTAGTTGTGATTAGAGGTGGCTAGAGATGGTTAGTGGTGGTTAGAGGTGGTTAGAGATGGTTAGTGGTGGTTAAAGATGGTTAGTTGTGATTAGAGGTGGCTAGAGATGGTTAGTGGTGGTTAAAGATGGTTAGTGGTGATTAGAGGTGGCTAGAGATGGTTAGTGGTGGTTAGAGGTGGTTAGAGGTGGTTAGAGGTAGCTCAAAATCTCGGTCTGGCGCGTACAATAATGAATTTACCACTTATTTTATTTTATCTATTTAAAATTACTATAGGCAAGTCAGACGTTACTTTGTACGAAGACTGTAATTTTTTATCCCAGTTGCTAAAAAAGTCAAATTTTCTATTTGTAGATTGAACCCTCTTTTTTTAAAATGATCTATAATATAATATATATAAATTGGCCTGTTATATTTTATCATTTTGTTGGTGGTATTCAATACCAGTTGGGATTGTTATTTGTTTTGTCTTTTTAGGATTAAATAATTTATCTTTTTTTATATTGCTATATTTCGCCCTTACTTCGGGCTTTGGCTTGGGCCCCTTCGGGCTATAACATTTAACAATTTAACATTTATAGTTTCAAAACAACGATCAACAATTTATAAAAAAAAATTAAGTTTCTTATTAAATAATGTAACTTAATAAATACCTGGTAACATCATCCAGTTTTTATGAGTCTTTTATAGAAAATATTCGGGTTTTTTATACTAACTTAATAAAAATAACTTTAATAAAACAATATAACTACACTATAAAAACAAATACCGCCAAAACTTCGTTACATTTTACTTCAAACATTGTTTTCCATATTTATGGATTTAAAATTAAAAAGTATCCTCCCTGTATGACTCACACGGATAAACTGATCATTTAATATTTAAAATTATCAACATATCTTATTTGATAATATGATAAACACGCAAAATACAAAAATAAACAAAATATTATATCAAAGTTGTTTTATAAGAGTACAAATTCTTATTTTATATATATATAAATTGTATATAAACAAAACATCACAGATTTAGGCCTTACGCACATGGATCTAATAAAAATAAATTGATCACAGGCGCAAATCACACCAGTCGGCTATGAGTCACAATCTTGATAATTGAATTGGTCACTACATACCGGCGGCGCTACAAGACACTAACTAGTGAGTGCCAGTTGTCGTAAACTTATAACTTGTCGACTAGCAAATGACTTAAATTAAGTACCAAGTTTCTCATTAAAACGTAAGATATCGGTAAAAACGTTGTTTTCCCTATTTTTAACGTGTAGGTCAGCTTCAATAGTTTTAACGATCTTTAACACTTCATAGCGGTGTCGCTGTCAGTTTTAATAAAAATTGTATTTAAAAAAATCGATCCGAGACAACTCAGACAAACTTTCTCATATATGAGTTCATAATTACTTAGCCCAGTGTTTCCACTTATTAGTTTTCAAATGTACATTTAAATATTATTGAACATTTCATCAAAATTTATCATAAAAATAACTTCTCCTCGGCGGGGAATCGAACCCGGGCTCTCTCCATCCGCGTTTTAAGCTAATATCTCAGGAACTAGATTTTTCCCGGGAAAACGGCTTATATCGTTGGATTCGTATTCAAATGGACTACATTTTAGAATTTTTTAATCAAAATCGTCGGAACCGTTTTCGAGAAATAATTTTGTTTCAGGTTTTTTCAGAGTTTTTGGGGGGTAGCGCCCCCTAAAATTAGAGCTAAAATTCATTTCTCGATTTCGCCTCGGGATATGATTTTTCTGTACATGTATGCCAAATTTCGTCAAAATCGGCCCAGTAGTTTAGGCTCCAGGCGTCTGCACAGACGACAGACAGACAGACATTTTTTAAAAACCACTTTTTTCGACTCAGAGGACCTCAAAACGTGTAAATCCATCAAAATCTCAAAATCGAATTTTCGCGCCATCACAATACTTTCTCTTTATATGAGAAAGTAAAAATGTTGTTTGTCTCATCGAATAGATTAAGTTAGAATTTTTTCCCGTCTTAAACTTCTAATTTAAAATGTTCACGCAAGTGTTGCTCGCGAACGCTTAGGCGGATAACGTTGTCCAACGAACTCGTCCGGGGTATTGGTAAATGGAACCGTGTGTACTAAATTTCACCAAAAGCGGTCAACTTTTACTGAAGTTATCGACACACTTTCCAACACACAGACAGAATGCACGAAATTTAGTTGAATATAAGAAGCTGGCTTCAATAAATAGAAAGCCTTGTGATAGCGCCAAAATTTGATTTTGAGATTTTTATGGATTCACAGGTTGAGATCACCTGAGTCCGAAAAAGTGTTTTTTAAAAAATCTGTCTTCAGTCTGTAGTCGTTGCAGACGCCTGGAAACTAAAATAATGGGCTAAAATAAGTTCGATGAAATTTTGCAAAAATGTTTAGAAACAAGTAAGGCGAGCTTCACGTAAGTACGTGAGGCGATAATCGCCGGTTTCTGTACGATTAAGTCAAGATTATAAGTGTAAAATTTTAATAGTTACATATTCTTTTTCTACACTTCAAGACTTCTAAATTGATGTATAACATCTCATGGTAACTAGAAACTTTTTTTAGTCGTTCGCCATATATTGGCCGCCGCGGCGGACTTAATATTTTAATTGTTGCATATTATTTTTCTATACACTTCAAGACCTTTAAATTGATGTATAATATGTTATGGTGATTAAAAACTTTTTATTAGTCACCCGCCAAATTAACCACCACCACCATCTTGAAAATATTAAGTGTGAATACTCCAAAAAGTGTTCAGTTGTCACAAATGCCGAGATGCAGCTGTGTGCCGAATTTCATGTTCCTAGCTATAGTAGTTTATGAATTGAAACAAGCAACGGACAGACAGACAGACAGAGCCGTTATGTAAGGTTTCTTTTCGTACTTCGTACAGAAACCTAAAATCATACCCTGAGTTGACATCTAACTTAAACTCTTGAGGAGCACCATTTCTCGCAAACAGTTCCGACGATTTTGTATTCCATTTAAATACGAATCTAACATTTCGTTTTCCCAGGAAAAATCTAGTTTCTGAGAAAATTGTTATAAACGCGAATGGTGAGAGACCGGGTTCGATTTCCCACCGGGGTGGAGTTATTTTCATCATAAAGTTTGATCAAATGTTTAATTGAAGCGAGCTTAGCGAGCTTCCTACATTCAACGAAATATGCTCCGTGTCTGTGTGTGTGTGTATCTGAAATGTACGACGATACATTGAGTAAAATTTGACCTATTTTGATGAAATTTGGTACACATGTTCATTTTACCAATGCTCAGGACGAGTTCGTTGGACAACATTGTTTGCTCGAGCGTTGCAACGCTCGCGTAAACTTGCGCTTCAAAATTAAAATTGAAATTTTAGGACGGGAAAAAATCCTAACTTTATCTATTCGATGAGACGAACATTTTTGGTCTTTTATCTGTGTGTCAACAATTCTGCAAAAGCCTTTATTTTGAAACCTAAGTACTTGCTCCATTTTGATGAAATATGTATGTCAAAGTTAGCTTATAGATTGTGCGCCCTTTGCTCCTCTTATAAAAGCAAAAATTTTCTAGCCTTGTGACCACACGAAAAATTTGAAGGGGAAATGTTCATTTTTTAAATATGTGTATGATTAATTAAGCTTCGTAAAATTCCGACATATCCTGCACTACTCTTATATCTGCACTGCCTTTAATTTTTGCTGGTTTCAGCCAAAAGTTTATTGGTTTTTTTTTTAGCAATAATGCTTCGGATAATGGGATACTGTATATTATCTTGTTAAAAACTGGCTTTTTACATTTATTTAATTTCAAATTCGTGAGCCACTTTTTTAATAAGAATATTTTAAATAAGTGTGCATTACATTTAATTCAGGATCATCATTAGGTACATCAAAAGAATTGTTGGAAGTGGCGATTCTCCACTACTAATAAGGAAACACTGAATTCTAAAGAGGCGAATTTCTATAGAAGCTGTTAAAGCGTGTAAGACCCCCCCCCCCCCGGAGTGGTTATGGTAATGACATCAAGGTATAAACTTACCTACCTAATTACCTAATTTTCAGATTTCCTCCACCTTCCTTCTATTTCTCTATTAATTATAACAGCGAATTCATGGGTCCTACATAATATCCTGCTTAACCTCGCTAATTACTTTGATCTCGCTGAGATGAGACATCCTGTTTGTAATAAGAAAAGCATAACTAATTTATAACCCAACATCATTTATATAATCGAGTAGCGTCTAGAAGATGGCGACGAGGACTCACCTCGAAATGATTTGATATTGCTAAGCTAAGGCAACCACATTTATTCCAATAAAAATAAATGTTTGTTTTGATTTATTGGTCTTTAAAAAGATATAATAACTTATCTAAATATAGCTGTCTAAATTAAATTACTTAATTTAACTTTTTTTTTCAAAATATAAAATTAAGCCCATTACCACTGTACATAACGGCACGTTAGAGACAAGTGAATTTCGTTATTACAAACGACGAAACGAATAAATATAAATTTCATT
>CATNVA010000033.1:0-392297 GCA_951217055.1 Gerris lacustris | reverse complement strand
GGCATAAGTAGGGTTACCATACGTCCGGATTTCGTCCGAACTGTCCGGATTTGAAACATCTGTCCGGTTTGCGTCCGGATTTGAGAAATGTCAGGATTTTACTTAGATGAATGGAAAACGCAGCAAAAGCGATGATAGGGTCTACTTGGACGCCTGAATGAGGAAGATTACCTCTATCAGTTGTAAAAGAGTTACTTATAATCTTAAGAGTATTAAGAATATTAAAGCAAATTCTATAATGGCATGCTCATAATTCCGCGACAAAATAAAAAATGATATTATAGATAGTTTATAATTAGACTAGGTTCATGGCAACGGGCTTAATTGTATATGTACTTAGAAAAAAAACAAAAAACCAATTAAATTAATTTAAATAAGTTATTACATCTATTTAAAGACCAGCAAATCAAAACAAATATTTATTTTTATTGGAATAAATGTGGTTGCCTTAGCGTAGTTTTTGTTGGAATAAATGTGGGTTGCCATAGCGAAGCAATATTTTTTTTTTTCAATTAAATTTCCCATAAAAATTTCTTAATCCTGAAATATGTAATAAATTCGTCAAAAAATGCAGGAGAGCAATGCATTCTAAAACTAAGTTTCACTTCTAATACGTGAGAGCCTCACACATATATATATATTTTTGAAGTGAAACTTCTTTGGCGGCGGTAGAGTGAATTTTTTCATATAGTGAAATCGTGTAACGAAGTTTGCGATTCGAGACTCGTCCAAGTGTAACATTTTTAGAGATTAATTGTATTATATCTATTTAAAGACCAGTAAATCAAAACAAACATATTTTTTGAAGCAATATTTTTTTTTTTTCAATTAAATTTCCCATAACCATTTCTTAATCCTGAAATATGTAATAAATTCGTCAAAAAATGAAAGAGAGCAATGCATTCTAAAACTTAAGTTTCACTTCTAATGCGTGAGAGCCTCACACATATATTTTATTTTTTTTATTATTATTTTTTAATCAATTATTTGTTTTATTATCTATAATGTATACATTTATTGGCTTATTAATGATGTTACTGATATATGATAAGGTTAAAAACAGTTAAAAAAGCTTTTAATAGAGTAAAAAGAGCACATCTGTAAGTTATTTTACATCTTATTTGAGTTATTTGTGAGAATTATTTGTTTTATCATCTATAATGTATACATTTGTTGGCTTATTAATGATGTTACTAATATATGATAAGGTTAAAAACGGTTAAAAAAGCTTCTAATAGAATAAAAAGAGGAAAAAACTATAAAATGCTTACAGAACACTAGTAAACAATGGTTTATTATAAGCCAGAAAAGATAACCTGACGAAAAATCGTGGAAGGCGCATGACGTTACAGCAACCTTTGTCACTTTTACGTAACCTCTCTGACGCGACGTATTATAATATATCTAATATTACGCTTATATACCAATTTTGTGTTCCCTTTTCCTGTCAATGTATTTAGAGCAATGGATAGCACGTTAGCTTCATGACCAGAAGGTCGATGGTTCGCAACTCGCCTGAGAGAAAGATTTTTAACAGATAAATCTTTCACAGGATTAGTCTCGAAACACAACTTCCGTTTCATTACATCCGTCACACAAATTTCATTACAATTAGTCTGTAAAAATGTTGGAAACTTCGACGTGTCTCGAATCGCAAACTTCGTTACACGATGTCACTATATGAAAAAATTCACTCTACCGCCGCCAAAGAAGTTTCACTTCAAAAATATTAAAGATATTGAAGGAAAGATAGATAATCTAAATAAAAAGGAATGAAAACATAATGTGATGAGTAATTGCTATATGAGGTAATACAATAACAATGCCTAGTCAGGTTTGACAACCAGGCAAAAAAGAACATAACAAAAATAACTTAAATCTAAACAAAGATTAACTAAACCAAATTAATGAAAATTATAAACAATTACTGATTATTTTTAATTAAATACAGGATTAAACAGTGAGAAACGAGAATTTGAGGAGGAAATTCTTTAGAACGCATCCGGGAACCTGTCTTGATTAAGTAAGTAGCTAATTTAAAAAACACAGAAGGAAGAAAGAATTAAAGAAAATATGTTTATTTCAAATGACATATAAACAAATAAAAATTAATATTCAACAATTTAACATGTACAGAATATGACTGACTTGCCTCCTTTTGACAGTCGTCCTCATATAACACACCCCCACCCCTCTCACAATATTACATTTTAACCCAATTACAAATTTAATTCAAGAATAGAATTTTCTCTACTTATTTATTTTATTTTTTTTATCATTAATACAAAGAATAATATAATGCCAAACAAATAGATATTACAACAAAAAATTTTCATAAACTAATTGATTATATAAATTAATTGATTAAAAAAATCATATATAGACATTTCATCTATGTTATGTTGTCTACATGTACAAAAATATAAATTATAGCAACGAATAATAACCTAATATTCTCACATTAAGAATATATGTTTTTTTTTTGTTTTGAGAGTATTCCAAAAAAGGGATGAAACTTTACCTTTTTTACATTAAAAAAAAAAAAAATTTATTTATCCCTGAAGACACATATTTTTAAAATTATACAAAATATAATGAGGAGCGTACAGAGAATAAAATGTATATTTATTGTGCTTGATAACAATTATTGGAATTTTTATAAAACAAGTTCTAATAAAGACATATTATGGATTTGTTAATAATAATTTTAGCTATAAATAAAAAGAACTAGTCTCTCCACGGAAGATAAAACTTTTTTTTATTTATCAAAGCAGCTTTCGGCTTTTATAAAGCCATCATCAGTGCCTACGAACAAACATAAAGTGTTAAAACTTACTAACATAAAGTCAAACTGAAATTTCAAAAAATACGAATAAAAGCTAATGCTAAAATCTATAAAAATAAGAAATTAAAAACAAATACTAAAAGCGTAGAACAAGATCAAAAAAGACTATAAGACGTCAAATAATCAAACGAGTAAAAAGTAACAAATCAAATAACAATCAATAAAACAAAGAAACAGTGTTAAAATTGCCAGAGTTAAAGTTAAAAATGAAAACAAAATTAAACAAATAATAAAATAAAAATAAAACAAATGATAAAATCAAAGAAATAGCATACCGATTTCAGTGGAACTAGAGACACATTATATTTAATAAATGGAAATATGTAGAGGGCGAGTCATACGATGTCGGAGACCAACGTAAGACTGATCTTAGTAGACGCTCCAGCCAGGGTTCTTATCAAAGAAGAAGCTTCTCCCCGCTCATTAAGACTTTTATCTCCCGCTCTGCATTGACTTCTGATAATCTCCAAGTTCTCAAGCGAGTCGAGCCTACGTCCTTTCTTGGCAAAATGAAGAAACCCGATTTTATGTGGACCTCGCACATGATTAAGTTCAATGAGATGCTGATTGAATCTACTGTTAGGACGCTGCAGGTGTTCCTTCGCCCTTGTTTTGAAATTGCGGCCCGTTTGTCCTACGTACTCAGAATCGCAGTCCCCACAAATAATAATATATATTCCACTATTATATTCAGGTCGTATTGGGTCCTTAACCTTAACCTTGCTAAGCTGCGCTCCTATGGTTCTAATTGTGCTGAATCCTACTCTATAACCATACCTTGATAAGACTTTAGCAAGACGGTCCGATATAGGGCCGAGATAAGGAATAGAACACCAAGTACTTTCTATCAGTTGACGTTCATTAGTCACATCCATAGCCTTCAAAAGCAAACTTCGATTTTTCCTGGTTATTAACTTATCTATTAACCTATTATCGTACCCATTTTTACTGGTTATACTCTTTATAGTGGCAACTTCCTTGCTGTAAGCCTCGGGGTCTAATGGCAAGGTCAATAACCGATGGATCATAGAGTGAAACGCTGCCAACTTGTGGGACCAAGGGTGATTCGAGTCGGCGTGAATAACTGAGTCAGTAGTAGTCGGCTTACGGTAGACCTCAAAACGCAAAGTGTTTGCCGTCCTAAAAACCGCTAGGTCGAGGAAGTTCAACCGACTATTATTTTCAATCTCGCAAGTGAACTCGATGGAGGGAAAGCACTTATTTAAATAGTCAAGCACTTATTTAAATTTTGTTTTCATTTTTAACTTTAACTCTGGCAATTTTAACACTGTTTCTTTGTTTTATTGATTGTTATTTGATTTGTTACTTTTTACTCGTTTGATTATTTGACGTCTTATAGTCTTTTTTGATCTTGTTCTACGCTTTTAGTATTTGTTTTTAATTTCTTATTTTTATAGATTTTAGCATTAGCTTTTATTCGTATTTTTTGTAATTTCAGTTTGACTTTATGTTAGTAAGTTTTAACACTTTATGTTTGTTCGTAGGCACTGATGATGGCTTTATAAAAGCCGAAAGCTGCTTTGATAAATAAAAAAAAGTTTTATCTACCGTGGAGAGACTGGTTCTTTTTATTTATTAAGATGACCTCCACCAACGCTCTTTTTTCTCAAATTTTAGCTATGGTTATATGGTGTATCAAAAACGACCTAAATACGGTTTAAATTTTCAAGTGAAGTCTGTTAATCGGAGTTTGCATTCCAAAATATCTAGATACTGTTCCTGACCGTGACGTCATTAAAAAAAAATATGTGTGAGGCTCTCACGCATTAGAAATGAAACTTTTAAGTTCTAGAATGCATTACTCTCTATCATTTTTTGACGAATTTATTTTTTCAGGATTAAGAAATGGTTATAGGAAATTTAATTGAAAAAAAAAAAAAACATTACTACGCTAAGGCAACCACATTTATTCCAATAAAAATAAATGTCTGTTTTGATTTGCTGGTCTTTAAATAGATATAATACAATTAATCTGTAAAAATGTTACACATGGACGAGTCTCGAATCGCAAACTTCGTTACACGATTTCACTATATGAAAAAAATCACTCTACCGCCGCCAAAGAAGTTTCACTTCAAAAATATATATATATGTGTGAGGCTCTCACGTATTAGAAGTGAAACTTAGTTTTAGAATGCATTGCTCTCCTGCATTTTTTGACGAATTTATTACATATTTCAGGATTAAGAAATGGTTATGGGAAATTTAATTGAAAAAAAAAAAATATTGCTTCAAAAAATATGTTTGTTTTGATTTACTGGTCTTTAAATAGATATAATACAATTAATCTGTAAAAATGTTACACTTGGACGAGTCTCGAATCGCAAACTTCGTTACACGATTTCACTATATGAAAAAAATCACTCTACCGCCGCCAAAGAAGTTTCACTTCAAAAAACAGCTTATTTTGACACGTGTTAATTATGATACCTAGATATGGAAGAAGGTTATGTTTGAAACGTATAAGTGACGGGTTTAAAAAGGGAGAAACAAAACTACCCATGCCCTAATACGATCTCAATACAATCAGGTGTTTATATGTAAGTTAAGGTGAGTTCAATACAATTCAGCATCTAACTTTTACTAGACGTTCGGGACACAAAAAAAAGTCGCCGAAGGTGGCCGAAGCAGAGAGAGGAGTCGAGTACGATTGGGCCTTACCCCCACCTCTAGTTTCTATACTATGCATTCAACCCTCTTTTGTCTACCTATATTTCTTTCAAGGTCTTTTTGACTATGACTATTCATAATAATAATCTATATATATAAAACTAAGAGTGACAGTGACTGATCATCAAAAATTCTCCTACTTCCCATTGACCTAGAGATTTGAAATTTGGTACATAGATAGAGTGTACCATAAATAGGAAAGTGCGGCCATTTTGATTTCGATATGTGTCCGCCATATTGAATTATAGCCACCATCTTGGATTTTTTCATCAGTAATTCTCCTACTTCCCATTGACCTAGAGATTTGAAATTTGGTACATAGGTAGAGTGTACCATAAATAGAAAAGTTCAGGTGTTTTGATTTCGATATATAGCCGCCATATTGAATTATAGCCGCCATCTTGGATTTTTTCATCAGTAATTCTCCTACTTCCCATTGACCTAGAGATTTGAAATTTGGTACATAGGTAGAGTGTACCATAAATAGAAAAGTTCAGGTGTTTTGATTTCGATATATAGCCGCCATATTGAATTATAGCCGCCATCTTGGATTTTTTCATCAGTAATTCTCCTACTTCCCATTGACCTAGAGATTTGAAATTTGGTACATAAGTAGAGTGTACCAATACTAGAAAAGTGCGGGTGTTTTGATTTCGATATATAGCCGCCATATTGAATTATAGCCGCCATATTGGATTTTTAAAACACGTGTATATTTTTATGTGTCGTATATCGTTTTAAAGGCCTTGATTAATACTTTAATGTTGTGGTATTTATTTATTTTTAAAATTTTTTGTACGGGTACATTTGTACCGATTTGTACTTTTGGTTCAGGTTAAGAAGGTGAAATAATTTTTTTAAATTTTATTTTTACATTTATTAGAATTCATTAGCCTAAATAATGATCTTATACATGGTTTGATTTTTAAATATATTTTTGGTACCTATGGGTACACGGGTACAAATATGCTTTTAAACACAAAACCTACTTTCATGTATATCGTTGAAAAACTCTTGAATAGGCCTTTTAATGTAGTTATGTAGTGTTTTGTGATATTTTTACTTTTTAGGGGGGTAAAATTGAAAAAAGTCCTTATATAGCTGTTTTTTGACAATGGTTCCTTAGGTTTTGGTTGAAATTTAAAACATTGTTATTATTTTTTACTCTCCTTTTCGAGACGTTTACGAATATACTCATTTATTTTGTTATCTTCATTTTGACTTTTTCGGGTAAAAAAATCACAGGGGTGTGGCTTGACGATTTTTTGGTAAAAAATAAAGTTTGTAATATCTTCATGTCACGCTTATAAAAATGAAAAATACAAGACGAAAGTGCTCTTGGACTTTTTTTTCCAAGACTATTAGTTTCCGAGAAAAAGCCACTCAAAGTTCATATTTGGCAATTTTTGGGGTTTTCGATTGGCCATTTTTTGGGCTTTAAAAGTGCTAAATGGTAAACTGACGGCATATTCGTAATCTACTCGACGGGGGCTTTAAAAAAAAAGTATAGTTTGTATGGGGTGGTCGACAACTTTTTTTGCCCAAATTTTCCGGCTCAAAATCTGGGCCCAAAAATAGGGAAATTAATAAAAAATTAAAAATATGAGAAATATTGATTCGATTTGATTTAAAATTTGTATGCATGCCTTATTTAATATTAGGAACTCGGAAAAAAATTAATACTTGAACATATTTGTACACTGTACACATGTGTACTTTTGGTACATAGGGTGAACCGGCCAATGAATGGACACTTAAGCTTAAAACGAAGAAAAGCTCATGTTGAATTGGTTCTTATTAAGTCCAGGAACAATATTAGACAGTTATAATAAATGTTTAGCAAGTGTACACCAATGAAGTTTAATTATGAAAAAAAAAGATGCTTGCATTTCTAATAATTTAATTAATCTAAGTATATATATATAATTTCATAGCAATTTCCCAGTAAATGAACATGTCCGTCTGATGAATGAACCCCGTTTTCCCAGTAAATGAACACATAATATAATGTTAATTGGTTTTCTTAGGAATATGAAAAAGTTTCTTCTGTTACTCTTACAAGATTGAAAGATTAAAAGAGGAATTAGATAGGAAACATTGAAGTAAAAATACAAGATTAATGAATGCAGTAAAACATATAATTAATCAATTAGCACAAACAAAATAAGACCTCTAAATAGGTAAATTATGAATACAATTGGTGTGACAAGACATTTCAAAAGGATTAGAATTTATTTTTTTATATTATTCAAATGTAGAAAAAAATAAAAAATATATGGATAGATACCTAGAAAAAACAAAATTCTTAAAAAAATACAATACTTCCGTTACCTTCGGTTAGCTCGGAAGCAAAATTGAATAAATTATTTAAAAATTAGGTAATTATTTAAAATATTTTTTAAAAAAATAAATGAAAATAAAAAAGAAGAAATATTAATAAAATAGGTAACAATATTATAAGGTAGTTAGAATCTGGTTAAATGTATTATTCACAAAAATCACATACAAAAAAATCATTAGATAAGCTAGCGCTTGAGCAACTCTCATGCCACCATGCTTCACAAATATTGCACATAATCCAATCTTCAATAGGAGGATCGCTGTAAACTTCCTCACATCCAGGACACTTGTAGGTCACATTTTCTTTCTTCTTATTGAAGTTCATCTTTTTTTTCTTATTTGTTTTATTCTTATTTATTTCTGCCTTCTTATTTAATCTCTCTATCTTTCTTCTTTTTATAGCCAATTGCTTTTCTTCTTTTTCTCTTAATTTTTGTTCCTGAATTTCTCTCCATTTCCCGGATGAAATACAGTAAGGAATTCTTTCTTTGATTTGACGATTTCGCTTATCTTTGTGGCCAACATTTGACCTCTTTTCAGGATAATGTAAATGCTTGTACCAAAGTCCCTGAATGTCTGAAGCAGAATTTTCGTTACTCAAATTGAGGCTATTGTGGTTATCAAGTGTAGCAGAGAAAGTGTTTTGATCGTCACAATTACTAATAAAGGAGTCTTCAGGTAGGTTAACATTTAGCTGGTCACAGCCATCAGGTACAGTGGAAAACTTAATTCTGTCATCACTATTATTAATAGAGCAGTCTTCTGGTAGGTTGACATTTAGATTGTCACAGCCATCAGGTACAGTAGAGAACTGGTTTAGATCATCACAAATACTATTACAAATAGAGGAGTCATCTGGTAAGTTAAAATTTAAATTGTCACAGCCGTCAGGTACAGTGGAGAACTTAATTCTATCATCATTATTATTAATAGAGCAGTCTTCTGGTAGGTTGACATTTAGATTGTCACAGGCAAAAGGTACAGTAGAGAACTTGTTTAGATCATCACAAATACTTTTACTCATAGAGGAGTCATCAGGTAAGTTAAAATTTAGATTATCACAGCCGTCAGGTGGAGTGGAGATCTTAATTTTATCATCACTATTATTAATTGAGCAGTCTTCAGGTAGGTTGACATTTAGATTGTCACAGCCATCAGGTACAGAGGAGGACTTGTTTAGATCATCACTAATAATATTACTAATAGACCAGTCTTCAGGTAAGTTAAAATTTAGATTGTGACATCCGTCAGGTACAGTAGAGGATTTGTTTAGATCATCACTATCACTAACAGTGCAGTCTTCAGGTAGGTTAAAATTATTTTGATTAGAACAACCAGATTCTTTCTTTGAGTTATCTGCAAACTCGAGGATCTCTAAATCTTTATCTTCTATTATATCTATTGGAATGCTATTAATATCAAGATCCATGTTCAAGGGTAAGGTTTCGATGTAATGATCCTTAGTTACTACAATTTCACCTAAATTTAGGAGATTTTGGGAACTACATCTCTCTAACTCAGCATCTGAATCTTCAGGATAATGAGATTCGTCGAGGTCTTGGTCACGCAAGTCATTTACACACTTCTTCCAAAGAGAAAATAGCGAAGAATCTTCTTCTGCCTTTACCTTTGATTTGGTTTTGACACATTTTTTGAATGTTTTTAATTTATTTTGATCAATAAAGTGTTCAATAACACGTCTAGTTGTTTTTAAATCGTCTAGTGTTATAGTGGAAACGTTATGGTTATTGTTTAAATCATTAGCTCTTGTTGGCATACATTTACGAAAATCGATTGCACTTTCTGTGAAAGGGAAAATCCCACACGCCCTAAAACCATTTATAATAGAATCTGTTGTTACTGCTTCAAAAGCTTCTTTAAATAAATTTGTAAAATTATGTTTGTTGATTGCAACACCTTTTTGTTTTTCTCTTCTCGTTACTTTTTTCCATGCAACCTTCATAGGTCGAAAGATGGCAACATCGCACGGTTGTACTATATGTGTTGCATTCGGTGGAAGACAGTAAAGAATAATTTTATTTTGGTCACAGAATTTTGATAACTCAAGACTCAAATGACTTTTGTGGCCGTCCAAAAATAATATGACTGGTAGTTGAATTTTATTGATTTCTAGCCAAGGATAAAAAATATTTGCCACATATTCGTAAAAACTAGCTGATACCATCCATCCGCTATCCGAGCGACCATATGCCCATTCTTCTGGGAATGTTGCTATAATAGAAGATGGTATCCTTTTGTATGAATACAAAACCATTGGAGGCAGTTTGGCACCATAAGCATTAAAGGTACACAGTACCGTTATGCATTCTTTTTCCAAACCGTTGGATATTTCATAAAAATTTCGTAAATTTTTCGGCCCCAACAATTTTCCTGATTTTGGGCAAGTTAAAAATCCTGTTTCGTCACAATTGAAAATTCTGCTACCGTCTAATAGTAAGTCTTCAGCATTTTTATTTTTAATATACAGGCGCACTTCTTTGAACCATTCACATATGTTTTCTTTTGTAACTGCAGCACGAGCTTTAGAAATTACATCAGTATTTCTTATTACAATATCTGGATGTCTTTTGAGAAATAGCTTAAACCACTTTTCACCAGGTCTGTTATTTTTAAACATATTTTGTCTGGGAAGATCATTTAGAATTTTTTGAATAGTATCTTTTACATCTTCTGGATGTAATGGGAAGCCCAGTTCAGCTTTTCTTATTATCCAATTTTTTATTTCAATTTCTTCGTCTTTGGTCAGGATAGTTTGAGGCCCCATTTTCCTTTCGATCGGCACTTTATTGTTGATTTTATTATGTAGCGTGCTTTTTGGAATCAAAAATAATTTTGAGGCCCTGTTCAAACTCATTCCATTTCTAATTTCTTGCAAAGACTTTCTCAAATCTTCTTCAGAATATGTAAATCTTTGGTATTCTTTTCGAGACATCTTCCCAACAAACCTGTTAAACAAAGTAAAAGTAATCAAATGAGTAAGTACAAAATAAAAACAAAAACATAAACAAATTCACTGCTGTTCATTTACTGGACATTTCTTATCTCAGATAAACTCCAGCAATCCAGTGATTGAACATTTCTGAGTACAAAGTAAATGCCTAGTTCATTTACTGGTAACACACATTTTTATGACGAGAAATATTATTCATGATGATAAGGACTATTAAAATGTTCATTTTAAACTCAATGCTTTGTAAAAGTGGCCAATTCCGAAAAGACCAGTGAATGAACACCTGTTCATTCACTAGATTCTGCAGTTTCTGAGTTGCCAGTATTTGAACATACACAAAAAGTAAAATAAAATAAACAAAAAGCTTCAGAAATGAATTAATCTGGGTAGGAAATATTGTAAACTATCACAATATATAAAAATAATTACAATAAATTGAATAATCAAAGGTACAAACCTTATTTCCGTGAGATGGAGAATCGTCGATCCTTACTCTTAACACTTTCAAAGCAGACTGAACTTAAACAAGGTGACTTTTTCTGGATATGAAGGTTAAAGTAGGTTATCCCTTCAAAATCTGATCCTACCAGCGCATTCTAGGGCTATTGAGGTGTACTATAAACCATATCTATTTTCGAAATAATCATATTTAAGCTTAATATACGATAAAATAGAAGAAAGTGTTCATTTACAGGGTGGTGTTCATTTACTGGTCGATTCACCCTACGATGTGTTATTTTAACTTGAGATTTTATGTTGTGAAACAATGTGTTATTAGTAATGATTTTATTTAGTAAGCTTTATACCATTCAGTGAATTTAATTTGTTTTAATATAATGTTGGTACTTATATGAGGTACATGGGTACAATGATCGAAATGCTCGAAATATATCATATTATATATAATTTTACAGTGCTTGAAAAGTAGGTACTTTCATTGTTGTTATGTACACTTTTTCAAAATTTTACATTTTAAGGGGGGTGTAAAGCATAAAAAACCGTTAATTTATCTGTTTTTCCGAATTGGTTTTTTAGATTATAATTTAAATGTGATGTGAGATTATAATGTTAAAAATTAATAATTTTTTACTGCTCTTATCGAGACCTTTACAACAATACCAATTTTGATAATATTCGATGAATGAATAAACCACTGCTGCTGCTCAGCAGAGTAAGGATTTTTTATTCGATAGACTGCTGCGCATTTGATTTGTTTTGATTTTTTTTTTAGTTCCGTGAATTGTTGGTTGAGTTAGTCTAATTGTAGCCGTTACTCTTGGCGACAAGCTTTCTACATCAGTTTTCTGGTGTTTAATTTGACATAATATGACCAACCAATGAGAGAAGACTTTGAGAAAGGCTTGGGTTTGTCTTTGTGGGGGGGTGCATTGTTTTGTTTATTTTTGACACATTTTGACAGTTTTTGATACGGCGCGGCAATAAAAGAATAAAGTGTATAGAAAAATAAAAATATAAATTAATCAAATATAGATATATGTATAAAATTACAAGATAAAAAGAACTTTATATATACTACGTTTTTTAATTCAATTAATTTATCTTCATATTCAATTATTTATCTTCTTTGTTTAATTGGTTTACTTATTCTTTTTCACTGTCATTCACTGTTTACCTCTTAATAAAAAATCTTATATTTGAAATCTGTCAAAATGAAGGATTGTAAATATTTGGGATATGACAAAACAAATAAAATAACTTGCGGATTTTTTCCGAACAGACTTTCCATTAAGCAAATTTGCTGAAAACTAATTAAATTCTGCTGAAAAATTACTAAAAGCATTAAAATATTGTTTGTGCCATGCCCTAAGGAACTTCATTTAGAAACTAAACTTCAAACGCATTCTAGCGGTGAACTAACAAACTAAGACATACAAAACTTTTACCAACAACAGTTTTATGAGTTAAGATTTCATTTCTGATGCAATAATATTATTAAATAAAAAAAAATTACACTGTTAAACAAAATACATTATCCACATAGTTAGTGCCAAGTAAATATGTAGGAAATATAAAAACTTATGGTTAAATTCATTTATAATGAAAAATATATTTTATATAAAAAAAAGCGGGTCATATATTTAATTGAGATAAAATGTTTAAAAATAAGCAATAAAAAATAATATAAACTAATTGCACTAAAATACAAAATTATTTAATAAAAAAGATATATTACTTATATTGTTTTAATTATTTTTTACACCTAGCGCCAACTTCTAGACGAATAAGGCACGCGAAGCGTGCCAATTCGGCTAGTAACATCTAAAACATACAAAAATGTTTATTAATATAGCAAAAATAATACAATAATTAAACATAAACATGTATAAAACATTCATATAAAATAGAAATAAAAATAAAATAGACATTAAATTATTTCGTTATTTTTACATTGTTTATATATTATCACGTAAACCCAAGAGTGATTGAAATGGAATAAGTACTCATATTTTGCACGACTAGTAGGAAATTATACTTCTAGAATAAAAAATGCAATAAATCCAAAAAAATAAAATACGAAAATAAAAATGAATTAAATTGAAATGTAATTTCGTTAAAAACAAAGCTTTGTAACTTTGTAAGTAGATAAATTCGAGTTTACATATTTTACGCATGATCAGTGTTTTTACTAAATGAGAAATATATATTTATAATAGGTATTGAGTATCTTCTTATGTGTGACACCACGTATTTTAAGAATTCCCTGCAGTTTAAAATAAAAAAAAACATTACATAATTAATATTATTATTATCATTATTAAAGCCCCATTTCTTTTAATGGTCTTAATAAATATTATTATCATAACATGATCACCGGTGGTCAAATTAATCATTTCTTACCAATTAATTTATTAAATAAATTATATGTTAGTATTTTGTACCGTCCACACTGTAATATATTTGCGCAGACAATTATAAAATCTATAACATAATCTGAGTATTATTTTAATTGAAGGCGGGGTTTGACTTTTGCAACATAACTATTTTTTCTATAATAAATAATATGTTAAATATATTGGATATTCAGTTTATTATTTCTCAAATTCATAAACAATATATTAATAATTGGTAATATGAAATATGAATTAATAATAATGAAGTGCATAAAATGGAATATGCTTTTCGTAAAAGATAAATTAGTTATTTAAGTCTTTATATTGGTTCATAATAATTAAAGAGGACTGGATAGTAAAGGCAATGCAATTTATAAATTATTGTTCCACGTAATAAGCAATCTTTATTATCTTGTTAAAAGAAATATGTACAAGTAAAGGGTAGAGAAAAGGGAGTTAAAAGAGTGCGTGTTTAAAGTTGTAGAGCGTCTGTAGCGTGTCTGTAGAGCAGACCCGATGATTCCCGAGTAAGATTCGACTTTCTTCGGCGACTTTTTTTTGTGTCCCGAACGTCTAGTCTAACTTTTGGTGTATCGACCTTAAGATGAAATAGATTTAATACGGTGGGTTTACATGTGTTTTCAATACACCATGTAAACGTAGCTATTAGCTATTATTATAATTAAGAACTATTTGTTAATGATAAATCAGACCAAGAGTTAATGCTGGAGCCAGTCAAAAAGCGAGAGAGAAACCGAAAAGGCCATGAACGGTTTTGATTTAAAAGAAAGATTCACAACTCAGCTATGAAAAACACAATAGTGAATCTCATGGGAAGAAAAAAGCCGGAGGAGTTTGATAGAAACATCGAACGCGATGTAAGACTTACGACATAACCGCGGACGGACAGAACGACATTCAAGTGTTCTCTTAGCGATATCTCATGTTGTTATGAAAGCTTTTAACGTATAATTCTGGGGTGTAGTAGACAACCAAGATGAAATTAAATACCATTCTATTCTACCATCTTGGTAGACAACACCCTGAAAATGTATACAGGACAATATCAACGTAATCTTTGGAATAAATATCCCTTCGTCATAATAGTATTATATTGAAAATAATTTGAGATTTTTTTTTTTTATTGTGTTAAGTAAATTAAATAGCCCAACTAGGACATGCTGTTTTTTCCTTTGTCAGTATTTTACTCCAAAAAGGGTTTTAATGTAAACACTCATCTACAACCATCAGGCTCAAGATCTTCGGGATACAAACTCAATAGTTCTCTTGTATATTTGGTGATATCTGAGGCTTCCAGTCCTTTAATAACCTCGAATAATCCAAACGTCTTATGGAGCTGAGTATATATTTATTTTTACGTCTCTTGACTTCGGAATATATAAAGTATCTAGTATAAATTTGCATGTGTTAGTTAACATGAAAGTTCTCATATCCTGTAAATAAAACATCGCTGCTATGTCCATCGTATTGACCAAAGTATGTAGATATCTTTCTTTTCGTCGGGAGTCTACTACGTACTCCTTCTTACATTTTCCTCTCGCTGCACTTTTTAAACCAAGAAAACCACAAACACTCAATTATAACACAGTTTATAACTCTTTGTCTGATTTATCATATGCAAATAGTTTTTAATTATAATAATAGCTAATAGCTACGTTTACATGGTGTATTGAAAACACATGTAAACCCACCGTATTAAATCTATTTCATCTTAAGGTCGGAACACCAAAGGATAGATACTGATGAATCGTATTGAACACACCTTAAGTTACATATAAACACCTGATTCTATTGAGATCGTATTAGGGCATGGGCAGTTTTATTTCTCCTTAGGGAAATCCGACACTTCGACGTTTCAAACATAACCTTTTTCCATATCCATCATAATTAACTCGTGTCAAAATCAGCTGTTTTTTGTAATGAAGTGAGGAACAGTGTCTAAATATTTTCGAATACAAACTCAGACTTAACAGACATCACTTGAAAAACGTACGTTTTTTTTTCATTGTAAGTAATAATCTTCCCTAGTTCTATGATTTCATACTGCAGTTTTATGTTCAACTCATTTACTAGTTTCATTTACAACTCGGCAGGCGTCGTGACGAAAAGCCATCGAGTCTTAGATAGATTTTGTAGTTGTAAAGGACGCTTTTTCTTTAGGATAACACAGCTGTGTGTTGAAGCACTCATGAAATTAAAAAGTTCCTGCACCAATCAACAATAATTACGCATTATTAAAAGAAAATAAAATTAAGACATTTCACATCTCATTATAAGCAATTTCTTTCTTTGAATCTTTGCGCTCACAGTTTTTTACTTTCACTAGGCGAAGGCCTAGTGCGCCTATTGGTAGATCTATCCCTGTACACGTCCATATATTTACCTGAATATCCTTGTTTTCCATTTTCAAACAGTGACTCATTTGAAAGATTAGTTATAAATTCCCTTGCCTTGATGAGCTCCTTTTTTTCCTCACAACCAAGCTTTCCTCCTCCAATTGCCTCGCCCAGTATGTTAATATGATCCTTTTTTATAGCTTCTATTGCGATTTTGTTTTGGTTGGTAAGGTCTTCTCTAAAATCTATCATCCCTAAGCTATCTAGACTATTTGCTTGATGCCTGTCTATATCTCCACCTACTCCATGCCATTCGTTTGCATATTTTGGGATATTTTGTGTATGACCCAGAAAATTTTTGAGTTCGTTATGATCCTTAGAATTATTTTTTATGTTAGGATTAATCTTACCAGCTCTGACTACATGAGATGCTTGTACTTGTCTTCCTTTATGGCTTCTCTGGTCTTGATATTTACTAGCTCCAGGTGCGACTACTTCGTCTCTACCTATATTTCTTTGTTCGGAAATCCTTTGTATAATTCCACCAAAGCGAAAATAGCGTTTAATGCGATCTTGAAAATGTTCATGGACCTCTTGCTCAGAGGATGATGATTCAGCATCCTTTACAACCACTGAGCGTGTTCTTGGATTTGCACCGCCATACGCACCAAGAGAAATAGGAAGTCCATGCCAGCCTTGCTGAATGTGATACCGTATTTCTTTATCATGTTCAATACAAAGAGCCATATCAGCTCTAAACCTTTCTGGTGTTATATCTCTGATCTGAGGTAAAGCTTCTGCTAAAGCTTCATATAAACAATTATTTTTTGCTTCACCGTCTCTATTTTTTTCCAATACACCGCTTCCACAAGGCTGAAAATGATTATCTTGAAGTGTAAGGTTAATAATAATTCCTTCCGCTCCTTCTGATCCAGACAAAAATTCTTGCCTTATACCATTATTTCCATTAACAATAATTTTCAGCCCTGGAACGTCAAATCCCCGTTCTTTTAGTATCATATGTATCACTTTAGTACACGCACTAACACATGTCATATCCATTGGAATGCTTTCTCGGACTATATCTGCGAGTAAGTCAGGATTTCTAGTTTTAATCATCAGCTTTATTAAATCTTTATGATATTTTTCTGTATTATGGTCTATCATTTCAGAAGTATTTTCACATTGTTGTCCACTCTGTAGCTTTTCCTTATACTCCTTTTTCAATTCTTTAAAGCGCTCGAGGTACTCACTTTCTTTGTAAGATTGGTATGCTTCTTGCAATTTTTGCCCAGCATATTTAACCATACGATTAGCAACTTGGTAAAGGATAGGCCTTACAATATGCTGGGATATAACTCGTCCAGCATTTTCACAAAGCAATGACTTCCACTGATCAGTTATTTCTTTCTTAAACTCCTCGTAACCTTCTCGCTTTTGATTTTGTGAATTCATTTCTGAATCATTTCTTTCCTCGCTGTCTAACTTATTTCTTATTTTCTTGTCTAAGTTATCTAAAAATATACTATTCATATTTGCTATTTTATAAATATGAGTAGCCTTGTCTGACCAAAAAACCACTCTGCTGATAGTGCTTGTAGACAATCCCAACTTACTACTTGTTTTACTACTTTTCTCAACAGCATTTGCAAATCCTTGAGACACGCTACCAACTATATCTTTAGCCATAGGCAAGAACTTTTCCACACAATTTGTTTCAGTAATAACACTCTTGGTAAAATTAGTAATCATTTTGCTAGCGCTTTCTTCTCCTAAAGTCTCGTAGGCTTTTTCCAAGCTTTTGGAAATGTTATGTCTTTCCACCTCTTGCTTAAAGCTTAATAAAATATTAGATACTATGTCTTCACATAGTACTTGAAGGTAATTTTCAACAATTGTATCAACTCCAGCGTCAGCTAAGCCGAGAACTATACCTTCTGTAGCTTTTAATGTTATACTCTTTAAAACTTGTTTTGTTACTACCTTTAAACCTGCAGTTTTAATTAACTGAGTGCCACACATGTTTGCAACCATTTTTTCACCAACTTCAAAGTTAGGTCCAGCTAGTTTATAACCAAAACGTGATACCATAGCACCTCTTGAAAAGTAAGCTCCTACACCAGCTGTAAATGTAGATGATATAACACTTCGAAGCTTATACGACCCATAATCTTTCCAACTAAAATAACCTGATTTAAAAGCACTAACTGCAAAGAAGAGATCATTTACACCTTCGTTAACAAGCGCAGCACCAACATGAGTCATAATCCCCATTGAATATAACTCTATAATAGTACCTACAGCTATTTGGAGTATTCCCATTGCAGTAACCACTGTAGTGTTGAGAAGCATTTGTCGTGTCCATTTCATTTCATCTAACTGTATAAGTAGATCTAATCCATTAAGAAAAAAGACATGCACTTCTTCTAAATTTGCTAATTCGCTTTGACCATAAACTTCAGTGAGGGATTTTAGTTTAATATCAGGAACTTTTAAAGCTTCTAATGGACTTCTTGATCTTTCCAAGGTGCTAACAATATTTTTAATTTTATCTTCACTCATTTCTTTGTACATCCTCTTCAACGTTTTCTCAAAGTCTTTATCTTCAGTTGTCACCACAGCAGGTCTGATAATCCTCTGATCAAATAATTCGAATACTAAACTTTGATGTGGCTTTGTCCTTAATTGAAGAAGGATAGGAAAGTTTTTTTCTTCTAGCTGTTTTACAATTCTTTGAAGGACTATTCTATAGATAAAACATACAGACAATAATCCCCTTACAACATTCTCATAAACAGAGCAGGAAAGAAGCTGAACTTGTAAAATGTCATCAAATTTAATCTTTAGTACATAAGAACCTAAGCCATTTCTTTTTTCAAGAACTTGTTGCTCAACAAGCTCTGCTAAAATTTTCTCAGCTTCACATTTAGCAATATTGGCTTTATTAGTAAAGTCTTCTATAGCAATAGAGTCATAATAAGGAAGAACCATAGATTCAATTTTACTTGGATTTATAACCGCCTTCTTGTTAAATGAAAGCACCTGCTTTTCCTTGAGTATGTAATATTTGTCTTTGCCAACAATCTTTATAAAGTCACTTTTTTTAAAGACATTGCTGACATTATTTTGTTGCGTTATCCATTCTACATTTAAAAGCATTTGCTCATTATTGAGCTCAAGAGTTTGCTTCTTCAACTCTTTTTCAGTTAGAAAGTCTACCAGAGAAGGATCAATTTCTTTCAATCTATCATTGTCAACTCTGACATACTTAACTTCTTCGCTTAGGACTTCTTCTTGGATAAGCAATTTCCAAAATGCTTCTCTGCTAGGTAATGGTATGGCTTTTTTTAACGATTTTTGAAATTCTTTTAAATCAATGTCTTGATATCCAGAAAGAAAACTTTTTAATGTTTTAGCTAAAACACCATAACCTGGACTGATTGTATTTAGCCTTTCTTCGGAAATGTTCTTCTTTACTCTCGGCTTTTTTAGCAGGCCATTTTCAAGAAGATCTTTATACAGTCTTTCAGCCAGCTCTTCATTAACATCATAATTAACAAAAGATTGGGGAGTAATAGTGTGGCCAAAAATATCATCCACCGATCTTGAAAACTTATAATAAAGTTTACTTTCGCTTTCTTTTTGTTTTTCATAAGCCTCGTCTTGAATAATACTTATATTTTTTTTCTTAATTTTACCAATAATGCCTGCAGCAATCATAGAAAAGTTACTATGTTCATGTAAACACCTTGCAGTTTTTCGCAATTCTTCCTTGAATTCTTTTAAGGTTTGTTTATTGCCTTCTCCTACACGCTTTTGTGACCAATCAATTTGTTTTGCTAGTGCAAATGCCTTATAATAATGTGCTGCTTCAGAAAAATATGGTTCTTTTATAATCACCTCATCAAACAGTTCAATGGCATATTTGAGCTCCTCTTTTTGAGCAAGGTACTTTCCAAGTTTCACCATTTGAGCCGGATTCCCAGCAACCCAAGCTAACCAGCTACTGCTATCATGCGGAGGCCCGCCATATGAAGTTTCTAAATCATTTAATTCCGAGATAAATTTATCTAGTCGCCTGTAAAAATTTATTTTGCTTTGCTCATCCGTCACATTCTTTATACACTTACTATTTTCGTCTAACCAGAAAGCCCATTTATCTAAACAGCTCTGTAATAGAATTGTTTTAACTTCAGTAGGTACGTTTTTATCCTCAAGTTTTTTTTTCAATTCATCGTACTGCATTTGGAATGTTTTTAAGCAACTTTCTTCCATTGTAATCTGAGTTTCATAGTACGCTTTGATATCAGATATACGAGATAATTCCTCCTTATCACGCTCTTTCTTTAAATCTAATATCCTTGAATTACTGTATTCTTGTCCTTTTGAATCCATAATAATTAGTTGGCCGGAACCTTTATCTCCACATCTTGCTGCTCGTCCAAACGCTTGCTGTTCAACTCTAATGTTGTTAGGTAAATAAGTTAAGCAGACATGCAGCCCTCCTGCTTTTCTTAATCCTTCTGTAATTTTTATGTCAGTACCACGACCTGCTAAGTTTGTTGCAATAATAATCTGCCCCTGCTCCAGCCTTTTGTTATCCTGAGCAAGATGGAACTCTTCGTAATCACGTATATAGGTATGGACATGTTTCGCGCCTTTTGCCCCAAAAGCTTTGTTTAAGATTTCTACATCATTAACCGTTTCACAGACAATTAAAACTGATCGTTTCTTTTCTTCAGTGAGTATTTTTACTACATTACATATGTGATTTATCCATTCTTGTATGCCACTACATAAAATAGATTTATCCTCGTGAAATTGCTTAGATTTAGCTGTAGGAATAGTCACAAAGTCTACCTTGTGTACTTCCCGCAGTAAATCTCTTTCTCTCTGTGACCCTAAAGTACCTGTTAATCCATATAAGTTTCTGTACAATTTAAAAAAAGAAACGTTGGAGATAAAAACAGATTTTAGACTTTGCAAGGATAATTTACATCCATGTTTGAGTTGTAAAAACTGGTGCAATGCATCATCCCATTGAGAATTAGCTTGATCCGTTCCTGTATCTCTATCGAGAATTGTAATATTAGGACTACGATCCGGACTAGTTCCGGTTCTATCTACATCCACTACATAATCCTGTCCTGCTTTCATAAAGAACGCTGTTATAGCACTATTAATCCAGGACTCCAGGTTATTTTCCACAAAAGATCTGAGATGGTTAGGAACATGCATATATTTATCTCTTCCAATACACTCCTTTAAAAGGTAATTGAGACGATCTTTATAACTAGATAATTCAGTTGAAAGTATTTCATTCAGTTTATTTTCATCAATATTTTCTTTTAATAAAATACCCTGATCGTTTAATATTTCTGCTTTAATCAAACCTTCCCAAACAATACTTTTATGCTGCTCACTTAATTCAGATCCAAGTTTTCCTATATCTTCTTTTTTCACTAATCCGTACAAGTCACTTATCACTGTTTCTTTAATCGCTTTAATGTCAAATGTATAGGCAATATCTTCATAGTCAATAGCTGGTCTATTAATCCACTGCCAAATATAAATATAAACAGATTCTAGTTTATCAAAGCCTGGAAGATCGTGAGATAGATACAGCATATTATTACCTTTATCAAGCAACATGCTGTCTACTTCATCAACAATTATATTGGCAAAAGTGTGATCTCCTAAAATATTTTTCTCATAAAATCTATCCAATAGATAATCTCGTTGGAAATTAGACAGATCACCGTATACTATCTGGTTGCTTGAGTATGCGTCTTTTCTTTTTTCAATGTCTTCACTACAGTTATGTGATACATTAATACCAAATAAGTTATATATATCTCTATTACCCTCAGCATCACGTTTAGCCAGTACAGAAGAGCTAGTTATGATATCTACTTTCTCCCCACGAAGTGCCTTCATTAGCGCTGCTGCTACTACAATTAAAGATTTTCCCTCTCCAGTAGACACTTGTGCTAAGGTGCTATGACTATTTGTCAACAATGCTAATACAGCTAATCTTTGAGTATCACGTAACTTAAATCCTCTCTTCAGCTCTATCGCTCTATCTATTACTGCAAGCATTTTCTTTTCAATATCTTGCTTTCCTTCATTGATACTGCTAATTCGAAATATTTTCACCCAATTTCTAAAATCATTTTCTGTAAAACTGCCTACAGATCTTCCATCGATTGCATAGTTTTCATTACAAATACTCTTGATAGAATCTGCAATCATTATTAAATTATCAGTAATTTTTTTTGAGGTATTGGCGTTACCTTCAATTAATTTGACTAGTTGCGTTAAATCTCGATTTTTATCATTAGCAGCAAATTTCTGCTGCATTGTTTGTGCCCATTCACTAATATTACAATTTCGAATAGTCTTTAATTCTTCTTCGCATAGGTTCCATTTCTCATTATGAAAATTAGATAAATAGCTCGTAAGCACATCAGGAGATAACATTTGTTTATTTTCTTCGAGAGCTCCTAGTAATTTCTCCACTAGATCAGTACCAAAAATATTCTCTATAGACAAAAGATAATAAGAAGCTGTTGGTAACTTATCACTTTCTTGCCAATTTGTTAGAGGTAACAGCTTACATAACCAATATTTTTCCTTAAGTACATAAGGCCATTCAGATAATTCTAGTCCTTCTAGACTAACTGTCCCTCGCGATATGTTACTCAATAGCTGTAATATGTGTTCAATGCACTGGGTAGAAATAGAGCCACCTTGATCTAATTTTACACCAAATAACATTAAAACATCTTTATTTTCTATTTTCGATAAGTACTCTCGCCATTTAGATTTTGCTTCCAATTGCCTCTTAAAATGATTTTCGAGTTGCAGTAATACCAACTCGTCTATCCAATTACGTTGAGAATGAGCAGCAACAATCCAACAAAACGAATGCTGCTGTTTTCTATCTTCAATGCTAGAAGATAGAATTGAGTTTATTAGATAGCACAATTCTTGATAAGATACATGTTTTCCATCACTAGAGAAACGCTTCAATACATAATGCAAGATTCCTTGCGAACCAATGTATTGAAAAGTAATTTTTTCTAACCGTGGCTTTAATTGTTGCCTTTCCTCTCCAGTAAAGTATTCTATTATTTTTTCTATATCGTCTTCTTCAGAATGTTGCTTATCTTCTGAAAGGGAGTTAGCAGTTAAAAAGGCTTTATTCTTTAAATAATGATCAAACTCTTGTTTTAATTTAAGTGGCTCAATTTCTTTAAGAATATTTGCGTAAAGATCATCATTCTTTTTACATCCTTCTTCCAGTCTTAAGTAATTTTCATTGATACTTAACTCTATCAATGTATTAGCCCTATATAATACATGAATCGTTTTTTTCGATGAGGAATTAAGATTATCAAGTAGGTATAATCCGTTATCCTCATCTTCAGCATATAATCTAATATTAATACCATAGATATACGCCAATAATTCCCGATAGCTTTCTGATAGTGGTCCTTTTTCTCGAATGTAATCATTGTATTCTTTTAGAATATTTTGATCTTTACAACACTTACCCCAGTCATACTCCAGTTTCAGCTGGTTATTAAAACGATTATAGAGAAGGTTCAGAAAAATATCCTTTTTTATGTTTTCCTCTAGCTCACTTATTAGAGATTTATCTTTAGTGCTTTCAATCCATAAATAAAATTCTTTTGCATGCCTTGGCCGAGATAGCTCATTTATAAACACCTCAAAGAATATATTTAAACTAAGTTCCCGTTTTTCTAAAAATTCTTTATACTCGTCATTGTACTTTTTATTACCTGATTGTGTTTCTCCCGATTTTCCTACTTCTAAAATAAACGTTTTCAAAGAACGTCTAAAGATTACATCGCAGCACTGCAATACTTCTTTAAAAAATTTAGAGATCTTCTCTCGTTGCTCTTTACTATTTTCGTAAAGATATTGATTTAGTGTTCCCAATAATCGATGGGAGATGTTGTTACCCTTTTCTTTATCTTCAACTAGGCATCTTAGTACACTTTCCGATGTTGTATTATCTGTAACTTCTTGATAAGGAGGTAACTGCTTTGCAATTTCTTGCAACGTAGAAAGCCTATACTTATCAGTCAAAAGCTGTTCTATATTCTTTAATTTATTTTCCATAACACTCTGTTGATCTTGTTCTTCAAGGGACGTCTTGTTTACTGCTTTAAAATTAGAAAATAATTCCTCAATTTCAGAGTGGGTTAGTTCTATGCCTTTTAATTGTAACCAATTGTCCAATAATTGTGGCTCACTTTTCAACTTATGGATCAAACCATCAACATAAGTAATATCGTTATAGCTGGCACTTAGTGTAATATCATTACGAAGCTTGTTTTTATCTTGATAAACAAAACCAACATGGCGTTTAATTTCTAACTCCATGGTGTGCTTCTCTTGTTGTTCTTGATTTTCAGTAATTTCTTGTAAAGCTCGTTGTTTAGTATTTTCTAAATCTGATCTCAAATCCTTAAATGTACTTTTTTCTATAGACCTTAGATGATGAGAATAGCTAGCTAAAATATTGCCTTGCTGAATGTTTTTTTTTCTTACAGCTTGTGCATGGTGCTGTCGGTCACTATTTTGTCTAGTATTCTTCCTTTCTTCATATTTTATCTCCTTTTTGTGCTCATTATAAACTGCTGTGATTCCAGCATATTTCTTTTTATATGGACACCATATTCGATCACTTGAACTACTATCATAATATTCTATTTTATATTTACCGTTATAAAAAAACATAGGTTCCCTCCAAAATAAGTAATCCAAATAACCCATATCTAAACCATTTTTTCCATGGCAACCATATCGGCCTCCTTGTCCTTTTTCCCCTTCTTCTCCTTGCTTGGTATTTTTCACAATAACAAATTCCTGGCCGCTATTTTCTAGATTTTTCACAATTATCTCTCCAGCAAATCCTCCTTGACCACCCAATCCATATTCTCCTCCATGTCCTCCAGGTTGTCCTAGAGACCCTTTATAGAGAAAAAAAGCCTGGGGAATACCTGAACGGTAATGAGAAAAAGTAATCCTTTCTCCTTGACTTGTAATAGTTTCTATAAACATATTACTGAAGTAATCAACATTTGAAGTAGAATCACAAATTCTTTTAAGTGTTGCATTTTCTATAATTGCACGCCACACAGTTTCCTCTGATAACAAATCCTCATTAATGCTGTTAAGAGTCTTAAATATATTTTTTTTTCTTATAACAGGGTGTCCATGAGCAGCAGAAGGAAATTTTTCATTAAATTCAGCCTTCGTAATACTTTTTCCTTCCTCACCATCCTTTCCATTTCCACCATCTTGACCTTTACTGCCCTTTCCACCATTTGAAAAAATGGTAAGATTTTCCGGATTTTCAATTTTATTTACGAGAATCACAACATTGCCACCACTTTCTCCAGGATGACCATCTTTTCCTTGCTCACCGTGACCATCCTTTCCAGTACCTGCACTACTATCATAGGTATAGTTATTATCTTTTCCAGATACATCCCAAGCTACTTCGTTATGGATTTTTATTGCTTTTGTTAAAATAGCTATATTCATTCCTCGCCAAACTTTATTTTTAAGATTTGTATCAATGTGTATGATATCACCACCAACAAAACGTACTTCTTTTATATCGGAATTTTCTTTAAGTTTATTCTCTAGCCGGCTTAAAATTTCACTGATAACGACATTCTTTCCTGTTACTTCAATAACTAACCGATCATCTATTTTTCTTTTTTGTATTTCTACCGGCTTTATGTAAGCGCCTATCACTTCCTTAAATTTGTCTATTAAAAATAGATCTTCTTGCTGTAGACATTTTGCTGCGTCTTGTAAAGTTGTAAGACTTACATCATGGGTACTTACATCAAGCTTAATAATCCCTTTAAGGAATTCAGTCAACGATAATTCACCGCAACAAAAATCTTTCACCTTCAGCTCAGCAGTAATTGACTGAAGACTTTTAGAAAAACTTAAAAAGTCAATAAAAGTTTCAAGGAATACTAATTCTGCTTCAGCAGAATCACTGCAGGAAACTATTTGTTCCAAGAACTCTCTCTTAAATCGACTTATGAGATTTTTTTCATTTTCCTTTCTCAAAAATGTATAATGTTCGATTAAGAGCTTATAATACTCTAGCTGTTTAAAGAAACTAGGAATATTGCTTAAGCTTTCGATATTGTTTAGAGAGCTAAACAATTCAAGAAAAACGCTCCTAATTTCAGTTGATCTTTTTAGGAAATTTGTTATTTCCTGCAGCCACAATTCGGAGCAATATTTCATATACTTTCGTTCAATATAATCGTCATCAATAGAGCTTAGAGGCTTATTAAATGTTTCTTCTATATAACCTTTAACTTTAGTTAAGTTACTTTTATGCTCTTTAATTTCTGTAATAATAATGGCTTTTATGTGCTGTTTATTATTGCTATACTTTTTTTCTTCTTGATACATAATTATTTTTACTAGATTTTCAGCAATTTATTAATACCGCACACTCAATGAATATAAGCTAGTTAATTGAAATGCCTGAATAATTAGATTGGTCTGCAGTAATGAAAGATTTTTTTTTTATTTTAAGACAGTATCTTCTAGCATATTAACAACCCTTAACAAATTATTAATTTTAATCTACTGTTCTACATGTTTCCTATTCTCATCAGACCATTGTTGCCAAGGAATCTGATTTATATCACCAAAAATAATACATAACTTCGTATATATATATATATATATATATATATATATTATATTAACACTGCTATATTTGGTTAGCCGATGTCTAGTTCAGGTATTTAGTTTTTTAAATATATAATTATTAATTATACATATATATATTAACTATATAATTATTATGATTATTATACATACATAGATTATTATATATACATAGATTATTAGATATTATATAGATAATTATTATAATATACCTAATAATTAGTAATAAAAGAAAAATAAGAATAACTTAAAGAAACGTGTAATTTAGTATGCTTAGAATAACAAGATAAGACAGGTAAAGAAACAATTGGTGACCAAACAAGAATGGATGATATAGGAGAAGTAATTATATAGAGAAAATAGAACTGGGGAGGTCAAATATCCAGGTCGAAGGATAAAAGACGTTTCAAACGATTATAGTTTGATATCCAAACGAAATGTCTAGAAGAAAAGGTGGACCAAGACAGACGTAGGACGAAGAGATGAGAAGAGCATGCGGTGGTATTACCTGGTAGAGTTGCTGCAGACTGACAGAAATGGTATCCAAAAGAAAAGTCTAGAAGAACAGGTGAACCAAGCCAGACATGGGATGAAGATATGAGAAGAGCAAGCGGTGGTGTTACCTGGTAGAGTAGCTGCAGACTGACAGAAATGGTATCCAAAAGAAATGTCTAGAAGAACAGGTGGACCAAGCCAGACATGGGATGAAGAGATGAGAAGAGCATGCGATGGTGTGTGTTACCTGGCACAGACTATCTGTGGACAGACAAGATTGAATGAGGAAGGTTTATAACGATGTATAGTCAGGGTGCCAATCAAAAAAGTGGGAAATGAGGTATACATAAAATGTTTTTGTTGATTTTGGTTGTATTTAAGGTGTATTTCAAAAATCCGATTGATGCCACTCTGTCACCCTTGAGCAATTTGAGAAATTCAAGATCACCATAAAAATAGCCATTTGGCACCCTGACTATGTATGGTTATCTGACATTATAAATAATAATTACTAGATAAAAAGAACTTTTTATATACTATGTTTTTAAATTTTCTGTCATAATCATAAATTTGAAACCTGTCCAAATGAAGATCGTAAACATGGCTCATGTCAAAACAAATAAAATAACTTACGGATTTTTCCCGAACACCAAGATTTGCTGAAAACTAATTAAATTCTGCTGAAAGTTGGCTAAAAGTATACAAATATTGCATTGTCATCGTGTTCTGAGCTATTCTAAAAGTTTCAAATGTCTAGTTATTCGGGAAGTTAGTTAAAAATCGATTGCAAGATTTATACTTGGCAAACAAACAAACAAGAAAGCAAGCTAATAAAAACGTAGTAATAAATAAAGAAATTGATAAAACAAAATAAAATAAGTAAATGCTTTTTTAAATTAAAAAAAAGTAAAATTTGAATTTAGGCAGTTATATCTAAAAAATAACTTGATAACTAACAGTCAGCCAATGTTAAGTGCCTACTAAAGTATAAAGACAGGAATTGTTGAATAGATTAGTTTTATAATAGTGTTAGGTTTATATATTATATTATCAGCTTGGTACTTATGTCTGTATTAGTGTGAGAAGACATGTACATATTTATAATAAAACATATACTTATGTACCATAATTAAATGCCCTAAAAAAATGATAATAATTAGGCCCTTATTTACCAAATAGACTGGCAGACTGGGCATACACCAAGGACGCCAGTTTCAGTGGACCAAAAAATGTGGAGGGGGGACAGAGGGGAAGGAAAAATAGTAACCGTAATCAAAAATCGAAATCACCCTTTTTGTTTATTCGTCGACTCTTTGGCATCGATTGAAAACTATCCCATCACCCTGGTCAGCCTGAAAACATAGCGCCTATGAATACTTTTCCTAAAATCGGGGTCCGATAATAATAATAACAATACAAGGGAGGTAAGTTTATTTATAGACTCTTATTCATTTCGATAAATTAATTAATTATCACTAATTGTCAATTGTATACTATATAGATATTACTTAAAAAAAGGGCAACTCTGTTTCCATAATTAGGAAGCCGATTGGGCAATAAAATTAAATCTAAAGTAAAGAATGTAAAATTATAATATAAAATTGTAATATTTACAGCAACAAATGATATTAGATAAATATTATTACTATGATTATGTATTATATTAATTAAATATTATTATTATTGAATATATTAAGTATTCTTTAGATCATTTATTCCATTTGACTAGTTCTCATGAGAAATTTCAAAACAATCCTTTCAAAACATATGTATATTTTATTTTATATTATAGGAACTCTAATTTTGCATTTCAATAGAAACAGATAATGAAAAAAATAAATAATATGTATGGTTTTAGCTTGCTGACCTTGTAACATTAATTAATTTAAAATAATAAATGGTGGCATATTCTCGCTTAGTAAAACAACTTGAATGTTTCTTAACGTTAGTGTACATCCCCTTCAAATTAAATAAAATACATTTAAAATAAGATACTACGTTGTGAAGCTTGGGCTATTAAAGCTACATAATAGCTGGATTAGTATTATATCAAATCTAAACTCTCTTTCTCTTTTGGACGAAAGAGTCTAAAATCCCAAACTGACTTAGATAGAACCAACCTAATAGACTTGGATAGAACCAAAGGTGCAGTGTAGGCTAAATTAACGAATAAAACAAAGCGAAAAATGGCTGGTCGTTCAGTTCAATCCATCAACACATAACAATTAATATTTGGTAAGATGTATGACTGAAAGTGGATATGGGAAAAACTATTAAATATGCAATAAATAATATAGGTAAGAGTGCCACGGTAACTAAACAAAGGAAATGGAAATGACAAATTCAAATCATCGAAGAGTTTTTTCTATATCTGGCACATTACTAACCGGCGACAATAGTTTGAGAAAATATTCACAAGGAAATAATTAAGAGCTAATGGACGGAGCTTAGATTTATCAGCTTGTCATTACAACGAAACAATAAGTAACTTAGTTGTACAAAAAAAAAACTGGAAATTTAACCAGGGTTTAATGACTCCATTTCTTGACTCCTATCAGAGTAAGGAGACATTTAGAACGCTTACAATACGATAAATTAGAGTGAAAAATAAAAAAAGAATCGTTTGAATCAGTAGCGATCCTAGGTCAATAGTTCTGGGGGGGGGGGGGGGGGGCTAAAGCCCCCCATGTCTCGTGGGTTTAGTATACATTTTAAATACCAGGAAGCAACACATTTGTATATTATATGTTGTTACAGTCCTTTCCGGTGGCAATCCTATGCAGTGGCGGCGTATCCAGCACCAAAGTATGGGGGGGGGGGGGGGTATTCGTGTACAACTAATAAACAAAAAACATCTCCGCGGATTCGTCAGAAATTTTATGCTGATGCTTACTGCAGTACAATATCTTACTGTAAGTCATGGGCGTCGTCTGCAGTTAAGTAATGAGGGGGGGGTCCGGGGGTACACCCCAGGAAATTTTTTGAAATATGACCCCTCAAAACAGCGCTTTTATGCATTTCTGAGGTGAAATTGATAATTTGGTTTCTGGGGGGGCTAATTTGGTTTCTGGGGGGGGGGGGGGGGGGGGCTCAAGCCCCCTTAGCCCCCCCTAGGATCGCACTGGTTTGAATAAAACAATATATTCAAAGCAAATTTTTTTTTATTATTCAATTTACATATTAGCTGTCATAAGTCATAAAATGATGCTATAAACATCTCAGGAACTAGCTAGTTATTTTATTATATGTATAGGAAAATCTAGTTTGGAGTATATTAATTAATTCCTAAACATTTATATACTCTTAGAGCTTTTGTCAAAAATTTGTTTAACAAATGCTTAGCAGACAAGTAAATTATACAATTTTTAGCTGGAAAGTTTTGATAAGTGTATAATTACATTTTCACTTTTATCATAAAAGTTGCGCAATTCCTTTGAAATCCATGCTATTCGGACATTTCAACTGAGATTTCTTTGCAACATACGATAGCCTTAATACCAAGGCTTTTTTTAATATTAAGGCGCGTCCACACTATGCCGCGCAATGCCAGTTGGCAAGGCCAAGTGGCAACGCCGTCTGGCCGACTTACGACTTCTTGCCATCTGGCTTTCTTTGATCCGGACCGACAATCGTCGGGTTCGGCTTGGCATGTCAAGTGGCACGTTTTGTGCCAAGCTTGGCAAATATCAAATGCCAAGGGAGACGTCCACATTACACTTGGCAATGCCATTCCTTGCCGCTTGGCATAGTGTGGACGCGCCTTTAACATAAAAATAAAATGTTGTATGGGATGATTATCAGTTATAAAACAATTTGTAAGGGGGAGTCGTTGTCATGTGATCTACTTTACTTAATAATCTAGTTTTGCAGCACAGATTATCCATATTATTAAATTTAAATAAATATATTAAAATTCTTATTTATAAAAATATTTTTTCCGTGGTAGGCTGTAAAATAGTAACAAGAGCCTAAAAAACATAGCTAAAATCCATTTTTTCATTACGTGGACTTAAAAAATCTTTTCATTACTCCTAGCTGTAAAGAAATAGTTATTTATGTAACTAGGCAGCAAAATGGAATTTTTCTGACGAATGATTAAGTTAGCCTCCGAGCCGGAGGCGAGGTCAGGCTATGGAAATTAACGAATAAAGGTAATTTATTCGATTGAGGCAATATATCAATATGAGGCAGAAATGTTTCCTTTGCTGCCTTGTTGCATACAATATTTTTCCTACTGGCGGCAGAAAAATGTTTCCTATAAATAATATTCATTTCATAATACTTACTTACTTATCAAATACTATTATTGAACTATTCAAATTAAAAAAAAAAACAAGCAACAATATAAAATGTTACAATTATAAAAAATGAATTGACAGAAATACAGTAAAAACAAAACAAAATTATGATAATAGACGAGCTGCAGTGTTGCCACTAATTTAATTATTTATGATTATTTTAAGACCTACAATTTTTTTGTAATCTTTTTATTTCTTTTTTATCTTCTTATTCCAATCTATTTTATAAATATATTCTATAATAAGTATTTATAAACTTTTTTTTATAAATTCGTAATATTTTAAAGGTAAATTGTTCAAATAATTTAGGTTAAAGATAATATAAAAGAAAAGGTTGTTTGTTTATTTGTAGCGGGGAATGTGGGCGTGGCTTAGCCTGGAAAAATCCTCAGCAAAATACGATTTTGCCGCCTAGGCAGCAAAATCGCATTTTGCTGCGTATTGTAAAGTTTTCTTGAAACCTCAGAAAAATTAAACTTTCATGCCTAAAAACAGTTCAATAATGCGTAATTTTGCTGCCGCTAGTAGGAAAAAATGTTTTACGTCCTAGGACGAAAATAGTTATTTATGTAACTAGGCAGCAAAATGGAATTTTACTGACGAGTGATTAGATTAGCCTCCGAGCCGAAGGCGAGGACAGGCTATGATAATTAACTTCCGAGACGAAGCCGAGGCAGGTAATCTACCTATTTGACTGCCGAGGCGAAGCCGAGGCAGGCAATTAATAAACGAGGCAGAAATGTTTCCTTTGCTGCCTTGTTGCATACAATATTTTATCTACTTGCGGCAGAAAAATGAAGCTGCTAAAATGTTATATTTATTAATATAACATAGTTAATAACTATGTGTCATATTAATAAAGATAATAACATATGTATTAACTAAAATTAATGTTCAAACAAGAAACTTGGGAATAATAACAATAAGTGAAAAGCAAACTCAATCTATAACAACAAAATACAAAATACACCTTTATAACTATAACACACATAACTTCTGAATGAATAATGCACACAATATAAAATATTTATTTATATTTTTACTAACAAATTACTAAAATAAAGATATCTTATATTGCTTAAAAGAAAAGAAGTAACTAGGATAAATCAAGAAAAGTAGCTAGTCTAATCTAGAATGAATTCAATAATAAAAATAATATGGATGTTCGATGTTTACATGACGCTGCAGTATAGCCAGTGACTACTATTTTTTTAATTAAAGATCTACAAATCATTGAACTTATTTAACAGAATAGACAACTAAAGTGGGCCTTTTATGTTGGCAACACTGACGATCATCTGTGACCTCTGCGTTCCAAACAAACTTTTTTTACCATGTAAAACTCTATTGTGTGTATTTATAATTGCTTCATTTTAATATTCTATAGACTTTTTCCAGTGTTTTTTTTTTTGTGTTGTATTGCAATTTGTAACCATTTTTAACTACTAACCATAAAAGGTAAGTTTTTTTCTTCTTTTTTGGGCCTTAATAGGTTCATTTTATTACGTGGATTTCATATCGTTTGGTCTTGATTCAAACCATTGAATTAAACTTTAAATTTTCATATTATTTGATCATTTTGTTTTTAATATTATTTTTTTATCATAATTTCTTTACTTGAAATTATTTTTTCCGATAGTTTTTTTTATTAATCTGATGCTTTTCAGCCTTTGAAACTCACTCTGCCTGGAACTATTTTAGTTTATAAAACCCATTATTTTTTACCTTTATCAATTTATTTTTATGTTTGAACTACTTATTATTCGGTATGATTATCATGAATTTTGATTAATTTTGACCATTAATTAACTTAAGCCATTAATTTTTATGCAATTTATCTCTACTGTTTGATCTGATAAGATGTTTTGTTATTTTTAGACCTGTTGTTGTGATTACTGTTTTTCCCCTCTTCTTTTTTAGTGAAACATGATGGTTAAACAAATTTTAACTTTGCTAAAATTGCAGCCTTCTTTGTTGGAGACGAAGATGTTTTAGAAATAGATAATGGATAACCACGTAGCATCTTGTACTTATGATGGAGCTCTTAAAGTACTGCAAGGAAATGAGAATGCCAGCATGAGAATAAATGTTGTTTACCATGTGGAAGTAAGTAACGATAGCATAAGACTTTTTTACATTAATAAATGGATATTAATCACAAGTTTCTCAACTTTTGTCCATGTTAATGAATGGTCATAGATCTTGTTGTTGAACTGCTTATTGCTTTCTTTGCTGTCAAGAAGAAGTAGGAAATATAGTAGTCCTATTTTGGTACCATTTCTATGTTTTATTCTGTGTTGAAGACCCATGAGACATAAGAAGTATTTTATTGATACATGGCCAGTTAGATTTCACTAGGGACCTTAAAGACTAAGATAGAATACTCTCCTTGCAGTTTGAGTTGGCAAATGTGTCATTGATGACTAACAACATTTATAAAGAATAATAAAGTTAAGTAGAGTAAAATATTTAACTATAAAACATTATTGATTCTATTGGTCTCAAGTCTTCTACTTTTTTATTCTTTAGGATTATCTCCTGTTCTGTTTTAAAATAATATTTATTAGTCTCTCGCAATATTTCCAAAAAATATTATTTGCTCAACTTTTAAGTCTTTTTTCAGGGGAAGAAATTTCTATGTACACTGTCTCTAAATGTGTTATCATTTTTATTTGATGTAATTATTACTTATGCTGCAGGAAGGGCAATGTGTCATTTTATGCAATGGAACACCCTAGATTTTGTGTATTTTACAATTGAAAAAGATGAAGACTGGAAGAAGAATATGGTCTTCATGAAGAACGTTTACTTTCAAAAATGTATCCCAAAATTAATCAGTAGGATAGAAAGCGAGAAGCTAAGTGGTTAGTATGAACTGTACTTGTTAATATTCATTCCTAATTAATTTTAATTGCATTTTCAGTTTGATATAACTTAACACATTCATATTGTATGAGCTTTGCTGCCAGGGGGAAACTTGTTTTAGTATTTTTAATCCTCTAACCTAATATTGAATGGATATGAAATGAAAGAAAAAGGTATAATAGGAATTGTCTGTCTGAACTGTAGGACTAGGTAGGTATATACCAGTTCTAAGCTGCAAGACTACTATCTGTAGTTAAAAAAAAGAGGGGATGACGCCCCAGGCATGCATCCGCCACTTTGGATAGTTAGGTATGCTGCCCCAGGTGATCCTCTGCTATTAACGTGTTAATAATCTTTAGTTTTTTATTATTTTGTCTATTTATTTATTTATTTTTTTTTTTTTTTACAGATTTGTCTGATGTTTCACTTTCCTCCACTTCCACAGTCAAATGATATTTAAATACATATTTTATTATATAATTAAAATAATACACATGACTTTTTTGTGCATTCGCTGTCCCCCCCCCCCTTTAACCTTCATGTGCACCAGTGTGCTGTACACATGTTGTAGAGAGGGGAAACAAGATTGAACTAATACTATTAATCTTGTTACACAATTTTGTGTTAACAAAAAAATCAATACTAAGTATAGTATGTTATAGGATTTATAGAAACATGTTTGTTATAAGCTTAACATCTTGAGTCATTATTGCAGATTAATACTCAAATATATGCGTCTTACATTAGATGATGCAAGTATAACTGACAATATCAATATAGTTATCCTTTTTTGGCAAGTAAGATCAGTCAGTCAATGGCTTTACTTACCAAAAAAGGTGTTTTATAATGTTTCTTTTAGTAGGGGTTGAATTACCTGTTACTGCCCAACCTTATTTTGTTCTTCTTGGCTACTTAAAAATTACTCATTTTTAATACAATTTTAAAGAAAGATAGTTTATTTCTTTTCTTGAAAGAAAAAACAAAATAATGAGCTAACAACAGAACTATCATCAGAAAAAGGCAATGGCTTTGAATTTAACCCATTCAGCGCATAGTGAAATTTAACCCACTAATAATATTTGATTGTTAAAGCCACAGACCAATAGTAAAATCTAAGTAAGCTTTAGGAATGAGAAGCACTATAGCCAGATTAGTAAACTTCCCCAAACAGTCTGCACTGCAAGCAAATGACGAGCCAGTTGAATGTACAAAAAGATTTACAATTGATTTACCACAAGGTAGAAATAATAACAATGTATAAAAAAACAACAATAAACTTTAATTCAATATATATCATACTACAAAAGTAAAGAGTCAAATACAAATGATACGTAAAAAAAAAAAAACAAATGAAATATTCTGCATATTGGGTTTGGCTTACATCAATGAGGAATTTAGTAGTAACAAGTAAATTAAAATAAATGATAGAACTAGAAATAGGTTTCTAACAAAATTTAGTACTTCATATAATTACCTACATATTTAGTATTATAATATTTATTCAGTCACATATTAGGTTTAGCTTATGTCACAATAAACAATTTAGTAAGAAATTCAAACCATTAACGGTTCTACTTTTTTAATGAAGGGATTTTGTAAGTTTGTTAATGCAGCACAGACTTGAAAGATTTTGCTTCCATATGAGAAAAAATGAATTGGTAAGAATTGTAAAATTCTAAAAGTCTTGATTCTTCTAATTGCTCTTTCAACGTGGATTCTTGCTTTAGCTATTACAACAATTGACATTTGAGATGGTGGCTCTGTGCAGTGCTCTTGAGGAATATTGATCATAAGTTGCTTGTACAAAACTTGCAGTGTTTCCAACCAGGTGATAAAATATTGGCAATAGTTGTCGTGGAATAACCAAAGATATATCCCAAAACGCTATATATAGGGTTCACTCATCGTATTGACTTGCAAGAGCTTAGTCTCCAATCATTTTTGTGAATGTAGACTGAAATTTGAGATCCAGGCTCTGTACATTGTACTCCAACATCACCTAAAACATAATACAATTAATTGAAATAAACACAAAAAAAATGTATACTTTTTATTCTTCTATACATAAAAGCAAAAACTATAAATAAGAAATAGTTGACTAACTAACTAAGGACTGATTCTCCTACTTCCAGTTTGTCAAGGAAATCTGAAATTTTTTACGCAGTTAGGGGTTACTATAAATAGAAAAAAGCTATTTTTATTTTGATAAGTTGCCGCCAACTTGATTTTTTTTTTTTTTTAAATTAGTTATAAGTTATAAATAATCACTTCAGTCACAGAAAAAAACCAAAGTTATACATAGAGCACAAGTTCCGGAGCTTAGATTAAAAGTGAAAATGGTTGCTCTTGGGAAAATGGAAAAACACAAACCTGAGAAAAAAAATAATACATAATGAGTAAATTAAAAGAATACAAAACACTATCAGTTTTCGGGCTACACCAACAAACTCAAGTGACACTATCAGTTTCACATGAAGGGGGAAGAATAATTTATAATGGAGAAGATAGAGATTTCCACAACTTGTTTTCTTAAAAAAAAATCAATGGCTACTTCGTACTGTACGTGCCAGAGAAATTTCATTGTAAAGAAAACGGAGATTAGAAGTGGCTCTAAATTTTGGCCAGGCACGTACAATACGAATGTACCCAGTCAAACTATTTCATTAATAAATCCACTGTATTTACCTACATACCTCAGTATCTTAATCCACTTCTTTTTTTTTAATTTCTCCTCTTTTGGAAACCCAAAGAATATGCATTAGATATGCATTAGTGCAGTGGCGTAGCTAGACCATTGGGGGCCCCCCGCAAAAATTTTTTGGGGGCCCCTCACCAACAAAAATCGATGAGCAAAAAAAAAAAAACCTCTTGCGTTCAGGTGGGGGAGTGGGGGCCCCCCTCGACGTTGGTACAAGGATGGTAATTCCAGTTATTTCTGGATTTAGGGGCCCCCTGGCGCTGGGGGCCCTCCCGCAATGCGGGCCCATAGTTACGCCACTGCATTAGTGTTTCTCTGAATAATAATTTAATTGCAGTTAGGAGCAAAGCACATCACCATCTGTTCACAAAAAGAAAGATTATTATATAAGTTATATAAAAAGGTTACACACATAATGCTGAACATACCTAATGATCAATTGAATTATTTTACAAAACTCAAACAATTGTATCTCAATTGTATTGTAACTCAAACAACAATCAACACCGTAATTACCATATAAATTATCGATAATGTATATATATGTAAAATCAATGATCAACAAGTTATGTTATTTTATATTAAATCAAATGAAAGTTATCTACTCAAACTATTCAAATACTATTAATACCAACATACCTTGACATTTAGAACCCCAGCGATGGATGAGAAGTAATCATTTTCCCTCCAAATTAGCTATAAATAGTTTTCTTACATAAAACTGGTAAAACAAATGGAAGAAAACCACTTTAAACAAATAAAAAGCATGAAAAAAGCCATCACTGCAAAGGTGTAAGCAAACTGACCGATTTAACCCTAAATATCCTTATAATTATGCGTATAATTACAATTTCTTTTGCATAATAACACTTAATACTATTAAAAACATTAAAACTAAGAAAATAAATAGATTTTTATTAAAAAATGACTTTAACTGTTTTTCCCTATAGTAAAATAAGTTTGTTTGGAACGCGAAGTGAGGTTGTACACCTCCATGTGGTTATCCAAAAGGTTATGCTTCTTTGGTCGTCCATTAACAAATATAAATAAATTATTTTATAATTAAAACGTTTATTTATTAAATATTACTTATTAAACTATAATATATGATGTTATAAGATAGAGATAATAGTATAAACTGTCATTGCCAACATTATAAAAGTAAAAATTTTACTGCCTAGGCTGTAAAATTGTTCCTTACTTTTACCGCCTAGGCAGTAAAATTACATTTATCTGCCCTAAATCGGTTCAATAATGCCTCATTTTGCTGCCTCAAGTAGATAAAAGGTTTTTCCTACTAGCGGCAGCAAAATTACCCATTATTGAACTGTTTTTAGGCATGAAAGTTTAATTTCTCTGAGGTTTCAAGAAAACTTTACAATACGCAGCAAAATACGATCGTGCTGAGGATTTTTTCCAGGCTAAGCCACGCCCACATTCCTCGCTACAAATAAATAAACAAACAACCTTTTCTTTTATATTATCTTTAACCTAAATTATTTGAAAAATTTACCTTAAAAATATTACGAATTTATAATAAAAGGTTTATAAATACTTATAATAGATTATATTTATAAAATAGAATGGAGTAAAAAGATAAAAAAGAAATAAAAATATTACAAAAAAAATTGTAGGTCTTAAAATAATCATAAATAATTAAATTAGTGGCAACACTGCAGCTCGTCTATTATCATCATTTTGTTTTGTTTTTACTGTATTTCTGTCAATTCATTTTTTATAATTGTAACATTTGATATTGTTGCTTTTTTTTTAATTTGAATAGTTCAATAATAATATTTGATAAGTAAGTAAGTATTATGAAATGAATATTATTTATAGGAAACATTTTTCTGCCGCCAGTAGGAAAAATATTGTATGCAATAAGGCAGCAAAGGAGACATTTCTGCCTCATATTGATATATTGCCTCAATCGAATAAATTACCGGCCTCGGCTTCGCCTCGGCAATTAATTTCCATAGCCTGACCTCGCCTCCGGCTCGGAGGCTAACTTAATCATTCGTCAGAAAAATTCCATTTTGCTGCCTAGTTACATAAATAACTATTATTGTACTGCTGGCAGTTGTCAAAACTTCCGTTAGTAACGCTGCAGTCTTTAAAATGCTTAGTTCGATTTAATTCCGCTAGATGTCAATGCGTTTTATTTATCTTTTCTTATAGTGTAACCTCCTTTTAAGGTTTCTTTTTTTAAATCTTAAGTATGTACTAATATTTGTTATTATTATATTGATTATTTATTAATATTTAATGTTTGTATGTAATTGCCGCGGTAAAGAAAAAACTCACTTCACAGCCTAATAACGTAATAAAGCGAAGCTCTCATGCTACACTTTGCATTTGGTTGGACACATACTCCTCCTGAACGGCTGAACCGATCCGCACAAACTTTGGCACGGTCAGAGAGACCAACCACAGGAGTATAAATCTGAAATGGTCCAAATTGGTACGCAGGGGTACGGGGTACAAAAGTCAAAATAGTTTATACCCTGCATAATGCATGTCGTTGGAAAGCTCTTTAAGAGTGAAGTAATTGTTGTTATGTACACTTTTGTCATATTTTCACATAAGAGGGGGGTAAAAAGGAAAAATTGGAATATAACTTATTTTTAATTAAAACTAAATTTCATAAGATTTGAATGAAAATTGGTATACGTGCTTAATTTGATGCCAGAAACTCGATTATAAAATTATTTGTGTACATTTAGTACTTTTTGTTTCAAAGGGTACCTAAAAGTACACCTACGTACAACACTTTTGTTATATTTTTATATAAGAGGGGGGTAAAATGGAAAAGCAGGGGAAAAAGTGTTATTTAATTAAAAATTAGAATACATGTTTTTTGCATGATCAACTATATTATGTTCAGTAGCGTACACAGAAAATTTTTTCGGGGGGGGCCCAACATAATTTAACTTATATGCGGGTTTAGCATACCCCATAATTTATTATAATTATAATTTCTCCCCCTTTTCAACACTCTAATTTCAATTTTTAACCTCATATTTAATTAAATTAAAATCCTATGAGGTAACACCTCACTATGTGATGTGATCGTTCTAAAGAACGATTATGTCTCCGATTCCAATAATTCCAAGACAGAAATCTGTTCCAGTTATCAGACATTTTTGATCCCGTTTCTGGCTGTTAGTCTGTCTCTCGCTCAATCATTGCGAACAATTCTTAAAAACTACTCTTTCGATTTTAATGAAATTCGGATGGCAGTTAATTAGCATATAAAAAGTCCATTGTTGGTCCTATATAAGGTCCAATCTTCTGGTCCCATTTCCCTCCACCACATTTCTCCACCTGCCACCATTTCTCTTCCACATGTGCACACACATACATTTATTTACACCTTATCTTCAAAAATATTTATCTGATTTTATAAAACTTATCTGATAGAAGCTCACAGATTAATTTTAACTGTCTGCGCTGTTTAATTTTGGTAAATTGATCCTTTAAATCATGTAAAAATCAAACCAATTTTGACTAATTTAAAAAAGGAGGGAAAATTGAGATGAAATTATTCTTGGATAACTGCGGGCTACTTTAAACAAACCATTAATATTTCATAAAAATCAGATTAGTACTTTTGAAGATATAGGTGTAAATAAATGTATGTCTGTGCAAATGTGGAAGAGAAATAAATAGGTGCAGAAGATTGAAACTTATACGGGATCAGCAATGTTATAACCTGGCAAAATATGACCTACCATCAAAATTTCAACAAAATTGGACGAATAGCTTTTAAGATATGTTGGTTCGCAAAAATTGAAGGACAGGTGGACACGGGACCCAAACTGTACCCTGATGTTGAACAGATTTCTGTCTTGGAATTTGCAAAATCGGAGACATAAAAATTGTTCGTTCTTCAGAACTGTCACATATCTTCCGTTTCCTTTGGTAAGCTCGGAAGCAAAACGTGATCCATACTGCAAAAGCAAACGTGGATTTGGAGCACATACGAATTTCAAATTTTTATCTAGAAGAGAATTTTTCTCTAAGAAAATTAAATACCTATTGCAAAACAAAAGAATCATTCGCTGGGTAATTACATGGGACATTTAACATCAAATGTTTTCTGAACGCTTTTTGAGTTTTTAGATTTAAATTTACTATTACTATGTAATATATGAATCAGTTTTTTCACAATATGATAAACCGATTTATTTATATAGCCTCTGTTTTCCCACTACATATCGACGAACACTAGTCTGCCTGAGTCAGCAAGAGGGGAATGCCTCATAGACAAGAGGACCCACGTAGCGTTTTACACACAATCCTGGTCCAACACAAAAATTTGCTACTGAAATCCACAACCATCATTTTCCCGTTTAAGCCAGTCTAGTGTGCATATTTTAATTCAATTAATTTAATTCCATCGGCAAGAGTTAGAGTTGACTTGGGCCTCATTTAATTTAATGTGCTTAACACCTAGGCCGAGCCGGCAATCGGGTCTATTATTGAACGCATCCCAATTTATTTTGATGCATAATTTCCATCGACAAAATCGGGCCTACTAGCAATCAGGCCGATTCATTGTACTCATCCTAATCAATTCAATGCACTTAATTCTATAGTAAAAATCCGGGCCTAGCAGTCAATCAGAGCAATCTATTTTTACGAATCCAAATTCAATTCATTGCATTAGGATTCGTAAAGAATTGAAGCTGTCCTATAATGCAACCTATGCTATTGAACTGGACTAAAACCACAAAAAAATAATTGAATTCAATTGACGAAAAATCGGGCCCAGCCGAATTCGGGTCGATCAAGTTAAATGTTTTTAGTTCCACTGGCAAAAATCAAGGCCTAGTCGGCAAATGAGCCGATTTATTTCATGTATCCTAATTTAATTCAATGAATCTAATTCCATCAGCAAAAATCTCGGTCCAGCCAAAATCGGGCCCCTATAGTGTTTAATAGTTTTAGTTTCATCGACAAAAATCCGGGCCCAGCCGACAGTCGGGCCGGTATAGTGTTTAATAAATTTAATACCATCGGCAAAATCCGGGCCCAGCCGACAGTTGTGCCGGTATAGTGTTTAATAAATTCAATTCCATCGGCAAAATCCGGGCCCAGCCGACAGTCGGGCCGGTATAGTGTTTAATAAATTTAATTCCATCGGCAAAATCCGGGCCCAGCCGACAGTCGGGCCGGTATAGTGTTTAATAAATTTAATTCCATCGGCAAAATCCGGGCCCAGCCAACAGTCGGGCCGGTATAGTGTTTAATAAATTTAATTCCATCGGCAAAATCCGGGCCCAGCCGACAATCAGGCCGGCATAGTGTTGAATGAATTTAATTCTATCGGCAAATCCGGGCCGAGCTTATTTGGGATGATTAAGTGTAGTCACACCATAAGATAATACTTAATTAATTCCTTTTATTGGAAAATATTTACAGCCAATTCGAATGCATCTGTCATTACTGTGTTTTTTTAGTTTTAAGTGTATGGCGGGTCTTAGGTATGTAATCATTTCGGGGGGGGCCAGGGCCCCTTGGGCCCCCCCCTGTGTACGCCACTGATTATGTTGCTTGCTCCAGAGTAGGAACTCCGTAAAAACTTTGTACATCTATACTATACACCAAATCAGAAAACGAAAAACATCGTTTATCCACTCGCCTTACCCTAAAAATTTGCATTAGTTCTATTTATTTTAAGTTTAATTATGTAGCGAATGGAATAGTGAATAATATTGTTCTTTCATGTGAATTATAAATAAAAAAGTGTATATATTTCATTATCTATTTATACCAATAAAAATGATGGAATCTCATCAGTATAAGCCATCTTTCATTATTCTACAACGAATATAGATTCTAGATTACACACACATCACCCATATCAAAATATACAGAGGCAAGTAATTTTACATAGGCAGGACAACGTCTGCCGGGTTTTGCTAGTTTCCGTATAAAGTTTAAATAATAATATTATGAACGGCAACGGCAAACATTTCACTGTTGTACGGTTACGGTAACCCTTGGCTCTTGTTCTTTGCTTCTTACCTTATGGCTTAGGCCTATCTACTAACTATATGTATCTGCGTTGCGTAATGTTATCTCTAACTCATGTTTGCCTTACCTTTACTTTCATTATATATATATATATATATATATATATATATATATATATATATATATATATATATATATATATATATATATATATATATATATATATATATATATATATATATATATAAATATATACATATATATATATATATATATATATATATATATATATATATATATATATATATATATATATAGTATATATATAGTATATATTTATATATATATATATATATATATATATATATATATATATATATATATATATATATACACACAATTTGTGTAGTGAGAGACACCAAGGGATGTGCCACGCAAGCGCGACACATACGAACTGTTCCAACATTAGACTATACGTCACAAAGATGTTGGCTCGGCATTACGCCATGTCCTGCATCGTTTCGTCGCGTCCGACTCATCAGGGGCCCGATGATGCCCACCCAACTCTGGACCTATACCAACTCAAGAAGATCAGGTATAGGCTTTATCAGAGACAAGTGTGCTCTCACACCGCCATTCTTGCTTGGCTGGCAAAACAAATCAGCAATGTAATACCGTATTTTTTTCTTTGTGACGTATAGTCTAATGTTGGAACCGTTCCTATGCGTGGCACATCCCTTGGTGTCTCTCACTACACAAATTGTGTACCTTATTGCAGTATGCAAAAACACGGTATTACATTACTGATATATATATATATATATATATATATATATATATATATATATACATATATATATATATATATATATATATATATATATATATATATATATATATATATATATATATATATATATATATATATATATATATATATATATATATATATATATATATATATATATATATATATATATATATATATATATATATATATATATATATATATATATATATATATATATATATATATATATATATATATATATATATATATATATATATAGGGCTCGATTTGAGGCGGAACGGCGTTCCGGGACCTCTCTCTCAGATAAATAAAAAATAAAGGTAAATATGTCGTACTGACTCACTTTATTTTTTTTTTCTCCGATTTTTATCGTTTTTTTTTTTTAAAGTGTTCCCGATGAAATTCTAAGAACTTAGGTATCATTGGTTTTACGAGTTAAGTCAATAGTTTAAAAAAAAAAAAAAATAAATAAAATCTCCACTCACGAACATACGGGTATTGATGTTAAAGAGGGGATATACGGGTGGGAGAAAACACTTAGGATAGGTAAAAACCTACGATATAGATGCACAAACACTTAAACACGGAAAGTCACATTAAAAAGTTGCATTTTTGTAATAAATTAAGTACTTTCTTAACACGTAAAAAGAGAACAAAACATCGCCATCCTTATATCGAAAGATAACCATTCAAGTAGGTAATACGATAATAAAATCGATATATCGATTTATTGATAGCTGAGAGAAAACGTTTTCCAGATATCGTCAATGTATAATATAAAAGTGATAATATCCCTAAGTCTAATTAACTACTAAGACAAAGATATATTATTTCATTTATATACAGAAGTGTGATATTCCTTGGTCCCAAAGTACATTGGACTAAATATCCCTTTGTCTTAATAGTTATTTAGACAAAGTCATATATGAAGATAGTATATATTTCTTAGTCTAATTTATTAAAGACAAAGGGATATTTGGTCCAATGTACTTTGGGACAAAGGAATATCACACTGGTGTATAATAATAGTGATAATATCCCTTAGTCTAATTTACTATTAAAAGAAAGGAATGTTATGACATTTGTATACAGAAGTGTGATATTCCTTTTTCCCAAAGTACATTGGACTAAATATCCCTTTGTCTTAATAGTTATTTAGACAAAGGAATGTAAACTCTCCTTGAGTATATTGAAATATTACGTACTTTAGCGCCTTGTTTCCTCTCAGCTACAGCTATCGATATATCGATACATCGATTTCGTAGTCGTTATAACCTACCAAATGTTTATTTTTCGATTTTCAAAATGGCGAGGTTTTGTTTTGTTTTTACGTGTTCAAATAGCGTTTATTATTAACAAAATTTAACGTTTTGTTGTAATTTTTGTGTTTATTATGTGTTAAAAGTGTTCGTGCATCTATATCGTAGGGTTTTACCTATCCTAGGTGTTTTCTCCCACCCGTATATCCCCTCTTTAACATCAATACTCGCAGGTTCGTGAGTGGAGATTTTATATATTTTTTAAACAAAATATTGACTTAACTCGTAAAACCAATAATACCTAAGTTCTTAGAATTTCAACGGGAACACTTAAAAAAAAAAAAACGATCAAAATCGGAGAAAAAAAAAATAAAGTGGGTCAGATACGACATATTTACCAAAATAAATTTATCGGCACTAAGATTTTTTTTAAATCCTTTGTTAAAATTTTGTTTTTCAGTGAGTGACTACAAATTTGATTAAGGACATCATGTATTAAACTGGCAAATATATTTTTTTTTCCAAATACAAAAAATATCTCTTTTGTTGAGATTATACTACTAAATTATGATAACCTGAATCAACAAAGGTATTTTTTTTGGCAGGGATCGTGTTAAATATGTACTGTGCAGAGACGCTGAACCAAAACGAGTGAGACTGGGAATGTTTTGTTGATTTAATTATTCGTATAAACCTAAGTACCTATTTATTTATTGAGAGTATTATAACAACACGTGACATGCTAATCGCCGACATGCTAAGAAATTGTTTATAAAAAAATACTACTTAAAATTATATAAGTTTCCACACTAAACCCACACTAACTTCTTAAAATTTTCCCGGGGGGACCCCCGGACCCCTCTTCCATAGGGGGGGGGGGGGGGGGGGGGGGGGGAGAGAGATAATAGTGAGGGTAGGTTGTAGTTCCGGCACCTCTATTTATAGAAATCGAGCACTATATATATATATATATATATATATATATATATTTAGAATTCTAATTATCTGGGACACAAGACTCAACAAGTGAAGGTAGATAATTCTCTTAGTGAGTCGTTGAATGTAACTTTTGGAACGCCTCAGGGGACAGTGATGGCCCCTTGGCTTTTTCTGATCTATGTCAACCAAATGTTAAAACTTGAAAATATATACTCGGAAATAATTTCCTTTGTTGATGATACATTGGTATATTTCAGAGGAGCCACGTGGGAACAAGTGTTTCAGAATGCTTCTTTGGGAATGGCCAAAATAAAACAGTGGTTTAACGACAGCCTTCTTACTCTAAATCTAAGTAAGACTAAATACATGTGCTTTTCACTTGACTCCCGGGGACAACCGACTAATGACTTACAATTAATAATACACAAGCATCAATGTGTACAACAATACTATACAGACTGTACTTGCACCGAAACAATATGTAGAATAAACTCGATTAAGTATTTGGGGGTAATAATAGATAATCATTTAAATTGGAAAGAGCATATAAGTGGGATGGTGAAACGAATCCGAAAAACCATGTACAGTTTTATTAGAATAAGAGATTTTGCTAATAAGTCAACTTTGAAACTTCTTTACCATGCCCTTGTAGAATCCATATTCAATTATTGCATATTGGCGTGGGGAATGGCCTCCCCAACTAATCTAGAACCTGCTAATATAATCCAGAAAACCATTTTAAAAATTGCTCTAAGAAAGCCTAAACGATATTCATCTAAATTAATTTATTCAGAATTCAATGTATTACCAATTACATTATTATTTGATAAATCTATTCTATTTCATTTCTATAGTAAAAATTTACCTAAATTATGGCACAACTACTCGACAAGATCACAGACACAGACAACTTATGTAACTCAACTCTGCCGCACTACTGCAAAACAAAGACATGCTATGTACAGAGCACCTCAACTATTCAACACACTTCCAGCCTATCTTAAAAATATTCATAATTTCAATACGTTCAAAAAAAAAATTAAAGAATATTTATTAAATCAGATATAATTAAAAAACATATTAAGTGAAGCGTATGTATGTGCATTTTGTATATACGTATTTGTGTATGGGTGTGTATTATTTATAGAAGATATCAAATAAATATAAATTATTAATTTAATAAACAAATGAAATAAAAAAGAAATATTAATTAGAACCACTATAACTTAAACCAAAAAACTATAAAAGACCATAAAAATAAGTATAAAGAATGAATCATAAAACAAAAATAAATAAATAAATAAGGTGCAAATTAATTCTAATAACCACACTTATTTCTAATATTAGTAAATTAATATTTGAAAAGGTAAGCATTATAACAGTTTTATTTTTGTTTAATTATTGTTATTTGTTTTAAAATATGCATCTTTTACTGTCGTGTTTTATTATATATTAGTGTTAAGAAATTAACAAGATAAAAGTATGAAGTAATATTAGAGACGGGGCCCTCTCTCTCTAGGTGTTTAACACTTACTTAGGGCCCTCATCAATTATTTTTATATTTATGTATTATTTCTGTTTGTTTGTTTTTTGTATGGTGGAAATATATATTATTATTATTATTATTATTATTATTTATATATATATATATATTATACCTTTCTACACGACCTCACATCACTGCAACTATGTTTGGCGTTTTTAATATGCGTTTAATATTATAATATTTTATTTATATAATAAGTAACTTTATACTATTATATTTTAAAACACATCAGAATTTTAAAGCCTAAAAAATAAAAATAAAATTAATCTTACCTGGAATTTTTTTCGAGTTAGTTATGATTAGCTGGTGAAGATATTTCCAGAACTAGGCTTGTTCTAGCGTCTAGACCCCGCGTTGTGTCTCTTAGTGCCAGCTAAATACGTCGACATACTTCAGGCTTGCTTTTTTAAAAATCAATTCATACACACAGAAAACGGGGCAATAGATATGACAAAAATAATAAAATGAATGCACTCGGCTCTGGTTGTAGCTGGCTTTTTATACATTTAATATTTCTGAAGTGTCTTATCAGGCTATGCCTGTGTGTGCCTGTAAGTGTATAAGTGTCCATCTCAGCAATCTATTTGGATATAATACCTCTCACCTGAGAATGAATGAATCCAAGATCTGTCAAAGGGATTGTTTTTTTTTCTAATTGTTTTACTTTTATAATATATAAATATTAAGTATACAATAAAAGCAAGGGTCAAACTAATGATAACAGAGTTACTGTAAACGTCAAAACTTTTAAAACTAGGCATCGCGTGGCTCTATCATTGAAGCGAGCGTATTGCAATAAAATACTGATTATTGAAATTTGTTAATCATGATGAATGTAATAATTGAATATAAGTGGAAGAGGGTAGTGTGGAGTAGAGTGGGGGTACTCGGTACAAAGCTTTACTTCCTAAACTAACCTACACACAACCACACAATCATTATAAATGTATCACTTCATTACTCAAATACTACTGCTTGTATCAAGTTAAAATTTTACATACTTGTTTCAATTGTACTTTAGACGATGTACATGAAGTTTTATTAAAATCGTTACGTTAGAACGTAAGATATCGGTAAAAAGGTTGTTTTCTCTATTTTAAACGTTTAAGTCCGCTTTAATAGTTTTAGCGATCTTTATTAATTCATAGCAGTGTCGTTGTTGGTTTTAATAAAAAATGTTATTTGTAAAAAATGTTCGTCTCATCGAATAGGTGATGATAGAATTTTTTCCCGTCCTAAAATTCCAATTTTTAATTTGAAGTTCACGTTTACGCGTGCATTGCGCGCGAACTCTTGGACGGATCACGCTGTCCAACGAACTTAGCCTGAGTATTAGTAAAAGATGTAGACCAAATTTCAACTGAATCGGTCAACTTTTACTCAAGTTATCGTCGGACACGTAAACGTTACACACAGACAGACAGACAGACAGACAGACAAGATGCATATTTCGTTGAATGTAAGAAGCTCGCTTACGCTCGCTTCAATTAATAGGGTCAGGCGTTTGAAACGACATTTCATTTTGATAATTTACCTCTTCAAGTACATGACCAATTTGAAGATCTAAGGATTGTAAATTTAAAGGTTTAGAATGAGTTTTAAAATTAACTTGCTCAGGCATATTCATTTGCGCTATGGCTATATTCTTATAACTCCTACATATTATAGTCCAGGAGATAGCGTGTAAAAAAGTGTCTGACTAACATCAAGCTAGAATTTTGTGTATAGGTAAATGTTTTGGTACTTTTTAAGAATATTTAGTCGGCTATGTTCGTCTGTGGGACAAAGCTTGGCAATATGCATTTGAAAAAAAAAAAAAAAAAAAAAAAAAAAAAAAAAAAAACGCAGACGAACTTAGCCAATCACATATTCTTAAAAGGCACCAAAACATATACTTTTTTTGGTTTCTTTAGTCCCGTTCAACTGCCTAGGTCATTACAGGACGGGGGTTAACTAGCCGATTAAGTAACGAACTTAATTGAAGCGAGCGTAAGCGAGCTTCTTACATTTAACAAAATATGCATCTTGTCAGTCTGTCTGTAACGTTTACATGTCCGACGATAACTTAAGTAAAAGTTGACCGATTTAGTTGAAATTTGGTATACATCTTTCTTTTACTAATACTCAGGCTAAGTTCGTTGGACAGCGTGATCCGTCCAAGAGTTCGCGCGCAATGCTCGCGTAAAGGTGAGCTTCAAATTTAAAATTGGAATTTCAGGACGGGGAAAAATTCTATTATCACCTATTCGATGAGACGAACATTTTTTTCAAATAACATTTTTTAGTAAAACCAACAACGACACTGCTAAGAATTAATAAAGATCGCTAAAACTATTAAAGCGGACCTAAACATTTAAAATAGAGAAAACAACCTATTCACCAATATCTTACGTTCTAACGTAACGATTTTAATAAAACTTCATGTACATCGTCTAAAGTAAAATTGAAACAAGTATGTAAAATTTCAACGTGATACAAGCTGTAGTATTTGAGTAATGAAGTGATACATTTATAATATTAGTTTAAAAGCTATTACGGGTGGTTAAGATTCTTCTAGTCGCATTGGCGTAACTAGGGGGGTGCTAGGGTGGGCTAAGCCCACCCTAGACGAAAATTAGCCCCCCCCTAGAAAAATAGAAAAGTAAAAAAAAAATCCAAGTTGGTTTTTTACGGACATTTGTACTAAAATAAAACGAAATGCAATAAAATAAATACATACTTTCAAAAAACTATTGACTAATCTGGCAAACAAGAAAACGAATACCTGAGCCCAAGTGCTGATAGATTTTTGTTTTCGTTTGAATAACGTCCAACGAAAAACTAGTCAGTCTGTCAATTAATTTTTGTAAATCGACTGTCTTTGCGAGGGATGCCGCAGGCCGACCGAGCTGTGGTGTGGGACAGGGGCGCCAATTTGTCCGTCGAATTAGGGGGAGGGGGGGGGGGGGGGTTGTAAAATTCTACTGTATTTTAAGGCGCCGCGGCAAAAACAATTATACCCCGCCTCTTGATTTTCTTCGTTTTTGTCGTGAGACATGCAGTTTTCTGGGAATTGTTAAGGTTATAGTGTATTTTTAGGGAAAAATGCTATATGCCGGAAAATTGTTTGGGAAATGGGTTAATTTTCAACGGGAAATCGTCTACGGTCAAAAAAGGAGTTTTTTTTAACACGTTTTTACGTAAAACTTTTGAAATTATTGAAAAATTTAAATTTCTTTTCAAGGCTTTCGTAGATCCCGCAGAAGTCCATCGCCGGTAACGAGAACTTTTTTTACCTGCACTCCCGCTTAAGGGCGACATCGGGAATTTCTTTTTCGCTGATCAGAAAACTGGAGATATTCGGTGCGGGGTGTGGTATATTATTGGAAAGCCCTTGGGAAGAATACAAAAGTGATCTAAAAACATTTTAAAAATTTTCACGTTTCAGGCCCTTTGAAGCAAAAAAACCTTTTTTAAAGGTTTTAATACATGAGGCTTCGACGCCATTGGGCTTTTATGCCTTAAAAGCCTATAAATGCTGCTCACAGCGTTTTGCTTCTAAACTTGATGGTACTTTTACTTCTTTAAATTCCGAGTTCGAAGTACTACAAGATGGTATAAGAGGTACATACGGAGAAAAAAAATAGTCTCCTACTCTGCTTCGTATGCTCTGAAAATGACCTTTTCAAGGGATAAGGGCAATCCCCTTTTTTTTGTACCTTCAGGAAATCATGTTTAAGGAAAAAACTCACAAAAATCGTGTTTTACTGAAATTTCGACTTAGACCTTACGTACCGTTTGCAATTTGATTCGGACGGGGTTCAAAAAGGTACAGGACTTTAGGTCAAATTGTCCTCTTTAAGATTCCGGTTTGCTTTTATATTTCCGATTCCTACTTCGGGAGCTACGTCTATGTGAAGGACGTCCTCCTTGGTTAGCCGCACCAGAAAGGGCTTTGTGCCGATTTGACAGAGGTATCGTTGGAAAGGCCTTTTAAAATGTACCAAATGTGTGCAAAAATATTTTCGAAAAAAAGTACTTGAGACATTTTTAAATTCATATTAGTACAATTTATATTAGTACACAATTTATATCTTATACTAGAAGATTTAAATTTCTTGTGCCAACTCTAATCTTATAGACTATAGTCATACTTTCATTTCTATCTCTGTAGATTGTTTTTGCTTTGCTATATAATAACTGTTTTACATACATTTTTCGATACTTTTTAAAATTTACCTACATTTTTATTAGGTAAAAAGAATTATGACTAGAGAGGTTTGTAGAAAGTTACACAACAATATTGTCACCAAAATTTTTATTACACATAAACTCACAAACGCGTTTCGACAAATAACATCATCTTCAGTGTGTGTTAACTTAGTAAGGGTTAATTCTGTACTAAGCTAACTATTTTACGAACATGTATAAACTAACAGTACAAGGTGGGGGTGGACTAGGGTCGTGTGGGTAGAGGGATTACTACGAAAGGAACGAGGTAAGGGATATGGAGTTGAGATCTAAGTCGGAAAAACAATTAAAGGTAAAAGGTTCAGGTAACATTTGGTTTTTCAACTGCTAAAATAATAATTATTTAAATTGGTATAATTATTTTAAAATTTTATTAAATAAATAATTATTTAATAAAATAATTATTTTAGCAGTTGAAAAACCAAATGTTACCTGAACTTTTTACCTTTAATTGTTTTTCCGACTTAGATCTCAACTCCATATCCCTTACCTCGTTCCTTTCGTAGTAATCCCTCTACCCACACGACCCTAGTCCACCCCCACCTTGTACTGTTAGTTTATACATGTTCGTAAAATAGTTAGCTTAGTACAGAATTAACCCTTACTAAGTTAACACACACTGAAGATGATGTTATTTGTCGAAACGCGTTTGTGAGTTTATGTGTAATAAAAATTGTGTTGAAAATATTGTTGTGTAACTTTCTACCAACCTCTCTAGTCATAATTATGAAGTGGTACCACAAAATCTCAGTCAAAACAACTAATTATAGGTAAAAAGAACCTCTAGAATTAGATTTTAGGGTATCGAAATTTCAAAAGTTTCCGGGGGAGGGCCCCCGGACCCCCCTCCCTCCCAGGGGCTTAGCCCCCCCTAGACTTTTATCCTAGTTACGCCAATGTCTAGTCGTATTGTGTGTAGGTTTGTTTTGGAAGTAAAGCTTTGTACCGAGTACCCCCACTCTACCCTCTTCCACTTATCTTCAACTATGACATTCATCATGATTAACAAATTTCAATATTCAGTATTTTATTGCAATACGCTCGCTTCAATGGTAGAGCCACGCGATACTACATTAGTTTTTATAACTTTATTTGTATTTGACTCTTTACTACAATTGCAGTAATTTATCTGTTCTTGCGCTAAAGTTTCACCAGTGGAAGAGAAATGTTTATTTAAAGTTTAAGCTGTTTCGATGTCTTTACTTACAATCTCACCTGTGTCAGATTTTAGTTCTGGGATTTGAATTTTTTTTTTTTTTTTCTACCTAATGTTTCATTTAATATTCCCCATATCTTATTTTAAAAAACCCCATTTAAATGTCACGCAACTCTTATCTTTTCAATAGAAAATCAAAAGGATGCAGTTCCCACTTATTATAACTACTTATCAATTGAGTAGAGATGTTTATAAGAAATACTTCAATATGAACTTGTTTACTTTATAATTGAAGAGTGCGTAATGAATAATGAGATAAACGCCACTTAGCAAATTGTGTAGGGGAGCCATTACGCACCTTCAACTCAGTTTGCACTCCCATGGGACGGAGTGGGAGTGCATATATAAAATTTCATGCAACTCTTATCTTTTCAATAGAAAATCAAAAGGAAGCAGTTCTTCCACTTAACAGCACTCACATTTAAGTGGATGGCTTCTCTCAGATAAGAATAATTTCTGTGAAATGTTGTCAATTTAGCTACGTAACCAATATTGCAAAACAGTTCACGGACACATTGTGCTAAATTAAAATGTTTAATTAATTATTAAAGAAAATGACTTTATTTTATTTAAATTTACATACTATAATTAAAATCCACAATCTTCTGTGAATACGCGTGTAAATTATATAAATGAGGAAAAAAACAACAACAAAAATATTAATTTTTATATTTATCCACTTTGCAGTTATTATTTAGATAATGCATTTTATAAACTGTAATATATATTTTTAATTAAAAAAAAATTATGAAATAAATTAACCTTTAATTTTTTTATTTTATAATTTTCATTATATTTAATACTACCTTTAATTTTCAATTTTAGGTACAATGAGTCCATTTACCAAATTTCAGATCTCTAAGTCCACTGGAAGCTACGATAATAGTATCTGATTAAATCCAAGATAGAAGATAGCGGCCATATGTTTTAGCTATGTACCAAATTTCAGGTCTCTAGGTCCTTTAGAAGCTGAGATAATAGAGTGTTGTTAAATCTAAGATGGTAGCTATAATTCAATATGGCGGCCATATGTTAAAGTAATAGTACCTTTAATTTTTTTTTTTTTTCTACCATAAGTCCAATAAGAACCATAAATTACTGCAATTGTAGTAAAGAGTCAAATACAAATAAAGTTATAAAAACTAATGTTCATTCTTTATTCTTAAGTCCTATTACTGAATACGAAATTATAACTTATATTAATCAACTTAGAAATAATTCCGCGCCCGGTATTGACATGATAACATCAGATGTAATAAAAGTATGTTACAAAAAATTTGTTAAACCCCTAGCACATATTTTTAATAATGCAATGTCTACAGGATACTTTACTAACACATTTAAAGAAGCAATTATAACTCCTCTTTATAAACATGGTGACAAAACTAATGTAAATAATTACAGACCGATCTCTCTTACGTCTACTTTATCTAAATTATTTGAAAAATGTATAAAACATCGCCTGCAGAAATTTCTAGATAAACATAATACACTTGCAGAAACTCCATCTGGTTTCAGGGAAAATAAAAGTACTTCTGATGCATTGTACTACCTCACTAATCAGATTACTAAAAACCTTGATAATAAGAAAAAAAATTATTGCTATATTCATTGATCTAAAAAAGGCTTTCGACACAATGTCACATAAATAATCCTACCGCGGGGAATTAATTTCCATTGGAAATTTGTAGTTCAATGTTGTGCAGTTTAAACTTCCTTCATTACTACTACTATTGTGTGTGTTATTTTAAGTTAAGATAATTTCTATCTTGGCAGGTAGAAATAGAGAAACAGAGATTGATAAGCCAGATGAGGGTTAGTTGGTCAAACAGAGTATATTTTTACCATAAGGGCCACAAGTACACCTGGGACCCCCTAACGAAATATGTAGCCTGTGTCATACAGAGAGTAATGAAGACCTTATGAATTTCCTTACTGAATGTCCTATCTACCAAGAACCTAGGAGTAAATATTTAAGCCAATACCTTGAGCCTTCAACACCAAATAAATTACTTATATTACAGAACAAGAAAAAGTAATTCGATCTGTTCCATTTCATTAGCGTCGCACTTAAACTTGAGCCTTCTGTCTGAACGAGTGACGTATCAGTAAAAGAAACTTGCACATAATTTTGTTACAGAATAATAATATTCAACCATTGATGATAACAACATTAATTATAAGGTAAAATAAATTGGTAAGGCGTAAAAGTCTCACGTAAAAAGGGTTTCGTTGGTATTGTGAACACAAAATTAGTAAGGGTGGGGGGAGAAAAGTTTTAATTTTTTTTGATAAAATGGCACGCAAAATTAAACGTTAACTACAAGTGTTATACATTTTTGTAATCTACTCTTCAATACCTTTCATTTGATACCCCACTCAAAATTTAAAAAAATATTTTTCTTCGAGTGACATGAATTATCCGCCATTTTGGATTTCCAGTATATCAGATCAAATTGCTAATCTTATTTTTTCTATGGCCCAGCAGACCGCACATTTTGCATATTTTTCTATATTTTTAGTAATAGTGGAAATACGATTTTAGGGGGGGGGGGACACGCAAAATTTCGATGTTTTTAGACAAAATGACGCCGAAAATTAAGCACGTTTCATAAGTGGTATATATATTTGTAACTTACTCTTCAATACCTTTCATTTGATACCCCACTCAAAATTCAAAAAAAATATTTTTTTTTCGCGACGTGAATTATCCACCATTTTGAATTTGAACAGCTGATAATATTGAGTTCGCTATATTTTTCCTGTGTGCGCGTCAAAACGATCTTTTATACTGGAAAGTTTCACATTTTTATCTCTTTTGGTTCAAAAGTTATTGGAACCGTACAGAGTGACAGACAGACAGACACAGGAACGAAACTATAAGGGTTTCTTTTATTTGATTTACCAACGAAACCCTAAAAAAGAAAAGAATAAAGCCATAATAATAACAAAATGATGAATAAAGAGAAATACAAAATCAAATATAAATTCTTAAAAATAATAAAAGATTAATTTAAACATTAAATATTAATTATGCATAATTAGGTATAACGATGGAAAAAAAGGGGTCATATGTTAATTTTATATTAAATGTTTTCAATATTTAGAATAGGAACTCTGTTATCGGTACTGATATTATAGTTAGTTTTATTATTGTTTATTATTTATGCATTATTTTGTCAAAGTTTTTGCCAAGATGTTGTTTTAATTGTTATCTATATACCATTGTTTTCCAGTAATATTTATTATTACTTATCTCACATCATTGCATGCGTACTCACCTGATGTAAGAAGATCGTGCATCTTAATTACAGTATGTAAATTAAAAAAAAAAAATAAGTTACATAATTTAAAAGAATTATTTTAGTTGGATTAGGGTTTTTTAGAATATTGCTTAGTTAAACATAGTCGTAGTAGTTTAAAAGAACTGCACAACATTGAACTAAAAATTTCCAATGGAAATTCGCTCGGCTTGCGGAACCCCGCGGTAGGATTATTTTTAATTGAAGATAATTCTTCCTAGTTTGCACCTTTGATACTTATGGATAATATGTAATTGGATAATTGAAGGTGAGTAAACATAACAAGTAGTTTTTTAAAAAATAATTTTTATTTTAGGTCTGATGATGCCCGTAATGGGTGAAATGTAACCTACATTTCAAAGTAACTACTTGTTATGTTTACTCGCACCTTCAATGATCCAATTACATATTATTTTTAATCTTTGCTGACTCGTCAGGAGGGGTTAGTGACGTCATAATGATCCCATTTTTAATAGGGATCCTCATCTCAACGAGCTTGATTTTTTGGTCCAAGTTTCATTTTGATACGTCAATTCGTTCTAGAGCTATCGTGCTCACAAGAAATCCGCTAGAAATACATATACCTATATATATATATATATATATATATATATATATATATATATATATATATATATATATATATATATATATATATATATATATATATATATATATATATATATATATATATATATATATATATATATATATACAGAAAACAAACAAAACTCAGGTTTCGGTCACAAAAATCGTCTTTATGTTACAATCCCGACGTTTCGGTTTTTACTTAAAACCTTCTTCAGGGGCCTAAAAAACAAACGAAATACAAAACCCATAAAACAAACACTCATGACTATCAAAACGGAAAAAACTAAGAAGCTGCTACACAATAAATATTAACCCAAGACCTAAACTCACCGTAAAACATCTAAACAACGACTGAAAAATTCTCACGCGTCACACCTATATATACGGAGAAAAACCACAGCCTCCTAGATAAAAACATACTTTTTTTTTTTTTTTTTTTTTTTTTTTTTCCCCAATATTATTATAATAATAACAACAGTCTACGTAATAAACATAAAAGAAAATTCTCTTCCCCCCCCCCCGCAACTCCTAAATATTTTAGACAAAGATAAGGGCCAAAGCTAGAAAACATTACAGGAGTAAACAATATATATATATATATATATATATATATATATATATATATATATATATATATATATATATATATAGAGCCACAAAAATATATAGAGCCATAAAAAAAACTATTAAAAAATCGGTCCGAGACAACTCAGACAAACTTTCTCATATACGAGTTTATAATAACTTAGCCCAGTGTTTCCATTTATTAGTTTTCAAATGTACATTTAAATATTATTAAACATCAAAATTTTTCATAAAAATAACTTTTCCTGGACGGGGAATCGAACCCGGGCTCTCTCCGTCCGCGTTTTAAGCTTTTTTCTCACGAACTAGATGTTTCCCGGGAAAACGGCTTATATCGTTGGATTCGTATTCAAATGGACTACTTTTTAGAATTTTTTAATCAAAATCGTCGGAACCGTTTTCGAGAAATATTTTTTTTTTCATGTTTTTTCAGAGTTTTTGGGGGGTAGCGCCCCCAAATTTGGAGCTAAAATTAATTTCTCGATTTCGCCTCGGGGTATTATTTTTGTGAACATGTATGCCAAATTTCGTCAAAATCGGCTCAGTAGTTTAGGCTCCAGGCGTCTGCACAGACGACAGACAGACAGACATTTTTTAAAAACCACTTTTTTGGACTCAGGGGACCTCAAAATGTGTAAATCCATCAAAATCTCAAAATCGAATTTTCGCGCCATCACAATATTTTCTCTTTATATGAGAAAGTAAAAAACTAAAATTGTACGGTATAAATGAATTAGCAATAAAACTTTTATCCAATTATCTATCATATAGGTAACAACGTGTAAAACTTTACTCTAAACTTGGCGAACCTGCCACTATAAGTACTGGTACAGCCCAGTGTACAGTGATTTCCCCAATTTTTTTTATGATATTAATGATTTATATCTCATTCAGAATTTCCCTGGTGAAAGAATTGGTTTTGCCGATGATACATGCCTATTGTTCCATGGGGACAGCTGGGAGGAGGCAGTTAAGAATGCTGAAGAAGGTCTTAAACTAGTTAATAAATGGCTGCATTCAAATTTACATTATCTCAATACTAAAAAAACAAAATTTATTACTTTCTCTCACAACGAATCTGGTCAACCAAAGTTTGCTAATAACATAAAAATTCATGATTGCAAATGTAATTTAAATCAAAATATAAATCAGTGCAACTGTCCCTCAATAGAGAGAGCAGAATATATTAAATATCTCGGTGTAATTATAGACAATAGATTAAGCTGGAAACTTCATATAGACTCACTCTGTAAAATATCAAGAAAATGTTTATTCTACTTTAGATGTATGAGGCAATTCTGTAAAGTGGATATTTTGAGACAAGTATATTATGCTTTAGTCGAGTCTGTACTGAGCTATGGAATCATAGCTTGGGGTTCTGCTTATCCATCTAACTTATCTCTTCTTGAAATTGCACAAAAAGCTATCATTACAACTATCCTTAAAAAACCAATATTTATACCCGACAGACCAATTATTTTTAGATTTTCCTTTTTTTTAAATTTCAAAATTATTTAAGAAATCAGTATTATTAAATTATTTCAAAATTGACAAACAACACTTAAATCATAACTATCAAACTAGAAGTAAAATTAATAAAAAAGTAACCAATATTACTTGTAATACAAACTTACTACAGCGGCATGCCAGTGTTGTTGCTCCAAATTTATTTAATCTCTTACCAGATTACATCAGGAACATAGTTCATATTAAACATTATACTAAATTAAAAAAAAAAAATAAAAATTGGCAGTCAACACAAGAAAGCTAGAGCATTTATATAATATATTATGTATTGATGTATGTACTTTTAGGTTTTCGATATTTATATTATTATATTCCATATCCATTATTATATTATAGTATGTTTAAATTTAAAAAAAAAAAAAAAAAAAAAAAAAGTGTTTTTAATCTATATTTTTATTTTTATTTATATTACCAACTTTTTGATTAAAATGATTAGGTTAATTTAATTATATATGATAAAGAGAACTTTTTAAATAACATGATTTAAATTGAATGTATAAAAATAATTGGAGAATAAATAAATCAATAAATTGAAAACATAAAATAAAATAAAACTACCTGCATTTACAACAACTGAGAGATTACTTATTAATGTGAGATTTCGAGCCTCCTGTTTCAAGGTTTTCCTTCTTGGAGGCTCTTTGATTTTACAAACAAATATGTACATTTTAAATATCTGTAACATACTATTATTTAATTATGTATATTTTTTATTTTACGAAGATGAGAACGGAAAGTTTTAAGAAGAATCTTCGGTGCTGGTGCAGTTTGTGACAATGGTGAATGGCGTATAAGAACTAACAGAGAGTTAGCAGACCTTAATGGTGAGCCAGATATGGTAATCGAAGCCAAAAGAGCCAGACTGAGATGGGCAGGGCATCTTGAAAGACTAGAAGATGACAGAGCAGTCAAGAAGGTGTGGAGAGGAAAACCAGGTGGAAGGAGGCATAGAGGACAACCCAGGTTGAGATGGGAGGACGAGTTGAAGGCAGATTTGAGAAGGATGGGAGTAAGGCGCTGGCGAACAGTAGCCCTTGATAGAGGAGACTGGAGGCGTGTTATTGGTCAGGCCCAAGCCCTACATGGGCTGTAGGTAGCGCCGAGGAGTAAAGTAAGTAAAGTATATTTTTTGTTTGTTTTATTCTTTGTAATATGTTGTACAATATGTTTTGAATAAAATAAAATAAATTACTTACTTACTTATATAAGCTTAAATAGATGATTCATCATTTTAATTAAAATTTGCATTAATGATTCATTTTAAATCAAAGTTTATTTACAAATCTCTTATTTCATAGGAATCTAAACTGCCTGTAGTACATTGTGAGCCTCCGAGGACTCGACCAGGGACATCTACTCTATAATATTTTTTTTTTTGGGGGGGGGGGCATCCATGTAAATTTGTTCTTTTTTTTATATACATATTCATATAGGGCGGGATTGGAAAATACTGAAATGTTATTTCAGCATTTAATAGCGTATATTATACCAAAAAATCTACGAAACCCTAAAAAGTACATGGATGCAAGTACTTTCGGTACTTCTTTAGATTGTTACTCCCCTGTTTTTTTTTTTTTTAGTATTAATGACTTTGACTAAATACTATTAAGACAAATGGATGTTTAGTCCAATGTACTTTGGGATAAAGGAATGTCACACTTCTCAAAAATGGAGCAACTTCTCCAAGATAAAGACACGTATAGAAAGATCAGAAATAATCCATTGAGTGAGATCAAAAAAGAATATAGTCCAGTCAAATTAGGTTTTCATCTTGCATTAAATCATGTAGTTCCAATTTTTTCAGGAATGTGTTGGGGGTGGTCCCCTGAACAACGCCTAATAAAGTCCCATCGATTTCAGGCGCCGCGGGACGGGGGAGGGGGGGGGGGGGGCAAAAGGTCACATTTTTCAGTTTTCGGCGTTTATATCGAAAACGGTACGTCGCACAGAAAATGTTATTCTATTCAACATTAAAGCTGATAAAATTCTCTTTCAAATGATATATCCTATTTGAACCTAAGTGTTACCGTTTTTGAGATATGAGTCGTTGAATATGAAAAAAAAATTTAAAAAAGTGGTAGTGGTTCATGTATCTCGTCAATCTTTCTCTTCTAACTCTTTTCCCTTCCATTTTATCGAAAACTCGTAAGAAAGAAAGTTGTAGAGCGAAAAAATTTCCTTAAAAAATGAATCGAGTTATGCTAATTTATCTTCACCCGGTAAATAGCTAGAGCATTTTGAAATTTAGGGGCACTTTTCAACATTTTACTAGTCAAATGCTGCTTGTGACTCATGTTTTGTTTCCAATGTCTGTAACGCTATGTAAACAGTCTCTCACGCGTTTGCGCCAAGTTATGATCGAGTACAACATTATTATTACAATAACAGGTCGTTCAAAATGAGTCAAAAGTGTTTAATTTGTAATGAAACAGCTAAAGAAGGTGCAAGCCAAGTGAGTGATAAAGGGATGAAAACGTTAATAAGTGCTAGTCTTACACGAAGAGATGAAAGACATGATTTTTTTGAAGACATGATGATTTTTTCCGAAGGTTGAAAGGTCGTGCCGTCCATGTGGAGTGCAGGAAACGACATACCAGGTCATGGTACAATGTTTCCAGTGGTATGCCAATGAAATAGCAAACATCGCAAAAGTGTTTTATTATCCTAAATCTTCACCAGGAGACATTGCTGAAGCTGGGGAATGAATGTTCCTGCTCATGTTCCAGTCCCCGCTAAAGTATGATCTTAATCACTTCAGGTACCATTAATTTTTCTCAGACCGTACTGACCCCATTAGGTAAATTTAATAATTAATTAATTCAACTAATTAATATTTAATAATACGTTATATTATTAATAATACAATAATTATTGAATTCCACTATCTACAATTCTAATCTATTTTATTCTATTTTGTTCACGGATACATATGCTTCGTGATTCGTGAAATCTACAGCAAGAATGAAAGCTAACCTGCGCGCTTTGCCGCCCACAACAGATGCTGCGATGCAATATTCATACAGTGTTTCTGGAGGAGCAGCAATAATTAGGGAACGAATCCCTCCCACCTGAATGTTGGGGATGGACGAGAAAAGATGTGGACACCTTACTCCTATCAAGACAAAAGCCCCTTTGGCACCAGACAGTGTCCTCAACACACTCTTCTGCCGTTGTACTACTGGCTGCGGAACGATGTGTGGTTGTCGGAGAGCCGGGAATGCGGGGATCAACTGTTCCCCGGTGTGCAGTAACTGTCAAGGCTCGTGTACAAACAGTGTTCCGATCCAAGAAGACTTTGAGCAATTTGATAGGGAAAAGCTTGACTTTTTTAAAACTTTTTCCGAAGTATCATATTGACGGCTTTTAATAAATTAGAAAGCAGTTGATAAAATGAATTGTATATATAGTCTATGTTAGTATTTGTTGTTTGAACCTATTTTTGATACCCAATTTTTGATTTTATGACATTTTTGATTTTTTTTACATTTTATACATCTTGGTTTGATTTATTACTTCCTCCTCTCTAATACAAGTGTCCTATAATATATTGCGAGATATAGATTTACGTACATGTATACATAATTTATTATTTATACGGGTTATAAATACTATACTTATCTAATTAAACAGCATATTAAGTGAACAAGAGTGTTACAGACATTGGAAACAAAACATGAGTCCCGGCATTCCCGGCTCTCCGACAACCACCATCTTCAGCTGTTTCATTACAAATTAAACACTTTTGACTCATTTTGAACGACCTGTTATTGTAATAAAAATGTTGTACTCGATCATAACTTGGCGCAAACGCGTGAGAGACTGTTTACATAGCGTTACAGACATTGGAAACAAAACATGAGTCACAAGCAGCATTTGACTAGTAAAATGTTGAAAAGTGCCCCTAAATTTCAAAACGCTCTAGCTTTTTACCGGGTGAAGATAAATTAGCATAACTCGATTCATTTTTTAAGGAAATTTTTTCGCTCTACAACTTTCTTTCTTACGAGTTTTCGATAAAATGGAAGGGCAAAGAGTTAGAAGAGAAAGATTGACGAGATACCTGAACTAATGCTACTTTTTTAAATTTTTTTTTTCATATTCAACGACTCATATCTCAAAAACGGTAACACTTAGGTTCATATAGGATATATCATTTGAAAGATAATTTTATCAGCTTTAATATTGAATAGAATATCATTTTCTGTGCGACGTACCGTTTTCGAGATAAACGCCGAAAACTGAGAAATGTGACATTTTGCCCCCCCCCCCCCCTCCCCCGGCCCCTGAAATCGATGGGACTTTATTAGGCGTTGTTCAGGGGACCTCCCACAACACATTCCTGAAAAAATTGGAACTACATGATTTAATGCAAGATTCGCCGCCATTTTGAGCTAATTTGACTGGACTAATACGTGAAATAGTCCAGTCAAATTAGACCAAAAAATGGGATTTAAAAACATTAAATCATATAGTTCTGGAAAAAAGCTTAAAATGATCGGAAGACCCTACAGTCTAGCAACTATTGAATTTCCAAATAGGTTTGTCTGAAGCCACGCCCACCTTACCTCTCATTGGCCAGCTGTTCCTAGCTTGCCTATTCCCGCCAGTATTTAAATTAAAATGTTACATCGTCTCTATAGCTAATTAACCTAACCTTTTAAATCTTTTTTACGTATAAATTAAAAGAGTTTCAATATTTCAAAAAATACTTTCGTAGTCCTTGTAGTCTAGTCAAATTAATCACTTAAAAGGGTTCGACTTTGTAAAAGGTCAAGTCGTTCTAATTTGTTTATTTGTTGCTAGGACCTAAGCCAATAGTAAGAACCCAAGTTTGTAAGAGCTATGCGAACAGATAAATATATTTACGCATGACGATGATTCAGTTCAGAGTAAAAATTGGCCGATTTAATTTGGTATACGTTGTAATGAACATGGATGTTATTATGTAAGGTAGTTTGACCCGCAATACATGAGAGATGAAACTCGAAACTGGGTAAAAGCAAAGATGACGAGAAGGAGAGAAGAGAACTTTTTTATTGTTATTGTTTTTGTTATGTTTATTGTGTAGAGACAGAGAGAAGCAAATGTGTTTTAAAGTATTGTATTTTACCAGTTAATAGAATTTGTGAATTTACAAAAATATGTTTTATTAGTTATTGAAAAAGTATTTATTTTTATAATTAAAAAAAACAAAACATTAAGACGTATTCCTTTTATCAAGTGCTAAGACTAAAGTTATATCAGTGCTAAGACTGTTCGTTGGTGAAAGTTAAGGCTAATTCGGATTGTACGTACCGAGATAACATAATATCAAATCTTTGGATTAGAAAAGTATCGGGAATGGATGATTAGGGGAACTAATGCTGAAGAGAAAATGGAAATGGGCTGGACATATTTCCATGTTCGGTTTAGAACTACCGAAGGTAGATGGTCCAAGAAACTTGAATTGGTTCCCTTGGGAGAAAAAGAGAAGCAAGGGAAGACCTCTGAGACAATTGGATGAAAAAGGTGTGCGGTGAAGAGGCTTGGCAGAGAGTTGCTCGAAACAGAATTGTGGGGAAAGAAATGGGATGTTTACCAAAATGTATGGCTAAAAGAATAATTAGCTATAACGAATACAATGAATCTTTAATATTATACTATATTTTTACTTTATGTTTGGTACTTGTTACATGAAAATCATGTATGCTCAAAAGAAATAAAAGGCTAAACTCGGCAATAGCCCACACCAATCGATGTCTTTCGAAGTCGTACAGTTGGCTTCGAAATATCAGTTCATCCCTTCCATTCGTATATAATAATTATATATGTATGGTTTGTTCATAGGAGAGTTGATATCCCATTGTCAAAAAATACGTTGAAGTGAGAAGGGGTGGGCTAATTCCTAATATTAAATTTACTTCATATTCTGTTTGTGAAGCTTTGTTATACACAACAAACACTTCATCTTCTTGACCAACTAGTTGCAAATCTTTTATCTTTTTGGTGCATGGAAGATACCTCATGTGCCTGTATTTAGAGTACCTTCCACTAATTATGTCTATTATTTTTCTTTTATAGTAATTTTCCACTGTTTGATATTATAGGCTCTTGTCGTATTTAAGATGCGCTCTTTTAGAACATTTATTGCAGACTGCACCATATTATTTGTGTTATTCCCTTTAGTTAAAGTTCTTTTACATTGAGCCCAAATAGGATGGTATCCCTGGGAGAGAGTGAGGAAAAGAGGCAAACCACCGGCTCAATGAGAGGAAGAGCTGTGGAGGAGACACGAGAGACTGGCCAGAGTGTGGCAAGTCTGAGTAGGCAGTGTATCAAAAATGTATATAAGAATATTAGGTTTTAGAAGCAATAAGGAAACAAATTATTATTATACTAATAAACTATTTTTAGTAAATTAAATAATAAAATAAATGTATGCATGTGTGTGTAAGTGTATATAAAAAATAGTAAAGTTGTCAAAATGGTGTATATATATATACTGACAATACATGAGTTAAATTAAATAACTAGTCACTATTTAAATACTTGAGAGTAGATGTTTTTAATAGAAAATATTTTATCAATTTGTTTGGTAAACACTAGTGGGAGTAAAATCTAAAGAATTTAGTAGCCAATATGTTTTTTGTTGTAACGTTGTTTCTTTATTACCTCTATTTATAATTTTTGTTAGTTATAGAATAATTTATACACACATAATAATATATAGATTTAATTGCATTGTTGTTAGATTATTGATAACTTAATGTATATATTTTTGTTTTATTGATTTACCTAATGATAAAAAAAAGTAATGTATAAGTTATATAAACCACTCAATTGGTCTTCTCAGAGCCTTCAACAAACAGGAAGAAAAAAAAGAAATTAAAATTATAGTAGTGTATAGTATTTATTTATTATGTAAAAAATGTACATTTATTTGTTTTTGAAATTGTATCAATAAATGGTAATCAATCAATCATTGTATCACATCTTAATGATAAAAAAATGAACCTACCTTAAATGACTTTTTTTTCCAGTACAGGGAGTCGTAGCCTGAGCCCTGTATGTAACCCCTGATAACTGCTGATGATGCTTCAACCATTCCTTAAATACGTCGACAGTCGCACATTTTAATCTAAAATTTGCCACATGAACATCTTCGGTTTCATTAGTTTTAAGAAATGAGGCGCTTGGATACAACTTCTGAAATAAATAAATTATATAAAAAGCATTGACAAAAAACACTTCTCACAGAAATATTTGTTAATATCATATATATTGCGTAAAGACAACATCTCAGGGATAGAGGAAACCTAAGCTTTTGGAATGGTTGGCTCTCAGGCATCACTTATATTATATTACAAATTTAAAACTAAAACCAGTGAATGTTACAACCAAATATATATGTTGCACTATATATATATATATATATATATATATATATATATATATATATATATATATACTTGTTATGATTAATTATTTATACATAGGCATTTACCTCATCGATCCTTTTAGTCATTAACTCTGTTAGACACATTTTGAATAACTTAAAACTATCTTAATATGTTTAATTAGATGATATAATAATATGATATTTTTTCTTAGGTCTTTAGGGATGTAAGAAAAAAATTAATATTTAATTATATTAATTTATTACATTTAACATAATTTATTGGCTTTACAATATTTCGCCATATCCTGGGCATCATCAGGCCTATTTCTGCAGTCAATACTTTAGTATAAACATTTTTTCAAAGCAATTTAGAGGAATAACAATTGAAAAGATTTATAACACTAGTGTTCAACTGTTACTCAAGATTGACAAAAAGATAATATGTAATTTGTTTAATACCATAGTTATAAGTACTTACTTCAAATTTGTTATTCATTTTTTAGGATTATAAAGGTGTATAATGTATTCAACAAAAAAAATCGGATCAGACACAAAAACAACTGTAACGTCATAGAACTCATATAAGATACATTTCCATTTAAATATTGGCGGCAAAAGGCAAGCTAGGAACAGCTGGCCAATGAGAGGTAAGGTGGGCGTGGCTTCAGACAAACCTATTTGGAAATTCAATAGTTGCTACAGTCTAACATACTAAAAGTCCCCGAGGGTGGGGGGTGAGCCCCCCCTACAATTGAGGGGTTTAGGTGCCAATTTTGGGTTTTTCACAAATATCTCGTAAAGTATTACCTTTAGGCGAATTGTAGTTATGTATAAATTTGTTCTACATTACATTTGTAACAAAAACAAAAATTGTCCTTTTCATTTTTTTTCTAACTACAACCGTTTTCGAGATAAATGCGTTCAAAATTTAAACAATTTAGCACTTGAAGGAAATAGGGGGAAACTGGATTTCTCATTCATAATTTACTAGCTTAAATTAAGCGGTATTAATTATTTTTTCTCATGCTTTTCAATACTTCCCTCTCCCCAAGATTTATAGCTTGATATCCCCACCCCCCCGGTGTGTAAAACCCCCCCTCCCTCCAAGATGTCTAGACAAATTAGGATATAACTTTGCAAAAAATCCCATAGTTTTGAAATTTGGCTTAAAATGTTCGTATGACTTTCCTGTCTAACATACTAATAGTCCCCTTCGGGTGGGGGGGGGGGGGGGGAAGCTCGCTTCCTCACGGAGCCAATCGCTGCTTTTTTTTGCTCTTTACCAAATATCTCAAAAAGTATTGACATTAGGCCAATTAAGGTTTTGTACAAATTTGTTCTTCATTAAATTTCCAATAAAAATAGTCCTTTAACATTTTTTTTTTTAGTTTCATCCGTTTTTGAGTTACAAGCCCTCCAAGTAAGGTAATAAAACATAAAGTAGGATTAGGGAGGCAAAAGAACTCTTTAATTAGGGATTTCTCACCTTAAGCCTCACTCTATTAATTTTCCTTAGTTTTTGACTCCCCTTTCAAATTTTTCATCCCTCTATCTACCCCTCCTCCTAGCCCCCCCCCCCCATGTTTTTGCGTAATATGTGAAAAACTGAGACATTTCCGGACTTTTTTCAGTTGTTGCTCTATACCTCGTAACTATGCGTGGTTCGGTGTTAATTGTTCTTACTATTTTTTTCACTACAATAAATTTACAACAATTTAAGTCCAGCGGGAACTCTGTACGTCCAATAGTTTCCGAGATATGGCACTTTAAAAATGGATTTTTTTTTTAAAAATTGGAAATTTTAAGTATTGCTCTCGTTTCGGGGTGAATATCGGTGTAAAACTGTTAACCTACGAGAAAAGTCATAAGGTGTGAAGTTGTAGTAAAGATAATTAGATTCTTTTTACGTCCAACGGCAACTCTGTAAGTCAAATAGTTCCCGAGATATGACACTTCAAAAATCGGCAGTAATTTTAAAAAAATGGAAAATTTAAGTAATGCTCTCGTTTCGGGGCGAATATCGGCATGAAACCTCTCCCCTACAAGAAAAGTCATAAGAAATGAAGTTGTAGTAAATTTAATTGGCTTTTATTCAAGTACAAAATAAAGCCTGAAGACAAAATAGTTCTGTTGCAATTGCGTAAAAAAAAAAAAAAAATGGGTATTTGTATTTTGTAAGTAATGAACCTAAACCACTTTAGTCTGGTTTTGGAAAGTGGCTTAAAACGTTTGTATGACTTTCCTGTCTAACATACTAAAAATCCAGGGGCCCTATTGCTAAGAGGGGGGGGGGGGGGGGGGGCTTAATAGGTGCTTTTTTTTTTCTCTTTACCATATATCTCGAAAAGTATTGACATTAGGCGAATTTTGGTTATGTACAAATTTGTTCTTCATTATATTTCTAATAAAATAGAGGTCTTAAAAATTTGGAATGGGGAGTCAAAAATCTATGCAAAAATAGATTGCATCTATATAAGGTGAGAAATCCGTAATAAGAGAGTTCTTTTGCCCCCCTAATCCTACTTTATGTTTTATTACCTTACTTTGAGGGCTTGTAACTCAAAAAAATTTTAAAGGACAATTTTTATTGGAAATTTAATGAAGAACAAATTTGTACATAACCATAATTGGCCTAATGTCAATACTTTTCGAGATATTTGGTAAAGAGCAAAAAAAAAACCGCAATTGGCTCCGTGGGGGAACGAGCTCCCCCCCCCCCCCCAAAGGGGACTATTAGCATGTTAGACAGGAAAGTCATACGAACATTTTAAGCCATGCTATTAGTCTAGTTAGGTTTTTTAAAAAAGTGGGGGGGGGGGCTGGGGGTTTTACACACCGGGGGGGTGGGGATATCAAGCTATAAATCTTGGGGAGAGTGAAGTATTGAAAAGCATGAGAAAGAATAATTAATACCGCTTAATTTAAGCTAGTAAATTATGAATGAGAAATCCAGTTTCCCCCTATTTCCTTCAAGTGCTAAATTGTTTAAATTTTGAACGCATTTATCTCGAAAACGGTTGTAGTTAGAAAAAAAATGAAAAGGACAATTTTTGTTTTTGTTACAAATGTAATGTAGAACAAATTTATACATAACTACAATTCGCCTAAAGGTAATACTTTACGAGAAATTTGTGAAAAACCCAAAATTGGCACCTAAACCCCTCAATTGTAGGGGGGGCTCAACCCCCACCCTCGGGGACTTTTAGTATGTTAGACTGTAGGGTCTTCCGATCATTTTAAGCTTTTTTCCAGAACTACATGATTTAATGTTTTTATTTTTCCTAATTTGACTGGACTAAAATTATTTAATAAGTTACTCAAATATAAATTTATTACTACACAAGAGGAAACTAAACTCAACACTGATAACAGTTACCTACCGAGAATCCATGGACTTTTAAAGATCCATAAAATTAATCAACCACTTCGCCCCATTATTGACGGCCGTAACTCACCTACTGAGAAATTAGCATCTTTCCTCAATCCCACATTAAAGATCTTAAATAACAACAATCCGTTTGATATTGTTAATGCCGAACAATTAAAAAACAAAATTAAAGATATTATTATAAATGATGATGAAATATTAGTTTCATTTGACGTCAAATCTCTTTTCACTAGTATCTAGAAGAAATATATAAAATAATTAACCATAACTGGGAAGATAGTATTGAACCTTACACCAACATTAAAAGTAAGCAGATTTATTCAGAAACAATAAAATTTTGTTGTTCTAATATTTATTACATACAACAACGAATGTTTCAGACAGATCAATAGTCTTCCAATGGGGGGGGGGGGGGGGGGGGGGGGGGGAGAGATGTCCGTTAACTTAAGTGGTATCACTTAAGCTAACGGACCATTTTATTAATATAGCTATCAATAATTTAACTGAATAACCAAAAGTAATGAACAAGTATAATAATAATAATAAAGCCTTTAATAGATTCCACATTATACAAACAGCTGAGTAAATTTTCAAACTAAAAAGTCTAAACAAAAATATTTCCTTTACTTACATTTTTTTTTTTTTTTTTTTTTTTTAAATTTAGATTATTCAAAAATTTATTTATCTAATTATAGATTATAGATATAGATATGTACACAATTACACACATACATACACACCCATACACCACCTACACACATACATACATCTACACACATACATAATTACCTTTACTATTAATTCTGTACAATTTCGAATTTGTAGAATCAGGCCCATTTCTGGGCATAGGCCTCCATCAGACTAATCCAATTTTGTCTGTCTTGAGCAAGTCTCTGCCATTGGTGTCCCACCTCTTGTACTATATCATCTTCCCACCTCATCTTTGGTCTTCCTCTCCTCCTTGAACCATCATAAGGGTACCAGTCTGTCAGTTTCTTGGTCCAGCGGTCGTCTGTACATCTTGCTACATGGCCAGCCCACTGCCACTTAGCTTTCCTAATTTTTACCATTACATCTTCAACCCTAGATCTGCTTCTTATAACTTCATTTCTTATTTTTTCTTTTTTCCTCACCCCTAACATACTACGTTCCATGGCATGTTGCGTAGCCTGCAGTCTTTGGGTCTGCCTTTTGGTTATTGCCCAGGTTTGGGCTCCATAAGTAAGACATGGGAGGACAGTAGCATTATAAACTGACCTTTTTAATTCTATTGCAATTTGGCTCTTGAAGATGAATTTCATAGACCAGTATTTTGACCAGGCAAGAGAAATGCGTCTATCAATTTCCTTCACACTTCCTCCATGGATACTAATTATTTGCCCTAAGTAGACTGTTTCTTTAACCCATTTTAACTTTCTACCTTCAAGAATTATTTCTTCTTCTGTCCCATTTGTCATTAGGAAAGTTTTAGACGGGTTGATCCTTAATCCTGCATCTTTGCTGCTCCTATTTATCTCTTCAAACATACTCCGAAGCTCTTGTATAGTCGAAGCAATGATGATAGTGTCATCAGCAAATCTTAGGTTGCTTAATTTTTTGCCATCAATTAAAACGCCTTTGTTCACCCAATTGAGATTTCTAAAGATTCTAGCAGTAGCTTCATTAAAGAGGTCTGGGGAAAGTACTTCTCCCTGCTTAACGCCACAGTTTAGGAGGAAATCAGGTCCTGTTTGATCCATCACTATCCTAGCCCTGCTCTTGTCATATATGGTTTTAATTACTCCTCTCACTTGTTCTTCAATACCATCTTCTTCCATTGTCTCATATAGAAATTTATGCTTTAGCAAGTCAAAGGCCTTCATGTAATCAATTAAACCAATATAAATTTGGATATTGAATTCATTTCTTTTTTGGAGAAGTTGGTTAATAGCATGTAAGTGGTCAATCGTGGAGAAACCACTCCTGAACCCAGCTTGTGATAGATCTTGATTTAGATGGATAGTTGGACGTATTCTGTCTCTGATAACTTTAGAGAAAATTTTACTTACATTAGATGTCAAACTTATGGGGCGATAGTTACTTAGGTCCTGACGGTTCCCCTTCTTATGTATCAGAATAACATCTGAGAGTAGCCACTGCTGCGGTATAGTAGTGGTTTTTAGTATGTTGTTGAATATTTGAGCCAGTAAGTCACTGATTATGGGAGCTGCTAGTTTTAGAGCTTCATTGGAGATGCCATCCCTGCCAGCTGCTTTACCTTTCTTTAAGCAATTCAGATGGTTTTCAACTTCCCTTGGTATAATTTCCGGTAGGTCTGTGTCACCTTCACGCCTTACTACAGCTCTCGACTCTTCTTTACTATCATCAGTATATAGCTTTTTAAAATAGCTAGTGGCAATTGATATTAGGTCTCCTCTGGTATAAGACTTTTCACCATCCTCCTTAAGTAGTGACACTACCCAGTCCTTACCCTTAGACATCACTCTTTTTGCTTTTTTGATTGCTACGGCATCTTCCAATATCTGTTCAACCAGAAGCTTGTCATGTTTATATATGTCTTGGCGTATATTTTTCCTAACTACTTTACATAACACATTCAATTCGATTTTTTCAATTACCGTTTTACATCTTTTGTTTTTTAGCTTTTCCCTTTTATCTATAAGGTCTCTTGTAGCCTGGCTAATCTTTTCATTTCGTGAATGGATATAGTTTTTATTAGATTGATTTTTGACTGCTTTGAGGATAGCATCTTCAAATTTGTTATAAGTCTGCTGCACATTATCCAAATTTTCTTTAGGAAGTAATTCTTTCAGATCCCTGAGAAATATATCATTATGTATATTGCACACTGAGAGAGTTTGAGGATGTACTTTGGGTTTTCTTCTTAAATTTAACTATCGCCCTCACCAGTCGGTGATCAGAGAAGTATTTGAACTTGCTACATACTTGAAAATTTTCAATCAGAGTTTGGGATGATGCAATAATAAAGTCGATTTCGTTCTTCGTTTCGCCATTAGGCGAGATCCATGTCCACTTTTGGGACGGGCGTTTTCTGAAAAAGGTATTAACGATTCTCAGGCTAAACTGTTGGCAGTATCTTACCAGTGTCCACCCCCTCGAGTTTCTCCTTCCATATCCGTAGGGTCCAATAGACATGTCTTCCCCTTCTTGTCTCAAACCAATTTTGCTATTTATATCTCCCATTATTATTAGATCATTCAGTCTATTAGTCTTGGTATTATTTACCAGGGATGTCAGGTCTTCATAGAATTTTGTAATGTCCTCTTCTGGTGCTTCACTTGTGGGAGCATACACCTGAATGAAGGTCACTGTTCTTTTACTTCCATCCGTTAATTCCAGAAGAGCAATTCTATCAGATAGGCCTTGGAATTTTACAATGTTTGACTTAAGGGTTATTCACTAAGAATCCAACTCCGTTTCTGCCTGATTTTTCACCAGAATACATTAACATGTATCCATTTTTCCTATTAATGATTCTTTGCCCACACCTACGGACTTCAGCTAGTCCCACAATGGTTAATCTCGAATCCTTAGCTGCACTTTCTAGCTCGAATAATCTATCTTCTGTTAATAGACTTCGTACATTAATTGTACCAAAGTGTAATCCATTTTTTAAATTTATCCTATAGTAGTCTTTTTTCATTTGATTGTCTGATGGGATTTGGTCTAGTACCTCCAGTGTGACCAACTGATCTGGAGGAGGAGTAGGTTGTAACGATTATAAAATTTATTAATTAAATAAACCTCAATTATTAAATAATAATAATAATAATAATAATAATAATAATAATAATAATAAGAATAATAATAATAAGAATAATAATAATAATAAGATTAATAATTAAATAATAATAATGATTAAATGATAATAATAATTAAATAATAATATAATTAATGAGTACTCTAACTAAACTATTTTAAATAAATGATATAATAATAAGTTTTATAAATTAATAATGGAATGCATGCATAATAAAGAAATAAATTAGCTTATAATAATATAAATAAACTTGCATATAAATAAACATCGATAATAAATATAACAATACCTTTTACCTTAAACCTTTCCCGTGAGTGTTGTTTATTCTTAGAAGTTAGGTTGTTTAGATGTAAACATCGATTTATTGTAAACAAAAGGTAGGTTTCTATTAGCGTTATCTGTTTGAGATAAGAGAGACTCGGGGGGGAAGAAGGCTGGATTAGCGGAGGAATAGAACGATGCGTCAGTCGAGGTCTAGCCAGCTAGCCTAGCCAGGAGACTCACTGGATACGGAGGCGACGTCACGCTCAGCGGATCTACGACGGACCTTACGTAAGCTAGTAGAGTAGGCACTCCAACTCAACGACGCCGCTCAGCCCTAGCGTTCTACAAGGTTGCTTTTGCTCCACACAACGGCTCGAAGACCAGCTAAGTCCTAGTTTTCGATTAGTAATTAAAACTGAGAACCCCATTTGGACACTTTCATGTGCATTAATTTTAATTATATTTTAGGACTTTATTTTTAGTTAGATTTATTAAACACTTAGCTGTTAGTCTGCATATCCGTTTGAGGATTTCTGGTGCTGGTGCACTTCTCGTGTGTGGACTACTTTGAGTGCGGCCGGTAGGTGCGTGTAGAGGTTCTACGGACCCGATTAAGTACATGCACGACGGGGTTATAATTAAAAATTAACAAAGATCAGGTGTGAAGACTTCTATAATTAGGCCGAGTTTTCTTCTCTAGTCTTCTGGGGATTCAACTCAACTATGACCCGAGTCTCTTTTATTATATTATGTTATCATAAGTAGATTTGAAATTTGATTAGATTATATTTTAATTTAATTATTATTATTATTGTATTATTGGTTATTTCGAAGGTTTAAATTAATAAGAACTGTTAGAATACAGCAATTTATTTCTTGAAGTTGAGAATGATTCTTTTTGTAGGATACTTTTTATGTTGATTTTATTTTTCAACCATTGTGATTTATTTTGTTATTGATTCTGAGGTTCAGCTTCATTTACCATTCCATAGGATAATTTATTTTTGTGTTTATTGCAGTTCTCATAAGTATTAGTTAAGTTTAACAGTAGTAAATATTTTTTTTTATGTTTAATTTTGAATATTCATTTTACACTCTCACTGACAGTGGCGGATCCAAGGGGGGGGCAAAGGGGGCAAGTGCCCCCCCCGAGACGAGGGTACCCGAGAGACAATATTATACAAAATGTCTTTTGCATGTCCCTGATAATATGTACAATTGTTTCTATAATACAGGTAACAACAAGTTCCACGCTTGAGAAAATTTATATGTTGCAGTTCAGGGCCACCGACCGGGGGGGGGGGGGGGGGCAATTTATTTTTTAAATAAAAAAAGTAGTTTTTTAGCCACAATAGTTACCGGAATTTTCTTCAACTTGCCGATTTGCAAAATTATATTTACCACCTAGAAATCGTCACACGGACCCAAAACAATATTATTATTGCCTACTCAGGACATTTCTTACACTAATTAGATTTAATTTCCTAAATAAGTCATTGTACACTCAACTCTATGATGAGGACGAAGTTTTTTTATTTTAAAAAATACCTACTTAAATTAATTTTTTTTAGTAACTATCGTGACACGTAGTACGCTGGGAAACTAATGTGACATCTATCTTGTTCCTTGGTAACTATCGACAAGTGTCGTGTTCCTCTAAAGTTGGGAATGATAAAATAGTTAAAGGGACGTTTTCAAAAAAAGTGACACTTTGACAATTATTCTGAGTCAACTAGTGCTTTATTTTGACGCTGAACATCTATACAACAAGAATATGTATGTGAAAAGTAACTATTGGAGCAAGTAACTATCGTGACTTATAAACTAAAACATGGCGGCCATGCCACCCTAATGTATTAATGCTTTCAAAGGAAAGCATACGTTTTCTGTATACTACTGGGGTATTCCCAAAAAATATTAAAAAGCTTTAAATGCACTTTTAAGCACTAAAATTTATGGTAACTATTGTGACTTTGAATAAACATACGCCCCTGATTTTTGAAGAGAATTGTGACCGCGAGGCTTACTTCAGAAGATGCGGAGACGAACTTTAGGTTATAAAGGAATGATTCTTTTATCTGTAAAACACTGAAATCCCGCTCTCAGTCAAACAGTGCAGCCAATTTCTTGGTAACTATCGTGACCGATTGCTGGGACAAGCCTATTTATTAAATTCCCGACAAGTTACACCTAAATAAGAAAGAAATTATATTTAGTATCACAAAGTACATTATATTTCCTATCTAGGATCATAGTTAGAAAGTCAAAGAAAAATATTATTAACATTTTTCAGCATGGTAACTAAGCTAAGCTAAAGGGGCTGGGACGTAACTATCATGACCTTTTAGTATATATAAATTTAAATTTCTCCTCCCTAAAAAGGATATTCAAGAATCTGACTACTCAATATCATTATACCCAAAATGACGAATTTAATCTGTAGAAAAATGTCTGTGGGGTTGTAGATTTTTTAATTATGAGGAATGCAAGTAATTAATTTTTTTAACTCGAGGACAGTAAACGTGTCACTTTTTTTGAAAATGACCCATCTACGCCATTGTCAGGGAGCCCCATTCAGTTCTAAACGCAATTTTTTTTTAAGTGAAACTTCTTTGGCGGCGGTAAAGTGAATTTTTTCATATATTGACATCGTGTAACGAAGTTTGCGATTCGAGACTCGTCCAAGTGTAACATTTTTACAGATTAATTGTATTATATCTATTTAAAGACCAGCAAATCAAAACAAACATTTATTTTTATTGGAATAAATGTGGTTGCCTTAGCATAGCAATATTTTTTTTCAATTACATTTCCCATAACCATTTCTATATACTGAAATAATAAATTCGTCTAAAATGAAAGAGAGCAATGCATTCTAGAACTTAAGTTTCACTTCTAATGCGTGAGAGCGTCAGACATATTTTTTTTTTCATTTTTTTTTTTTAGCGAGGAGCCCCCTGCCTATGCCTTAGCTACGCCACTGAATGTAATGAACTTAAAATTAATTCCTAATGTGTCATGAGTATGGAATTTTGAATTCTTGTGTTTCATTTAGTTACTCAGATTTTTGTGATGTTTTCATGTTATTCAATATGGTCAATGTTAATTTACAGGAGAGAAACTGACAGACAAATCATATTAACAAACTCATATTAAACTTTTACATTTTTACTTGTAATGCATTTTTTTTTAAATAAAATGTGTTATTTAACTATTTTTATTTGCTTACTCTTAATCTCATTATTTTAGTAAACAATTTATATTATGTTTTATTTTATATTATACTAAGTGTAAAAGAAAATGTTTTAATGAAATTTATCAGCAACAAATCAACTTAATTATGTATTTGTTTTTTTAGCCCATCTTAGTTAAACTCCAAAAATCTTTTCCTGTAAGAACAATCTTGCCCCCAGAAACCCTTAAAACTCGTCTATTTGCTCTTAAATTTTGAAAAATCCCCAGACCCCCGCCGTGATTTCTTCAAATGGGCCATGATGCTAACTTGCCCAGGGGCCCGGAAATCCTCTCAGGGGTCCTGTTGCAGTTTCTAGTTTGTTTCCATGAATCATGAAACCTTACCATACCATTGTGATTACAACTCAATGATTTCATTCAAGTTGTAATTAAATTTAGTTATTCGAAACGTTTTGAGCCGTATTTCCTTTAAATGTATTCATAATGTAGAATTTTTCTTAAGTTTGTTAAGAGTAAAACACCAATTTCTATTCAAAATTTATAAATCCCCCCCCTCTTTTTCTTGGGGAGGGGGGGGGGGGGGTATTCCATACCCTAAAACCCCCCGGTGTTTGCATATCTGGGATAGATTGCCCCCCCCGAAATTAGGTCCTGGATCCGCCACTGCTCACTGACCAACTCCACTCCTTTTTCCAACCCACCCCAACTGAACCTAGTCGGCAACCCCTTTTTAGGTTACAAGGTTTAACTTGATTCTTTAATTGCTATAACTTATCTTCTATGGTTTCGGAAGTATTGGGTTGAGCAGATTTAGGCACTGCAGTGGAGGGAAAAAAATGATCAATCTTTTTATTTTGGCTCTTACTTTCATTTTTCCATCTTTTTTCCTCTCTTTTAGAGTCTCTCTGATACTCTACTTCAGGTGATATGCTTAGATCCCTCTTTTGCCGATTTTTAAAATCTTTAATAATAAGCTTGTCGTACCTTATACTCGCGAACTTTCCTTCAAGTCTTGCCTTCTTCATCTCTTCCATTAATTCCGATCTCTTTATTCTTATTTCCTTTGGGTAATCCTCGGTTATGTAAATCTCCGTATTTTTTAATAAGAACTTCTTTTTGGTAATCTCCATCTTCTTCTTTTGTGAGGTTAGCCCCCAAATTATAGGGCGTGTAGTTTCTAATTTTTTCTTTCCTAAACGGTAAATGAAATCCGTATCCTCCTCTTTTATCTTAATATTTAACTTTTCTTCAATTATTTTTGTTACTGTTTTTTCCAGCTCTTCCCCGTCCAATAACTCAGCAACTCCGTGGATCACGACATTTCTTCTTCGCACTTCGCGTTCTAAATTTGTGATACGGGATTCGTGAATTTCAATTTTTTTATTATTATTACTTGATATAGCCTTAAGGTCCTTAAATTCATTCATTATATTCTTTTGAACATCTAAAATTCTGCGAACATCCAAAAACTGCGCATCCGAACACGCCGCGACCTTAGCGTCGTTATCCATTTGCCACAATTACACGAAATCACCTATATTTCGTTCAAATGATATGTTACTGCAAAAGGGAATACTTAAGTATTAACAATAACTTATTTATATAATAAGAAAACACTTGTAAATGACCAGTTAATAGAAAATACAAGAGAGCACCGAATTGCGTAGTGTAACCTTGCCGGGTTTGCAACCTACTCAATGAACAAGTATATTGATGATTTATTTCTAATAATCAAGAAAAACAATCTTGATTAAACTCTAAATACGTTTAATAGTATTATAGTCCAGTCACCAGCGGTAAAAAAATGCAAAACCTCAAAATTTTGGGAATCAACACCGATTTTGGTAAACTTATGGATTTTGAGCTCTACTTACCCTGTACTTCAAAATCTACCCTGTGCCGAACCGGGCTTTTAATTTTTTAGGGGTAAAAACTACCCTTAACTGGAAAAAAATAAAAAAATCGTAGATTCTAGCGTGTAATTTGTTAAAATAAAGTTTAAATGAATTATTTCTACATCTCTTGACATTCTCGAACAAATTTATGATTAATCAAAATTATTCAACCCCTTTGAATCATCCCCTGAGGGCAATAATTTTCAAATCTAGTTTTAAAGATATGTATTATAACTAGAAATGATTTAAAAGTGCGTCATATTAAGTTTGAATTATTGTATTTTATTTGAATAAATAGTTATTTGTAAGACGCTTCAACCCTTATCCCTGAGAATATAACCTCCCCTAAGAATATTAATTATTAAAAAAATAATGTCAACGATTTTTTTTAAAAATTAAAAATTAGCTAGAAGTGCATTTATATTGAATTAAGAATATTTCACTGGTGATATAAAATTTCTTGGTTTTTAAATACTTCAACCCTTATAAAAGCCAACCCTTAGGACAAAAAATATAAAAATTGTGGTTATATATTTTTTTAACTTTGTCTTAAAATTAATAAATGACCCTTATTAATCTGCTAATTGTAGTAATAATGATAAAAATTCAAATGTTATATTATATTTACATTTATTTTACAAAAATAGAAAATTCGTCCACATTAAACCTCATCATCGTTGTCCTCTTGCACTCTCTCGCTCTGCTCCTCATTCACTTCCTCATCGCTCTCGGTATCCATGTATTCCTCTAGACCCACAATTGGTGCCCTGTTTGTGTCTTCACTGCAGGTTCTGCACGTTGCATTGCAAAAAAGGCCCACTCGTCGGCAACCACACGCTGAACCGCATCCCGTTTTGCAATTGCAAAAGCTCTTCAGCTGCAGGTTGATTGGGATTTGTGATTGGATGTAAAATTCCTTCTATTTTAATCCAACCCCATTCAAGAGAATTCATATTTTTATTACCCAGCCACATTTGAGTTTAAAGTATCACGTCTTTTCACAGTACGACAGTTTTATACGTGCGAATACGCAGTTGGTTTGACCTCGGAATGACTTATGACATTAATTGAACTTCACGTCTTATTAAACTCTATTATTAAAATTAAAAATTGTGTAAATAATTTTCGTTCCACTTACAATTTTTTTTTTTAAACACATAACATAACATTTAAAACACATCATCAATGAGTTTTAACACTAAATACAACTAGGTGAAGAACAAACAGCTAAGACCACGTGTATATTCTTTCGATAATAACAGTACACTGGCCCAAAATGAGTGGCATCATTCAACATATACACAATGTATATTTATAATACAATTACATATATACATATGTGTTGGCCTGTCTGATGCATTTTGTTCTTTGGTCTGTTTACCTTATTGTTGTTACTGATAAGGCCCGTGCAGTGCTAAGGTAGCGCCTACACGTGTTAGTTAGTCTGGTCACAAGGTAGAGGTCAAACTGTTACCAGTGGTAGCCAAGTATTACCCGCCGTTTCCACCTCGTAGTTGCGAGTTCCTTTTTTTATGGTTTATCCTGTTGAAGTTTACTTTCCTTTCGTTTTTTTAGTTCCTTTGAAGTACGCTTATTTTTCTTCATTGTGCGACCAGACTCGTTATCACGAGTGATCTATAGTACTGCGTGCGGTCTTAACGCCCAGTTCTGATATAGCAATGGCGGCAATCTTGGATACGCGGATACCGATGAGTCCCCCCCCCCCTCCCAACACCATTCTGAAAGTATATTTCCCCAATTACAGATACATGGATTAGAAAAGACCGTTATAATGCTTTCACCATGTGCCAGCTGTTGCTCCATTGTATGCTACATTTTTCTGTCTTTGTCCGTATAGTCCAAAATTCGTACTCCGAAATTTTTTTAAAAAAAGTATAGTTGGTTTCTCGACGATAATTCCCATATTTTTTAAGCTATTAAATTCTTATAAAAAGCACTTTGTAGGGAATTTCAAGAGCTTTAACGTCATGTCGGAATCCTTTGAACCCTTATATTAGAAAAGGATTGAGTTCAAAGGGCTCGTATCAGCAACAAATAGTACGTGAATACAAACTTTGAACCACCATATCTCATTCAATTTTTATGATAGAAAAAAAAAAAAAAAACAACAACATTTTCATCAAGAAAGCCCCTACAATTAACATTCGAAATTTTTTTTCATATCATGAATAGTTTTTGGTTTATTTAAGAAAAATTAATTTGTTTTTCAAAATTACAAAAATGCAATTTTCCATTTTTCTAAAATAATTTTTCTAAAATAAGCATTCCAAACAGGTCAAATCACTTGGATCATATCAATAACACCTAAATGAAGTTAATTGCAAATGGGTTACGATTAATTTTAATTAGGGTGGTAATGGCGAGGGTCTAATTGTTAAATTTTTCAAAACAAAACAAAAGTAGTGACTTTATTTTTGTTATAATTCAGTCAATTTTTTTTGCAAAAAAGTGTTATAAGAGCTCATTGGAAAGGGTTTTTTATGTTCTTTAAAAATGGTCTGTTGAGTTTTCCCCAAAAATTCCACCATTTTCAAGTTATTTAAGGTTGAAGTTTTCAATTTCGGGTTTCTCGAAAAATAACCGTTCTTCAACAAGTAATAACTCAGTTCGTATTGGGTTTACAGACGTGTTTTAAAAACGAATCTCTTTTTTTTTTATTAGCTACATTTTTGTTTGTAGTCAGTTTTTTATAAAATGAAAGCTTTTTAAGTTATTCGTGAAAAACGGTTAAAAAACATGCGTTTTTTCATTGAAAAATGCACAGTTTCAATCCTTAATAACTTGGAAAGTATCAACTTTAAAAAAATACTTTATAGAACAAAAGATGCTTAAAATGGGTCAATCTATCGATCTCATAGTTTATTTTAATTAAGAAATGTTTCAACCCCTAGAAGGGGTGGCTTTCACCCCTAGGGTAAAAGCCCGCTTCGGCACAGGGTAGATTTTGAAGAAGGTTATAAATACTACCTAAATCCAAATTTTCAAGAAAATCGACGTTGATTCCCAAAATTAAGAGCGAAAACGGCTGGTGACTGGACTATTAATTAAAAAATTTTATTCACGGTGGAAAAAGAATAAAACAACTCCATAAATTTTTTAGATATGTCCATTATCAAGAAGGATAATGGGACTATATCGACTAAATGGTATTCTAAAGCTTTAAACCATAAAATGGTGGAAAAAACTTTTTAAAATTTAACCGACTTATAAGGTAATTACCATGTTTTATATTATAAATAAGAAGATTATATGTAATGGAAAATAGCAAAAATGTATTAATAATTTTATTGAAATGCAAATTAAGTAAAAAATTACTATTAAATTGACGATGTTTTAGGCATGAAGACGACCTGGTCATGGTCGAAATATAGCCAAGTTTTGAAAACAATGTAGTTGTTTTTATAAAAAAGTTAATTACCCTACACGACCCACACCTAAGAAGATATATACTAAGAAAAATAGGGACACAGGAAACCAAGAAACAAGTAATTCAATTAGCAGGTCAAGAAAGCTAATACGCAGGAGATGGAAGACCAAGAAAAAAACATCATAAAATCACTTAATTTGAAGATTAAAAAAATTATCGACGAACACCATTTGACTAATTCAAAGGACTTATGGAATGTAAAACGCCTATATATAAAATTATGTAAATTAAATTCAAGAATTTTCTATTTACACGAACATAAAAATAATAATAAAATACCTCAACATATAACTCAAGCTATAAATAGAATTTTATATATATTTGATAAAAAATTTTTAGATAATAACAAAAAACCTAACTTTATTAATAACCTAACAGATAATATAATCAATTTAGAAATAAAACAGTCGTATTGGAAAAAACATAAAATAATCAATGAAATTGACAAAATAAAGAAAAAATTAAATAATGAAGATAAAACAACGTTTGACATGTTTAATAAAATAATAAAAGAATTTGAAAATAAATATGAATCACTGTTAAATAAAAAGTTAAGGAAAAAAATAAACAATAGATTAAAATCTGAAAACAATGCTCGTAAGAGTAATAATAATAAACAACAACCGAATAAAGAACTCAACACATACAACAACCTATATAAGAATGAATGGTTCTTAAACCTTACCAACATTAACATCCCAAATAATGTAAAAAAATTTTTATCCTTAGGTCATAATTACAATTTACCATACAATAAAGACAACAAAGATATTTTAAAGTTAATAATTGACATAGAAGAATGCCTATATAAATTAAATACTAGCGAAAACCATAAAAATGCACTTCGTAGTCACTTGATTAATAAAATTATGAACTTTCAAAAAAATAATAAAGGTCAAAATTTTCCTACTGGAACAGTACAAAAACAAATCATTATAGATGCGAATCAAACAAATCAGTTTTTAAAGAAAAATAAAAATATATTAATAACAAGAGCCGACAAAAGTAATGTAACAATAATTATGACAAAAGAGTTATACCAGGAAAAGATGAATTCATTATTAAACGACAATAGTCAGTACAGAAAAATAAGAAGCGACCCGGAAATTAAATTGGAAGAAATTAAAAAGGAATATAAAAAAACAATTCAAAGATTACTAGACAAAAAGTACATAAACAAAGAAGAGAAAATAAAATTAAACATTAATAACTGTAATTTTGCCAGAATATATGGTTTACCCAAAATACACAAAGAAAATACCCCGCTACGACCTATAGTCAGCAATAATAACTCTCCCACTGAAAAATTGACAAAATTAATATCCCCAACTCTTAACTTTTTATGCAATAATAATAACTATGACTATAAAAACTCAATTGATGTTAAAAAATCCCTACAAAATATACAAATAGATAACGATGAATCACTTTTTTCACTAGACATCAAATCACTATTTACCAGTATCCCGTTACAAGAGGTTTACAAAATCATACAAAACAAATGGGAACAAATATACCCGCACACTACTATAAAATGTAAAAACACCTATCTAGAAATCCTAAAATTCATATGTGGAAACAATTATATTTTATATAACAAACAACTGTACAGACAACTCAAAGGTACCCCAATGGGAAGCTGTATTTCCACAAATTTAAGTGCAATTTTCATTAACGAATTACTAACACAAGCAATTAACAAATTAGAAATAAAGCCAAAATTTATAGGTAAATACGTAGATGACATCCTCATAATAACAAAAAACTCATATATAGACGAAACTGTAAAAATCTTTAATGAACAAAATAAGAATATTGAATTCACCTTAGAAAGAGAAGTAGATAAAAGAATTAATTATTTAGACTTAACTATTATAAAAGAAGACAATGGCCAGCTGTCAACTATTTGGTATGAAAAAGAGATCAAAAAAGGTTTATTTCTCAATTACCACTCCACCCATCCCTTCTATCAAAAAAGAAATTCAATTCTCAATTTAATAAAAAAATCAATTTCACTTACAGACAAACAATTTATCCGTACACTCAAAAATAAAATATTTAAAAAACTAGAAAAAAATAGTTACCCACTTAAAATTATAAAAAAATTCTGGCACACAGCAGTAACACACACAACAAAAGTAGATAAAATAGATAACCCAAAATTTTATAAATCCCTTTCATATATTAAAGGACTAACCGAAAACATTCAAAAAACTTTTAAAGAGTTTGATTGCAACGACATAAAATTCGGTTTAAAACCTATAAACAAAGTAAAAAACAAGTTTCACCATAATCTAAAAGACAAAATAGATAAATTTAAAAAAACAGATGTAATATATAAAATTAATTGTAAAGACTGCGATAAAATATACATTGGAGAAACTAAGCAAAGATTAGAAAATAGATTAAAACAGCATATATACGACATAAAAGCAAAAAATGGGAATACTGCCATCGCCATTCACACAGCTACTTACAATCACCAAATAGATAAAGATAGTATTAAAATAATAGATACAGAAAAGAATGAAACTAAACGGAAATATCTTGAGTCCGCATATATATCAATGAGTGAAAATTCAATTAATCACAAAACCGATTCTAGAGAATTAAATAAATATTATTCAGCTATCTTAAAAAATATAAAACAGTAATTTCAAATCATAACTCCCGCCAAAAGTAAACTAATCAAAAACTAAAATTATAATAATATAATATAAAAAAAAGATAATCGTACTAGTCAAAGTTTGTTAAGATAAATAATAAATTTAACCTTATAATTAAATACAAATAGTTAATTATATTTAAAGATAAATCACAAGATAACAGATTGATAACATACAGGAAGGTTGCATTAGGTTACCCACAGTTACCACGATTTTAATTCTCTAGTCCCGATTTTATATTTATATTTTTAATAAGTTTTTATAGTTAAAATTGTTTATTGTTATGTGTAGGTGTTAATTGTTTAAGTTATGAGATGATCTGGGAGTTAAAAAGTGAATTAAATAACGACGACACCATAAAATGGTGGAAAAAACTTTTTAAAATTTAACCGACTTATAAGGTAATTACCATGTTTTATATTATAAATAAGAAGATTATATGTAATGGAAAATAGCAAAAATGTATTAATAATTTTATTGAAATGCAAATTAAGTAAAAAATTACTATTAAATTGACGATGTTTTAGGCATGAAGATGACCTGGTCATGGTCGAAATATAGCCAAGTTTTGAAAACAATGTAGTTGTTTTTATAAAAAAGTTAATTACCCTACACGACCCACACCTAAGAAGATATATACTAAGAAAAATAGGGACACAGGAGACCAAGAAACAAATATACACAATGTATACTTATAATACAATTACATATATACATATGTGTTGGCCTGTCTGATGCATTTTGTTCTTTGGTCTGTTTACCTTATTGTTGTTACTGATAAGGCCCGTGCAGTGCTAAGGTAGCGCCTACACGTGTTAGTTAGTCTGGTCACAAGGTAGAGGTCAAACTGTTACCAGTGGTAGCCAAGTATTACCCGCCGTTTCCACCTCGTAGTTGCGAGTTCCTTTTTTTATGGTTTATCCTGTTGAAGTTTACTTTCCTTTCGTTTTTTTAGTTCCTTTGAAGTACGCTTATTTTTCTTCATTGTGCGACCAGACTCGTTATCACGAGTGATCTATAGTACTGCGTGCGGTCTTTACGCCCGGTTCTGATATAGCAATGGCGGCAATCTTGGATACGCGGATACCGATGAGCCCCCCCCCCCCCCTCCCAACACCATTCTGAAAGTATATTTCCCCAATTACAGATACATGGATTAGAAAAGACCGTTATAATGCTTTCACCATGTGCCAGCTGTTGCTCCATTGTATGCTACATTTTTCTGTCTTTGTCCGTATAGTCCAAAATTCGTACTCCGAAATTTTTTTAAAAAAAGTATAGTTGGTTTCTCGACGATAATTCCCATATTTTTTAAGCTATTAAATTCTTATAAAAAGCACTTTGTAGGGAATTTCAAGAGCTTTAACGTCATGTCGGAATCCTTTGAACCCTTATATTAGAAAAGGATTGAGTTCAAAGGGCTCGTATCAGCAACAAATAGTACGTGAATGCAAACTTTGAACCACCATATCTCATTCAATTTTTATGATAGAAAAATAAAAAAAAAAACAACAACATTTTCATCAAGAAAGCCCCTACAATTAACATTCGAAATTTTTTTTCATATCATGAATAGTTTTTGGTTTATTTAAGAAAAATTAATTTGTTTTTCAAAATTACAAAAATGCAATTTTCCATTTTTCTAAAATAATTTTTCTAAAATAAGCATTCCAAACAGGTCAAATCACTTGGATCATATCAATAACACCTAAATGAAGTTAATTGCAAATGGGTTACGATTAATTTTAATTAGGGTGGTAATGGCGAGGGTCTAATTGTTAAATTTTTCAAAACAAAACAAAAGTAGTGACTTTATTTTTGTTATAATTCAGTCAATTTTTTTTGCAAAAAAGTGTTATAAGAGCTCATTGGAAAGGGTTTTTTATGTTCTTTAAAAATGGTCTGTTGAGTTTTCCCCAAAAATTCCACCATTTTCAAGTTATTTAAGGTTGAAGTTTTCAATTTCGGGTATCTCGAAAAATAACCGTTCTTCAACAAGTAATAACTCAGTTCGTATTGGGTTTACAGACGTGTTTTAAAAACGAATCTCTTTTTTTTTTATTAGCTACATTTTTGTTTGTAGTCATTTTTTTATTATATGAAAGCTTTTTAAGTTATTCGTGAAAAACGGTTAAAAAACATGCGTTTTTTCATTGAAAAATACACAGTTTCAATCCTTAATAACTTGGAAAGTATCAACTTTAAAAAAATACTTTATAGAACAAAAGATGCTTAAAATGGGTTAATCTATCGATCTCATAGTTTATTTTAATTAAGAAATGTTTCAACCCCTAGAAGGGGTGGCTTTCACCCCTAGGGTAAAAGCCCGCTTCGGCACAGGGTAGATTTTGAAGAAGGTTATAAATACTACCTAAATCCAAATTTTCAAGAAAATTGACGTTGATTCCCACAATTAAGAGCGAAAACGGCTGGTGACTGGACTATTAATTAAAAAATTTTATTCACGGTGGAAAAAGAAGAAAACAACTCCATAAATTTTTTAGATATGTCCATTATCAAGAAGGATAATGGGACTATATCGACTAAATGGTATTCTAAAGCTTTAAAAAGTAACAGATTATTAAATTTCAATTCTAGGCACCCTAAGCACACAATCATTAATAATGCTTCGAACTTGATACGAAAATCTCTAAAGATTACGGATAGAGAATGTATTAATGAAATTAAAACCAAAATCTTTTCTTTACTTAAGGATAATTTATATCCACTCAAAGTCATAAAATCTATTTGGCATAAAATTATAAGTAAAACAGACAACACATGCAATGATACTATTTGAAATAATAATAATCCGCAACAATATTTTACAAGCCTCACATACATACAAGGCCTATCGGAGAAAATTCACAAAATAATGAAACAAAATGACTGTGATCATGTCAATATTGCACATTAACCGAATGATAAAATGGGTTATCTATACAACAACATGAAAGATAAAATCAACACAGAAAACAAAAAAGATCTATAAAATTGACTGTAAAAATTGTGATAAATCCTTTATAGGTGAAACATCACAACAATTAAAAAATAGGAAATACTACCACATGAATGATGTAAAAAATAAAAATACGAAAACAGGACTTTCTATGCACGCAATTAATACAGGTCATTCGTTTGATTTTGAAAAAAAATACTATATTAGGATATGAAGCTAACACTAAAAAAAGACGCAGCTTAGAGGCCTTCCATATACTTAAAAGCGTAGATAAAATCGTGAACCACAAAACAGACGCAGGCAACATTAATAAAAATTATAATCTTATCTTTAAAAGATACATCGTAACTTGCAGCCTGCAGCCATCGTCGCAGCATGCGGCTAAGTCACCACGGCTAAGTCCATTTTATTACTTATCTAAAATTTATGTATCATTAACTTAAATTCAGTGTGAATGTGTGGGCGAATGATTGTTTTGGTGTGAAACAATTTTGCTTTGTATAACTTAACTTTAACTTGTATGAATGCGTGTGTGAATGAAGCTTCACTTCCTTTAAATTCTTTTTTTTATGATCAATTGTCTGTATTTGGTTTCGGAACAAATACAGACAATTAATCTAATTTAACTTCACTTTCATTTTAAATCTGTAAAACAACTGCTAGTTACCATTTTACATCGTGGCATGTGCCACATTTATTTCTTTTTTTGTGTTATAATGCTCGTTCGTTAAACCAATTCTTTTGTTCGTATTACTTTATTTTCCCTTTTTGGGTGGTCCTTTGGGTATTCATACTTTTCATTTCAGACAGTTTTTTGGAAATCATATTACTTAGATCCTCATATAAAGTGTGAACTCTATGAATCTAACAACCCTCTCATTGAGACATTGTCTTATTTATAGTACCATTCTAATAAACTTCTTTTCAAATTTATAAATATTCTATTTTTTTATTTCTTTTTGTTAGGCCTGAGAGGCGATTTGGAAGGCCAGAGTTATCTCCATTCTTAATTTTTAAGCAACAATATAATGTGCATTTAATGCAACGTGATTGTGAGTGCGCCATGGCAACGTGTTGTATACGTAAAGGCGTGTCCACACTATGCCGCGCAATGCCAATTGGCAAGGCCCAGCGAGAAAGCCGTCATCTGGCTTTGCCAGACGCGAAGCCGTGTGCAATAAATGAAGCTAATGTGCAATAAATGCACATTATATGGTTGCTTAAAAATTAAGAATGGAGATAACTCTGGCCTTCCAAATCGCCTTTCAGGCCTAACAAAAAGAAATAAAAAAATAAAATATATATAAATTTGAAAAGATACAGATCCCTCCGCATGGAACCCCTCTGCCGTTTAACACGCTTGGTGTTGTATTGAGCTTGAGTATCAAAACAATACGCTTACTTCAACCCGCGTTTGCGCCTGAACGATACATGTGGCGAAAAAAGTAGATATCATTTTTATTATAGAACATTTTATTCAAATTGTTTTAGTAAAGAATGATTTTTTACCCAAAGTTGATAGTTTCTTAGTTATATGGAAAAAAATAAGAGAAAAAAAGTTTTTTTCTTGCTTTTTGGCTATAACTCAAATTCCAACAAAAATTTTTGGTGGCAAACTTCAGATTCGTAATCAGCACCCCAAAAAACATTAAGGAGCAAAAAATCATAACTACTCCAGAATTTGTTTTAAAACACCCCTTTTTGGCACCTAATGACTGGACTATTAGGAATATATTGAATTGAATGTTCTCGCTGATAAATTGTAAGGTAATTTCATAAACACTCTTAATTCAATTCTAGCTCTATGATTCAGGTTTTTATTTATATTTATAATTTTTAACTCTCTGATTAATGTTAAATGTTAATATTAAATTGTTATTTATGGAATGTGATTGTTAAAAATTTTATAAACTATTTTAGTTATGTCTGTAATGTTTTTTGTGTGTGAGCTAAAATTTTTAGTTTTTTAAATTTAACTCTGTTTGAAATTTTATATTCTTAACTTAATTGTTATTTAACTTTAATAATGACTTTCTCTTTCTGAGAAGAAGAATTATTATAAAATAACAATACAAAACAGTTTAATGTAAGTAAAACATCGTAATTTAATTTTTTATTGTTATGACTTTCGTTTTTTACTCTATATAATTCCATGTTTTAGGATAAATCCATTGATTAAGACGTTACTGTATATTAATTGTCAATTGTGATTATTTCAGAAATAAACTATGACAGAGGATAACCTTAAGTTGAAGGGTCGAAACGTCTTGAAAACGATGTAATTGTATATATACTTTTTTCACACCTAAAGTGGTCCATCACACATCCCTACTAATATTTTATATTATTTATAGTAGCCTGTATCCAAGAACATACAAAATTCATAAAAATATATGTTTTAGTCTCAAGTTAGAGAAAAAAAAGTAATATATATATATATATATATATATATATATATATATATATATATATATATATATATATATATATATATATATATATGTATAAGACAAAGAAAAATAATAAATTGGGTACGGGGTAAAAATAAAATAATCAACAGGATGTATTTTGCCACTCTACTTTTCCATTAGATGCAAAATAGTCGGCAAACTCATCTCTAATTTCCTTCCATACTTAAGCTTACATACTTGGCTTTCTAGTTAGTCTATGGAGTGGGATGAGGGATGTCATATCACCTTGGTCGTTGCGCCATGAACCTTGAATAAAGTTTCCATCCTCTTCAACATCGAAGGTCCCGGGTGGTGAATAATTTGACCTCGATGTTTTGCTCTTTCTTAAAAAGTTGTGTAATAGAACACTTGTCATAACAACTAGTGATGCCTTATCAGGATGAATTAGCATCGGTTTTCGTAAAACACAAAAAACAGAGGCCATAATCCCAAAGGTATTCTCCACGACTCGACGATCTCGCGAAAGTCTATAGTTGAAAATTCTGTGTTTGGACCCTTTCTCATGCTGGCCTGGGTAAGGCTTCATTATGCATTTATTCAACCCGAAGGCATCATCTCCAACAAACACATAGGGCACTGATTTCTCTCTCCCTGGTAGAGGCTTTGATGGAGCGCATGAAATGAATCATTTTCAATCATTTCGATTAGTTTAGTGTTTCGGAAGACTGCTCCGTCACTCAGTCTTCCTTGACACCCACTGTCCGCAAAGATGAAGCAGTAATCAGCATCCACAAGAGCTATACTGAAGTACTGCTTGTAATTATAAAATTCGGACCCACTATTTATTGGTGATTGGATGGTAATGTGTTTACCATCCATAGACTATGCAATGAGGAAAATTTCACACATTCTTAAATGTGTGGGCTATGTTTTCCCATTCACCAGCACTTTCTGGAATCTGAAACATTGGCCAATTATTGTATGTTAGTATTATAGGTATCCCATCATCATAATCCTCTTGTACAACTCATGTCCTCTCAACATATTCCAGGTAACCCTCCAAGACGTCTGAAGAGGCAGTGGCCTAAGGATCTACTCTCATAGAATATTATTATTGCAATCCATTATTACTTTCTATTTCTTAAATCTTATATACATTATAAATTTACTTTATCATTACTTAAATATTTTTTAATATAATTATTTTACTGTATAAATCGCCAGGAAGTGTAGTCACTGGACTACTTCTTCTTCATGTTGCTCCCGCCATGTTAAACAATAACATCATTATCATTTGTTACAATGAAATTATGTGTAGTTGTGTTATTCAATAAAAATTTAAAAAAAAAAAGAAAAAAGTATTATAGGAGTGAATTATACTTATTAAGTTTACTGGGTATAAGTAAAAATAGTGATACCAAATTTACATTATCTAAAATGGGCATATTTGCAGGATTTTTTCTAATAAAAAATATACTATTTGTTTGTTTATCTAATTTTAAGGGAAGTCTATTTCAAGAAGAAAATGACGAGTATGTTGAAAGCGTTGAGAACTAGAATGTAGACAGCCCAAGTGCCGTGGACATTGATGAAGGAAATGAAGGTACGTCAATAAAATGGACATTATCGAAAATTCACATTAATTTTTATTCAGACTGCTATAATATTTTTAGGGATTCGTAGATACTTCTCGAAACCCTTATGCTGAGTATAATGTGTTTGTGTCCGTCGCTCTTTGGTTCATAGCGTCCGAACCGTTCAAGCTAAAAAGGTGAAATTTAAAACACTGGCACAACTTTGTTTATCCAACCATGGGAAAAATATACAGAAGTTAAAATTAAATATGCACATGCGCAATTCGCAAAAATTTGGTTATCTCTTAAATTTTCGAGTGGGGTTTACATGAAATCTGCTGAATAGTAGTTTTAAAATATATATACATATTTGCTTTTTTACATTTTGCATTCCTTATTAGTTTTATAATTTGAAATATACCCAAAAAATATTCCTCCCTCCCCTAACCACTGTATAATTTAGGACTATAAAACTAGTCCTAAATTAAATATTATTATTATTTTTTTTTTTCCAGAAGGGGAAATATCACAATCATCAATAAATTGTTTGACAAAGCCTCCAATGCGGAGGAAACCCTCTGAAGCAACAGATTAAAAAAAACAAACTAGAAGACGCTTACAACATATTGCAGTCAGCATACAAAAAAAAGGCCAAAAGAAAAAGACATCTGCGAAGTTTATGCCGAATTGGTGGCTAAAACATTACGGAGACTAGATGAAAATAGCAGAGAGATTGCCATGCTGCGAATTGACCATATGTTATTTGAAATGAAGCTCAACATGAACAAGCCCGCCCAAAAAGCTTCGTCAACTTCTCCCAGAACAAGCATAACATTTCCAACTACCTTTCAAAATCCCTTATTATCAGCCCCCTCTACATCAAATTTCACAACTGTGTCCCAAGATACCACATACTCAGCCTCCCCAACATCCCTTTCTTTCACTCACGATTCATGTGATCAAATTGAAGGCGAATGTAATAATAACTTTGGATATTATGTAAATAAATGAATAGTAAAAAATAAAAGTCTTATCTTAATTGAATCCTTTAATACGTTAATCAGAGCTCTGCATTCTTCAGGAATTATATTTGATAAGTTGTGGTGAAATTTTAAATAAATAATTTAGGCTTTTAAAACTGTCCCCTGTCGCTAAAAACCGAAAGCTAAAAACCGAAGGGTTAAAGCTAGCCGTTCATTCGCCGGAATTGCCTTTCTCCACTTCGTATTTTTTTTTTTTGCAATTGCCGGTTCTACTTTTTGAAGCAGGAACTCAAAATCTTCAAATGACAACCTATAAACATTTCCAAATTTCCCCGATGGTTCTTTTAATAAGTCTACCATGAGGTTTGTGCCATTATATCTATAAATAAAGTCAAAAATATATAAATATTAAAAAATATAAATATCCAAATATATAATATATCTATTAATTAATTATTTTATTAACGAGTATTAGTATTTTAATTGATTTATTCATTATTTTAAAAACTTTAACAATCTATTTACCTTGCTTTGCTTAAATTAAGTGACGCCATCCACCATCTTCTTCTTTTATTCTTCTTCTTTTGCAATAACTTATATGCACAACTTATAACTATAAAAGCTGCAGCACTAGTAGTACCATCAGAATCAGAATCGTTCATTATCGAATATAAAAATAAAATAAAACAATGATAGAAACTAGAGAGCTAGAGAACAAAAAAATGGAGTTGGGAACTGGAAATGGTGAAGGGTGTAGAGCGTAGAGGGTAGAGGTGGAATGAACAATGTTTTGGCCGCATATTCGCAGTTCCCATATTGAGGGGGTTGCTCGTGAAATACCTACATGTGTGGAGAGGGATGGAGGTAGCTAGCCGAACTACTCGGCGAAAGGAGATTAATCGGTACTTAGAATATTCCGCAGGTAATTCATATTATCATCAGATAAGTACTTTTGACGCTATGAGTGTAAAAAAAAGTATGTTTGTGCGCATGTGGAAAAGAAACAAATGGGTTCATAAGGTTGAAATTCATATAAAACCAACAATAGGCTAATTATGACCTAGCAGCCAGATTTCAATAAAATCGAACGAATAGCTTTCAAGATGTGTTGGTTCGAAAAAAATTGATTGACACACCGACAGACAGACAGACACGGAACCAAAAATGTTCCCTGATGCCTGAAACGGATTTCTGTCTAGGAATTTTTGAAATCGGAGCCCTTAATTTTTTTCATTCTTTGGAACGATCACACATCTTCCATTACTTTCGGTAAGTAAAAATTTTAAATTATATAAAAAGTTAAAACATTAATAGTACATTACGCGTCGAGTGCGGAAAGTAGCATTTTGCATGCGAGTGTGGAGTTTGCACCCGAGCGACAGCGAGGGTAGTAAAACCACACGAGCAATGCAAAATGCCGTTTTCGCACGAGTTGCGTACCGTACTTTATCTACGATTGATAGATTTAAATAATAAATACAGAAACAAATAAACTTGCTGTATGTAAGTTCGTATCTCTTCTCTTGATAAAGATGGCATTAATCTTGAGTTGTATTTTTTGCCAAATTAATTATTTCTGGAGGAGTATTATTCTCTACATTTTCGTCAAAGCCACTTGATTCATTCATTGTTTTTCACTAAAAACTCGATTAAACAGTTACTTTAATAAAAGAATATCAAATTAGTTTTGTTAAATGTAAAAAAAACTCGCTAATCGTGCGTAAAGCCGAAGAATTCCTAGTTCTGAAGAATTCAGAACTATGAGACTCGCATGCGCAGTGAATACAAGATACAAGTACGTAAATAATCACTTTCTACGCATCTAAACAGAGATATAATGTTTATATTTCGTATCAATCGTAGATAAAATAATTTACATGGAGCAAACACAGACAAAAACCAATAACCTTCTAACAACATAATTTCTAAAAGAAAATGCCATAGCCAATAACAGCTACTTCAAGGCAGCCACAAATTTGGGGTTCTGACGCAACTTAGACTATTAAACAACAAGTCTAAATAGCTAATAAACCCAAAATGTGAAAATTTGCACATTCATGATTCTGGCATAAGGGGGACGATGGTATCGAGGAGGTTCGAAGTAAAGTAGTCAGTCAAGGTCAAGCCAGTCATTAACCTCGGCCAACATTTCTTAGTTCAAATGATCCAGCACACTCTGTATACCTCCATATATCTTTCCTGTTAATAGCTTTATAAGAGTTCAGGCAAAGCCAGACCCTGTATGAACTCATCGAGACAGCTTCATAGGAATCAAAAGTGCTTCAGTTGTAGACAGGAAGGACACTTCTTCGCACGTTGCCTGAAATTAGAATTTTGCCCAGGTTGTGGAAATCTTATTTTTCCACCCGGAAATGCCCTCGTTGTCTTTCTGATAAGGGAAACGGAGAAATAGGCAAGATAAAAGGGTCCTTCTTGTCTATCTTCTGATAATTTTAAGGCCCAAATTAAGAAAGGGAAGCAGAATTGATTAGAGAAAGTTCGAGCTTTCTTTAGTACTGAGAGTGTTAGTGGTTTGATCTCCCCAGCTACAGGTGATTCTCGACCTTATCTTAAGGTTACGGTGTTAGGCTACTCAATTTTTGATGGACTCGGGAGCCACGAGGTCATAGTAGGCCAAAAAGGATGGGACATTTTGCAAAGTTTAGGCCCAAAAATCATCGATTCATCCGTCATTAAGTGCACTGTTGCGTAAGGACGAACGCGTAAAGTAGCGGGTACTGTAGATGTCCCTATGGCGTTGCAAGGAAAATTCAAAGTACTTCCCACCTTGGTAATTCTATCCATATCTTGAAACTTAATATTAGGCTTAGATTATTGGAGAGCATTGGATGTCGTGCCAGACTTGGTGACAGAGAGGTTTCACTTCGGCGAAGAAGCGAGGATCGCAGAAGCATTGGTCTCGGAAGATCGCCTTTACGATGGCACAGCGAAGGCAGAAAAGAGACGTCACTGAGAATTTCTTCGGTCGAATGGGTAGCGAGCTAGGGTGCACGAGCTTTGTGGAGCATGTCATCGACACCGGTGATGCGGCTCCCATTAAACAACGACATTATTCTGTTTCACCCACAGTTCAGGCTAGGATCTAGACCCAAGGTCCGGAAGAAAAGCTCGATGATTTCGTTTCGGTCATGACGACCTATTTTCCTCAAGGCAGATCCATTAGTAGTAAAAAAAGATCTCAAGAAGTATTCTAGAAAAGAATCTACCGAAAAGATCGTCTTTACCCACTAAACTGGTCGATCTAAAGGAGTTGTTAGACGATAAATCCGGAGCTTTACCTAACGTTCCCAATACCAGACTTGATAAGTCAGACGGGAAGAGCGAGGTAGCAGGTACATCCGGTTTGGTGAAGGAAGTTGGTGTCGAGTAAGAGGCTCCGCTGAAAGATCTCGTACGATCTCTAGCGACCACCCAAGTGACCCAAGGTCAACGCTAAGTCATCCCGACCAAGGAATGGAGAATTAGATTCACCGGCAGTAGACAGGGTAAATCACTCCGCTCTTTCCTTGAGGACGTGGAGTTTTACCGCTAAGCAAGAAATGCAAACCCAAGAAGATCTGTAGCGAGGAGCAATCGACATGTTTGAAGCTTCCACACTCCGGTGGTATAAGTGTGTCTGCCGAGAAATTTCCTCTTGGATAGAACTGTTTTATCTTTTGAAAGAGGAATATGAAGACGAAGATTACCCCATTGAGTTAACGGCTGAAATGCTCAGTCGGACCCGAGGTCCGGAAGAAAAGTTCGGACTATTCAACTCGACGTCACCACACTTATAAGGCATCCACTTACCATCCGGTTGCCCCTCAATAGAGTTCAGGCAAAGCTAGACCCTGTGTAAACTCATCGAGACCGCTTCATAGCAATCAAAAATGCTTCAGTTGTGGACAGGACGGACATTTCTTCGCATGGTGCCCGAAATTAAAATTTTGCCCAGTTTGCAGAAATCGTTTTTTTCCACCCGAAAATGCCCTCGTTGTCCTTCTGATCAGGAAAATGGGGGAAAAGAGGCAAGATTAAAGGGTCGTTCTTGTCTCTCTTCCGATCATTTTAAGGCCCAAATTAAGAAAGGGAAGCAGGATTGGTTAGGAGATCAACGAAGAACGGGATGAAATGCTTAAAAATAATATTGTTGAACACTATGTTTTGCGTGGTTACGCCTATCGTCATGGTAGCTAAACCCGATTAGCCTTACCGGGTTTTCGTTGATTTTAGGAAGGTAAACGCTGTCACAAAGAAGGAAGCATATCTTTTGCCCTACGTGTCCCACATCCTGGATCGTCTCAAGGAGGCAAAATATATTTCACTACTCGACCATAAAGTCGGGGGGGGGGGTTCAATACATATATTTTAAGCTTTCTTTATGTACCTACAATTTTTACAAATATATATATATATATATATATATATATATATATATATATATATATATATATATATATATATATATATATATATATATATATATGGTTGTATCCGTATGGCTGTGCTGGTTGCTCAAGAGCAGAGTATTTTTTCAGTTCCCTCTCAACCGAGGGTATGGTTGATGCTTCACGTACCTAGGAAGACAACTCATTGCAATTTTTAGGGCCAGAATATGACCAGTGTCCCTTGCCCAGTGTGGTGTTTCTTCTCGGCACAACCAAGGTGCCCCCTGGCCCCGTGCCCAGCTTGATTTACCATCTCGAGCTGGTCACGTACCTTATGTTTGTAGAGATCTGAAAGACTTAATAGGGACAGCTCAATGTATAGCACATTTGCCGAGTGGTCTTTTTGTTTTCTAAGAATTATTCATATATACAAATACATATGTACGTCCTGGAAAACCTACGACGAAGTCGTTTAACTAAACCTAAAGACTAAGTCGTTTTACTAATTTTTTTTAATTTTATATTTAAGAATTGATCAAATTGCCCGCCGAAATACCTGATAGAACCGACCCTATCAATCCTGTTCAGCACGATGTATTTTGATTTCAGATGTTATGGGTGGCTGCCCATTCTCGTACATAGAATAAATAGGTCAAGTATTTGATTTTATCTATATTAATAGATACTTTTTTCTTATAGAAACTTTTTTTTGGTACTATATTTACTCCATTTTCAGCTAAACTAAAGCTCTGGGGCCAGTTTAGGGTGGAGAAAAGGAGAGTACTGAGAAAAGGAGAATTTATTTCTTACCACATTACATTTATTAATTACATTCTGTTTTAATGCATTTAATTAATTATTAAAAAAAAAATCATTTACGAAAATTAGAACAATATGATAAGAATAGTATAAGAAATTAGAATAGCGATGAGAAGTAGATAGTCCAATATTAACAGAAAAGCTTGAAACCTCTGCTTCTCACTTAATCTGCTTTCCTGTTTTGTTAATTTGCTGATGGTTTCAGCTTCTTCATCTTCATCTTCTAAATTCATTAACTTCTGCCCTCTCTAAACACAAAAAAGCAACATTTCAATCTGATGTAAAAAAAACTGAAGAAGAATTAAGAGGTAAGATTTGATAAAGTAAAGTGTTTAAAAACAAATAGGTACTGATAGTAAATGCTCGATTTTAGATTGTGAGTAGGGATGGCCAATACTAATTCGATTACTCAATTCGTTTGCTATGAATCGATTATTTAACTCGATTAGTATTAACTCAATTAGTCTATCGATGATTCTTCCCATTAGATTTTTGAGATGATATTCTTTTTCTAATAAATAATCATGTCTCATATACATATTTTCGCATTATGATATTTTTTATCACTGTTAAGATTAAACCAGGTTTGGCAGCATATAAACTTCTTTGACATAGGGGTGGGTTGTTCCTGTCGCACAGTGCTTAAATTCTGAAAATGTTTTGTTAATGCTGTGTTGTGAATGGACTTAACCATGTTTTTCATGTAGATTCAAAATGAACAACATAGATATAATCATGTATGATCAGACCATGTGCTTTTTGTAAAATGAGCTTACAGTTAATTATATTATGTTATTCTACATTAGCAGAATTTCATTATAAAACATGGCGCAGTCGTGAGTTGATTTGATTACTTAGTGTTTGTCTTAAACTTTTGACACTTTTAACTTTTTAACATTTTATAATGAGTTGATAATTTTATAATGAGAGAAATTTTATAATTTGAATTTTATAAAGGAACTGGCTGTAGAGTGTGAGTTAAGGCGGAGATACACATGCCAGTAGCTTGAACAAAAACATGCCAACTTGCACGTGCAAGCTACTTGCACGTGTATATGTTAAATGGCATGCCAGTAGCTGGCAAGCAAGCAGATTGCACGAGATTTGACTTTTTGGCATGCAACGAGCAAGTGGTGAGGTGGGGGCCACAAACCGCATGCCAAAAGGAATGTGTAAACGCATGTGACAGCTACGAGGGCGGTCATTCCAGTAGCCTGCTGCCACCGATTGAGGACGTAAACATTGCGTTATTTATTTATTGTTTTGTTTTGTGTGTAATAAAATTTATGACAGTTTTTAAAAAAACTTCTGTGTTTGTGTTTAAATAATGCCACGAATCAGCTTGCATGCAATTTTACTAGCAAATGTATCTTCAGTTTGCCATTTAGGCATTGCACAATACAGGTTGCATGCAATTTTACTTGCTACTGAATAAATAAAAATCTTTAGTATGCCAGTTACTGGCAAATACCCTCTTTTGGCATGCAAGTTACTTCCCCAATTTGACGGCATGTGTATCTTCGCCTTTAGGAGATGTGGAAGGTAGGTTGATGAGAACTCAAATAGTTCAAGGAATCAATGATAAAGATTTGCAAGAAAGGTTGTTAAAAGAAGATGTCGACCTGTCACAGGCTGTCAATATGTGTATGGCTTTTGAGGCTAGGAGAGGAGCGCAGAAAAGAGATCAAGAAGGATGATCTGTCAGTTTATTATGTAGATGTCAATTCATTGAAAAGTTATCATCGTGTCAATTCGAAAGCATCAGTCTCATGTGAAAATATGTAGTCATATTGTACTGGGTAATATTGTAAAAAAAATGCGTGTGGTTTCGTGGGACACCCGTTGGGAACGAAGTTCCTTACGCTTTTTAGTAAATATAAGTTATAAAATAACACTGCTAAGTATACGATACTATCTTCAAGGTATATTTAATAAGGGTGGCATTCAGTCAGTTACTTTAACTAATGATTGTTGGACTTCAAGTAACACTGAAAGGTTTATGGTTGTCATCTGTTACTATATAGATATAGATGAAGACTTCCAATTACAATCCAATGTTCTTGACTGATTTGCTTTCGAGGAGAAACATACCAATCAAAATTTAGCAAATGAACTGAACAGAGCAGCTATGGAGTTGGGGGATTTCAAATAAAATATTGCTATGTATAAGTGATAACGCTGCTAATATAGTAAAAGCAGTGAGATAAAAATTACAATGGAAACATTTGGGTTGTTTGGCGCAAACAGTAAATTTAATAGTTAAAGACGCTCTTAATATAGTGGAAATAGAAAAATTATTTAAAAAAAGAAAAACAATAGTTTCCCACAATAAGCATAGCTGCCAAGATACAAATTATGTTTAAAATCAAGAAGGCCATGAACCTAAAAAATGTATACATGAGGTTGTTACCAGGTGGAACTCCACATATGATGTACTTGAGAGGTTTTCATCTCTTGAAACATCAATACGTAAAACTTCAGTTTTGTGTCACTATAATTTGGAAGTATTATATAGTAAAGAGAGGGCGTAGATCTCTGATTTAATAATAGTTCTCAAACCCACGAAAGAGTTAACTGAGATGTTAAGTGGGAAAAAAGTGGAAGAAAAGTATGTAACATGATCTGCTGTTATTGTATTCTTAACAGGATTATTGGATGTGTACAAAGACATGGCTGCAACCTGCAGCCGAACGCTTTCTTCCCCTTGTAACCCGGTGGCCCAAAAATCCCCGGGTTACCAAAAATTTTCGCGCCAGGAAAGCATTCCCCACGAGGCTGGGACTCCCGGGCACCCCCGGTAACGTTACCACGGACACCGCGAATCTAAGCGGAAACTTACCAGCCCCGGTAGAGGTTATGAAAGCTCCCATAACCCCCCACCCGGGGCCAGTCCGTTTTGCGAGAGCGCCGAGTATGTACGTAAGTTAGGCTGTGTGCTGCAGGAAGTTTTAGGCTGTGTGCCGCAGGAAGTTTCAGGCTGTGTGCCGAAGGCTTAGGCTGTGTGCCAAAGGTTTAGGCTGTGTGCCGGAGGTTTAGGCTGTGTGCCGGAGGTATAGGCTGTGTGCCGGTGGTATAGGCTGTGTGCCGAAGGTTTAGGCTGTACGCCAAAGTTGTAAGTCAGGCTGTGTGCCGAAAGCTTAGATGTGTGCCGGAGGTATAGGCTGTGTGCCGAAGGTTTAGGCTGTACGCCAAAGTTGTAAGTCAGGCTGTGTGCCGAAGGTTTAGGCTGTGTGCCGAAGGTTTAGGCTGTGTGCCGGAGGTTTAGGCTGTGTGCCGGAGGTATAGGCTGTGTGCCGGAGGTATAGGCTGTGTGCCGAAGGTTTAGGCTGAGGCTGTACGCCAAAGTTGTAAGTCAGGCTGTGTGCCAAAAATTCTTTCAAGTTTTAAGTCTGGCTTTGTGCCAAAAATTTGCGGTAGAGTACTTTCCCGGTTTCTAAGTCAGGAAACTTTTCGGAGACGTGGTGTGCCAAAGAAAAGAATAATTTCGGAGTCGGGTCGTGGATACGCAAATGTACGAGCGTATGCACCGTGAAACGTAACGCGGGTTTAGTGGAGGAGGTTACCACCAAAGGATTACCCAAACAGGATTAAGGATATCATCAAGCTGTGAGTACCACTCCTCATTTTGCGGCCTTGTTTTGTCGACTCATCAGTTATACTACGGGAGAATCCCTTTCTTTAAGGCCAATGCTTAGTCTAAAAAGAGAATGAAGTCACTGCCTACCCTAGAAATTGTGAAGACTCCATGGGGCTTTTGAACTTATAGGTCATACTGTACTTTAGGAGAGTCCAGGTGTAGGCAGCAGACAAAGTCAATGTAGTAAATTTTAAAGTAGTAAAGAGTTGTGTTTTGGGACGACCACGTTCCGCCTAAAGTAAATGGTAGTCGATTTATTCCAAGCCCGAGCTCGTCCATTCCAGGGAAGTATATTTATTTCACTTGTATACGTCTGTCATTGCCCGCTACCACAAACGAGTGGCGGACGTACTATACTCTTAAGAAAAAGCTTTTAGAAAAATTCATCTAGGGAATAAATGATAAACTTGGCAATTTAGAGTCGAGGAAGACATGAATTATTTCTTCCTTTCTCAATCAAAGGTTTAATAATGTTGATTTTCCCAATAAAAAGAAAAGACTAAAGACACCCAATAAAGAACTAAAGACACTTCATAACAACTCGTCATAAATTTAGTTGCAAATAACATTCAAAGCGATGAGCCTGAAAAATGCTCAAGTGGCAACCCCATCATTCTGGCGGAGACATGAAAAAAATTATAGGAAAAAAATAAGTCAGCAAGTACTCCATTTTCCCAAGCCATAGTGGAAGTAAACCGTTATTTAGATGAACCTCTACTATCTAAAAAATGAAGATCTTCTTAAGTGGTAGAGAAAACAACGACATAACTATCCTAATTTAAATAAATAGTTCGTCAAAAATTTGCAACAGTTATCACTTCAGTTCCCTGCGCGAGAATGTTCTCAAAGACAGGAATAATTTTAAATAACAGCTGTAATTTGTTAAAAGAAGAAAAATTAAAGAATTAATCATTTTAAATGCCAATCGTGTTGTAGAGGTGGTTAGAATAAAAGGATAAAGGCCTCCTATGGGATCAGATCTGAACGCCGCGAGCTTTTTTTTTTTTTTTTGCTCATCAATTTTCTTTTGGTGAGGGGCCCCCAAAAAGTTCTTGCGGGGGGGCCCCCACTACCCTAGCTACGCCACTGACTGGAGGGATTGTGCCCGAGAACTCTGGCTCGGGCCCTACACCCACCATGGACAGGAACAATTAAAACTAATCTAACCTTGTTAACGCTAAAAAGAGAGAGGCCGTACCAGGAAAATATCTTCAGCGTTCCCACGGGTGAGGGAAATCTACACAGACGGGTCTAAATCAGAGGAAAAAGTGGGAGTAGTGGTTGTTTCGGATATGACACCTGCAAGCTAGAATAAACACAATATCGAGTGTTCTCGGCAGGGCTGATAGGTATTCAACTGGTACTGGACCTGGTAGAATACAGGAATTAATAACAGCCGATGCCCATGATCATGTGCCCGGAATCCTAATTTTAATCCTTAATCTTAATTTTATTAATATTATTACTTATTTATTAATATTATTAATTATTTATTAATATTATTTTATTAATATTAATCCTTAATCTTAATTAATCTTGCTCGGAGACAGCTAATGCCAGCAAGCCACCAATAACCCTAGTGTGCATCCCAGGCCACAACGGAATTCCAGGCAATGAGAGAGCCGATCATGCCGCCAAGGAAGCCCCTACACTAGTCCAACAAAACGATTTAATAAGTCTACCGGACCTGACAGGTGCAGTGAAAAAACAAATAAAAGAAGCAAGCGAACAACAGTGGAGGGAAATCCTACCAGGCACGGTCAAGCTGAGGGATATTAGGCCCTCAATAAGCGGATGGAGCTCAACTGACCATCCTATCAGAAGAAGAGAGCTCATATTGACGCGCCTTAGGATCGGCCACACAAGACTGACACACGGACATCTTATGGGTAGATTGTCTTCAGTGTCAGGTACCTTTAACAGTGGTGCACATTTTAGAAGAGTGCAAAGCCTACAGAAACCTGCACAACAAGCATACCCTCCCTCTAAGACTTCATGAAATACTCCAGGATAACCAACATTCTCTCGATCAAGTTTGGAACTTTATTGTTGAAGCTACACTGGACAAGTTGGAAAAAGTTAAAAGGCAAAATTAAGTTAACAAAAATTTTATCAAAACGGTTTACCTAAAAAAACAAAAAACAATTACAATAGGGCACTAAAATAGACTATGACCTAGAGATAAGGACATGGCAGGGCTTAATCCCCTCCGATGTACCTTACCTCATTAATCATTGATGAATTTACCTTATTTTATTTTCTTTCTTTTACTCAATTGTAGCCCCATTTTAATGTTCCTAGGATAGATTAATCACAATCAGAATATAATTATTTACACAAAAATATAAATAATTAATATGAACTGAGCATTAGTAACGCTAGTGGAATATTAAAATGAACGTGAAATAATTCAAAACTAGATAACATTATAACTTACATTATTGTTAGAGAAAAGGTTTAGTCGAAGGGTGAAAATGTCCACAAGTTTATCAAGAATTAACGGCACTGACATGTTCTTTCCTGAATGTGACAGTTGAATTAGCCACAGAGTTAGAACTGTGCATATTATGGCTACCAGCAGGAAGCCAGTGCTCAGAGATACTAAAAATTAAAAGTAAGGAAATTATAACACATAACATATACACATAGGTAAAACTAAGGATGACAGGGCACAGTTATGCACTTGGGAGTCCACAACATGCTATTGCATTGCAGGCGAAACAAACAGCTTGTGTTCCATCATCTTTAGTTTCATCAACACATCAGTATAATAACACAGAATTGCCAAATCGGGAAGATTAAAAGTGGTCCTCCATGGTGAAATTAACATTGAAACCCCGGTCTCCATTTATTTCCACCACTTTAGGATAATTGAAAATTGTGGATGATCAATTAGGATTTAATGATGAAAAATATTTGAAAAGCTTAATTTTCATCAGGCTTATAGGAAAAAAAACCCATTATACTGGTACCTTTAAAAGATTCTCTTCTATACCCTAGAATATAATATAGGGTGTTTGAAAAAGAAATCCCTAGTTTATTAAATTGAAAAAGAACAACCGTTCGGAGCTTGAAACATTAAAATGGTTTGACAAACAAAGTGGTTTGAGGGTGAAGCAGTGGTGGTTTGATGGGCATATGTGCCTGGGGTTGGCAAAAAGGATACAAAAGTTCTCTAACTTAGCCTTTAATGATCTAACCACTAAGATACAGCAGAGAAATTAAATTAATTAAAAAATCAAAATGCAATGTAACTTACAAATTTTTGGAGTGACATTGATGACAGGAGGAAGTACAAAATCAATGGACAGAAAGTTTATTACATACATAATTAAAACCATCACTTGAAGCACAACTCGTTGAGGGCATGTGTACGGTAAGCAGAATGAAATCACTGAAATCACCATTGTCACTGTAAAAATAAATAATAGACAATTTAATCCCTGTCAACAACTGCAAACACCAAGGTGTTACAATGAGGAGATAACAGGATTCTTAAATACATATATATATATATATATATATATATATATATATATATATATATATATATATATATATATATATATATATATATATATATATAGTCCACAACATGCTATTGTACTACCAATGTACTACCGTGTTTTTGCACACTGCAATAACAACGCAACCGTGACACATAGGAACTGTTCCAACATTAGACTATACGTCACAAAAATGTTGGCTCGGCATTACGCCATGTCCTGCATCGTTTCGTCGCGTCCGACTGCATCGTTTCGTCGACGTCCGGTGGGCATCGTCGGGCCCCTGATGAGTCGTACGCGACGAAACGATGCAGGACATGGCGTAATGCCCAGCCAACATTTTTGTGACGTATAGTCTAATGTTGGAACAGTTCCTATGTGTCACGGTTGCGTGGCACATCCCTTGGTGTCTCTCACTAACACAAATTGTGTGTGTGTGTGTGTGTGTGTGTGAATATATATATATATATATATATATATATATATATATATATATATATATATATATATATATAATATATATATATATATATATATATATATATATATATATATATATATATATATATATTATATATATATATATATTATTACCCCTCCAACTCTCTCCACAGTACATTCAATTACGTTGGCACAAGAAAATAAAATTTTGAAAAGTAATATAGAACAAGAAAGAAACAAAAAGAAAGAAAAGTTCGTAAAGCTTGAAGAGCAAAAAGAAAGTTACGAATACTCTATTTGACTGGCTAAGCCTCTACACTTCAAGCTGATAGCGGTCTGAGGGACCTTAAAGGAACTTCAGCTAATGCATAAAAAGAATACCTTGAATAACTTACAGTTCTTCTGTTCCACGGTTGAATCCAACTAAGGCACACAGCCACGAATCACATTAATTACTAACCAAGGCACACAGCCACAAATCACAATAATTACTAACCAAGGCACACAGCCACAAATCACAATAATTACTAACCAAGGCACACAGCCACGAATCACAATAATTACTAACCAAGGCACACAGCCACAAATCACAATAATTACTAACCAAGGCTCACAGCCACAAATCACAATAATTACTAACCAAGGCACACAGCCACAAATCACAATAATTACTAACCAAGGCACACAGCCACAAATCACAATAATTACTAACCAAGGCACACAGCCACAAATCACAATAATTACTAACCAAGACACACAGCCACGAATCACATTAATTACTAACCAAGGCACACAGCCACGAATCACAATAATTACTAACCAAGGCACACAGCCACAAATCACAATAATTACTAACCAAGGCTCACAGCCACAAATCACAATAATTACTAACCAAGGCACACAGCCACAAATCACTATAATTACTAACCAAGGCACACAGCCACGAATCACAATAATTACTAACCAAGGCTCACAGCCACAAATCACAATAATTACTAACCAAGGCACACAGCCACAAATCACAATAATTACTAACCAAGGCACACAGCCACAAATCACTATAATTACTAACCAAGGCACACAGCCACGAATCACAATAATTACTAACCAAGGCTCACAGCCACAAATCACAATAATTACTAACCAAGGCACACAGCCACAAATCACAATAATTACTAACCAAGGCACACAGCCACAAATCACTATAATTACTAACCAAGGCACACAGCCACGAATCACAATAATTACTAACCAAGGCTCACAGCCACAAATCACAATAATTACTAACCAAGGCACACAGCCACAAATCACAATAATTACTAACCAAGGCACACAGCCACAAATCGCAATAATTACTAACCAAGGCACACAGCCACAAATCACTATAATTACTAACCAAGGCACACAGCCACGAATCACAATAATTACTAACCAAGGCACACAGCCACGAATCACAATAATTACTAACCAAGGCACACAGCCACAAATCACTATAATTACTAACCAAGGCACACAGCCACGAATCACAATAATTACTAACCAAGGCACACAGCCCCGAATCACCTATTAATCATAATACCAATATATAATCATAATACCAATTTACTCCAACTCAAACCTGACGATATTCTCCACTGTCGACCTGGGGACGGTGGACCATTATATTATACCCTGCGGCGGGCGCCCGAGCAACCACCGCGAGGCATACTTACACTTACATAAGGCCCGGAATTGGGACTCCTGAAAAAAATTTGAGCATCATGCTTACAGCATCTGGAAGCTGCATGATGCAGAGAATGCTCGTGTATTGGTTCATATCTAAGATGCGTAGTTGAAGACCTATGTCTTTCCCTTTCATATTGCTTCCGTTGTTGTAACCTTGTCCACATAATTTTTCTATTAAAAGTGACTATTCTTTTAATTATCCATGCACAGCTGCAGTCAATTAATTATTATTAATACATATTAAATGCCAATTATTAATATAATGTAATTGATTAATTATAAACATCTTTTTTGATTATCCTTTTACATATTTGATTAAAAAAATAGTTGTGTTGTAAAAATAAACCCAACCGTCTGCGATTAAAATAAATAGCCTTTGAAATATCTAGTTTTTGTTTCTGTATCAGTTCACTTATCACATTAATTCTGAATAAAATTGTGTGCCACAACAGAAGGCAACTGACAAACTTCAAGCTCTTAATTTTCTTCGCCAAGCTTAAAGCAGTGTTTTTCCAAAAAGCTATTATAGGATCATTGGAAAGTTCTAACAAAGCGTCATACACTTCTCCTACATGATATCTAAGTGGAGCTATAGCTTCGATTCTACTTTCCCATCCCAGCGGGTTTCGCTAAGTGGTTTTACCGTCAGTGATGGAACATGTTTCTTCAGCACGGTCCATCTGTGGGTAGAAGGTGAAAAAAAGTTATAAACTTCTTGCATAGTACTAAAAAACGTTACAGCCTCAACGCCATAGCGCTGCATCGTTGACGAACAAATTTAGAGTGTTAGCACTGCACGGCACGAAAAATGCTTGGGGATTTAGTTCAAGAATTCTGTGTTGCACTCCAGAATGCTTACCCTTCATGTTGGCTCCATTGTCGTAACCTTGTCCTCGCAAATTACACACCGGTAGTTTCAGATCTTCCAACAGTTTTAAAAGCGTTTGAGTCAGAGCCTCTCCTGTTGAACATTCTACTGGAATAAATCCCCAAAAATGCTGTTTGATACAGGGTTCTTTCCCTAGTTCCCTAGTCACCGAACAGTCAGAGATAACTAACTTTTCCGTATGGTTCACATCTGGTGTGCAATCCAAAATGATTGAAAAGTGTGTCCATTATTTTAACTCTTGTATGATATGCTGTTTTATTTTCAAGCCAAGGATCCCAATGACTTCGATCTGAATGGTTTTGCCAAGGTAGTGAACGAAAGTTTACGAAGTTTCGGATGTTATCCTCCGTAAGTGTTCAGCAATTACCATGTTAAACTGTCCAACAAACTCTTATTATTTTCAAAAAGTTGTCATTGTCTCTGGTATACAATTTATCTGTTTTGCCACGGAATGCAAGATTTTGAGATGCAAGAAATTCTATAAGAATAACTATACGCTTAAACACTTCCTTCCATCGATCTGTTTCACGTTCAATAATCCGTTGATTTTCAATATCAATTCCTTTTCCCATCTGACACCGTTTACTGCACTCAAACCATAATTGGAATGCTTTAATGTGTCCAGGGGACCTCTCATGTTCAGACAACTGCATAATACTGACACAATTCGCCAGATATTAGCGAAGCTTGGTCTTGAGCAGATTTCAAAGTTCGATTTTCCTCTAAACTCAGACAATCGTAGGTTGGTAGTATCGTAGGTTGGTAGTATCGTAGTTAGGTTGGTACTGTTCATTTCCGTAGGCGTCTAAAAATGCAGCGTGTATGGATAGTTTATTCTGACGTGAAAGATGTTATTTACTGTTTTTGCTGCCGCCTTTTTGGCAGTTCCAGCCAGATCAACCTTGTCTTCAGAAGGTGGTAACTGCGATTGGAGGCATGTATCTGAATTGTTGTCTGAACATGAGAGGTCCCCTGGACACATTAAAGCATTCCAATTATGGTTTGAGTGCAGTAAACGGTGTCAGATGGGAAAAGGAATTGATATTGAAAATCAACGGATTATTGAACGTGAAACAGATCGATGGAAGGAAGTGTTTAAGCGTATAGTTATTCTTATAGAATTTCTTGCATCTCAAAATCTTGCATTCCATGGCAAAACAGATAAATTGTATACCAGAGACAATGACAACTTTTTGAAAATGATAAGAGTTTGTTGGACCGTTCAACATGGTAATTGCTGAACACTTACGGAGGATAACATCCGAAACTTCGTAAAACTTTCGTTCACTACCTTGGCAAAACCATTCAGAACGAAGTCATTGGGATCCTTGGCTTGAAAATAAAACAGCATATCATACAAGAGTTAAAATAATGGACATACTTTTCAATCATTTTGGATTGCACACCAGATGTGAGCCATACGGAACAGTTAGTTATCTCTGACTGTTCGGTGACTAAGGAACTAGGGAAAGAACCCTGTATCAAATAGCATTTTTTGGTATTTATTCCAGTAGAATGTTCAACAGGAGAGGCTCTGACTCAAACGCTTTTAAAACTGTTGGATGATCTGAAACTACCGTTGTGTAATTTGCGAGGACAAGTTTACGACAATGGAGCCAACATGAAGGGCAAGCATTCTGGAGTGCAAGGCAGAATTCTTGAACTAAATCCCCAAGCATTTTTCGTGCCGTGCAGTGCTCACACTCTAAATTTGGTCGTCAACGATGCAGCGCTATGGTGTTGAGGCTGTAACGTTTTTTAGTACTATGCAAACAGTTTATAACTTTTTTCACCTTCTACCCACAGATGGACCGTGCTGAAGAAACATGTTCCATCACTGACGGTAAAACCACTTAGCGAAACCCGCTGGGATGGGAAAGTAGAATCGAAGCTATAGCTCCACTTAGATATCATGTAGGAGAAGTGTATGAAGCTTTGTTAGAACTTTCCAATGATCCTATAATAGCTTTTTGGAAAAACACTGCTTTAAGCTTGGCGAAGAAAATTAAGAGCTTCAAGTTTGTCAGTTGCCTTTTGTTGTGGCACACAATTTTATTCAGAATTAATGTGATAAGTGAACTGATACAGAAACAAAAACTAGATATTTCAAAGGCTATTTATATTTTAATCGCAGACCGGTTGGGTTTATTTTTACAACACAACTATTTTTTTAATCAAATATGTAAAAGGGTAATCAAAAAAGATGTTTATTATTAATCAATCACATTATATTAATAATTGGCATTTAATATGTATTAATAATAATTAATTGACTGCAGCCGTGCATGGATAATTAAAAAAATAGTCACTTTTAATAGAAAAATTATGTGGACAAGGTTACAACAACGGAAGCAATATGAAAGGGAAAGACATAGGTCTTCAACTACGCATCTTAGATATGAACCAATACACGAGCATTCTCTGCATCATGCAGCTTCCAGATGCTGTAAGCATGATGCTCAAATTTTTTTCAGGAGTCCCAATTCCGGGCCTTATGTAAGTGTAAGTATGCCTCGCGGTGGTTGCTCGGGCGCCCGCCGCAGGGTATAATATAATGGTCCACCGTCCCCAGGTCGACAGTGGAGAATATCGTCAGGTTTGAGTTGGAGTAAATTGGTATTATGATTATATATTGGTATTATGATTAATAGGTGATTCGGGGCTGTGTGCCTTGGTTAGTAATTATTGTGATTCGTGGCTGTGTGCCTTGGTTAGTAATTATAGTGATTTGTGGCTGTGTGCCTTGGTTAGTAATTATTGCGATTTGTGGCTGTGTGCCTTGGTTAGTAATTATTGTGATTTGTGGCTGTGTGCCTTGGTTAGTAATTATAGTGATTTGTGGCTGTGTGCCTTGGTTAGTAATTAATGTGATTCGAGGCTGTGTGCCTTAGTTGGATTCAACCGTGGAACAGAAGAACTGTAAGTTATTCAAGGTATTCTTTTTATGCATTAGCTGAAATTCCTTTAAGGTCCCTCAGACCGCTATCAGCTTGAAGTGTAGAGGCTTAGCCAGTCAAATAAAGTATTCGTAACTTTCTTTTTGCTCTTCAAGCTTTACGAACTTTTCTTTCTTTTTGTTTCTTTCTTGTTCTATATTACTTTTCAAAATTTTATTTTCTTGTGCCAACGTAATTGAATGTACTGTGGAGAGAGTTGGAGGGGTAATAATAATACTTATTTTCTTTGCTGAAATTAAGCTGTTTATTTCCTATTTTCACTGCATTGTCACTATATCTTCATTGTATACTTATTGTATATCGCCACTTTTTGTTCATGACTCATATGTTGGTTGTTAGCCATATTTTCTATTCTTTGTTGTGTAAAATGATACTTTTTGGCCGATTCATGCCAACAAAGCAGCCTGTGTTCTTATTCATTAAGTTAGCACCCCCTTTCCCATCACAGATTTTTGTACATGGCCCACTGACGGCGCTACCACACACATTTATCCCGTGGCCCCGTGTTATAATGCTGCTAAGTGCTGTTTTGGTGCTGCAGCTTTCCTCTGCGTTGTACAAAATCTCTACATATTTATCTCCGCATCAACTCAACGGTGGGAAGTACCACTTGCAATCCGTAACGCTCAAACCTCTCAGTGATACAAAATGGGAGAGCAGAGTCGATGCATTGCTGCCTCTTTGTTATCAGCTAAGTGAAGTGCATGACGCTCTCATGGATATTGTTGAAAATACCAAACTAACTGGAAATTTTGGCAATAGTTCAAGACTTGAAGCTGGGGGAGTCCCCCAGCTAAACAATTGGAACATTTTCGTTAGTGGCACCTCTTGTAGTGTGGTACAACATTTTGTATGAAGTTAATTTGACCATCAAGCTACTTCAGACAAAGGAATTTGATGTATCTTCTGCTACAAAGCAGCTTTGCAAAACAAAAGAATTCCTTGATAAATCCAGAAGCGATGAAGGTTTCGAGAAGATGTTGGTAGATGCTAGGAAAATTGCAGAAGAGCTTGATATTCCAGCCTTATTTGAACCACATTCAAGGCCAAAGCAAAAAAAAAAAGACAAGGCAGTTTTCATATGAAGCAAACGATGAACCAATTCAAGATAAAAAAAAAGGTTTAAGATAACCTTTTATTTCGCAATCCTGGATACTGCAATCAGTTCAGTTAAAGAGCGATTCAATCAGATGCAAGAAATCATTCAAAATCGGCTCTGTTGCCAGGGTTGGGTGAATATATTATTTTAATTGCAAAATATTTATGTTACTTATTTATTAGTATTAATTGCTTTTGACGGTTAAGAATTGTAGTGGATTGTTCTGTGAAATAAACGCTAAGATTATCCTTATATGTTAATGCCTCTAAACTTGTCCTAGAAGAATGATTCCCTGTTAACTTATAGTATTCATTAACATACTTGAATGCAATTTTCTTTTAGATTTCCTCATCCTTCTAAGGATGTTTATAAAAGATTTGCTTCATGGCTGATCACTATAAGAAGTAATGTAATGATCTTTCGCAGATGACGCCGATGGATGTCTATCTTTCTACGAGGATATACAGAAGGCATTTTAGCGATGATGCGTTCGTCCAAAGATCGACTGCGTTAAAAAGAACCGCTATTTATTTTTTACTGCTACCGGGTTAGTATTTAGTGTTCGTATTCTTATTCTTGTTTAGTTAACATACTTGTGTAAGAGTAAGTAGTTGGAGAAAAGGAATATATTACTCAGAGTGATGATTAAATTGTTTTCTTTAATTAATTACTAATAACTCAGTTGTTTTTGAATTGAGTACCTTTGCCTGTTTACATATTATTGACACAAGTGTTCATGTTCATAGACAATTAGCTCTCTTTAGACTGAGTTGTCTTTCTTAAACTAATTGTGGTAAATATATTACAGTATTTCTGGGATCTCTGATTATGTAATGCGCTTAAGTATTTATTGTTGTTCAAACGTATTAACTTTATTAGTTTAGTTAAAATTGAAGCTTGATTTAACATTGTTAAGGTTGCGGAATGAAAGCCTCCCCAACTTTCAATGTTCGGTATCGCATATTTGATTTCAAACATAACTGTGTCTTGTCTTCTTTTATTTTGATTTTCAAAGCTCGTAATGAGTTGTCGGCACCCAGTAAAGAGTTGTCTCAAATAAGGTCTTTCTAGAAATGTTTCTGACCTGCCCCCTCCTGTAGCTTCATTCCTACGGTGCCAACTCAGAGAGGCTGGTAAGAAAAAAAAATGTCACAGGTCTATAAGATGACAAAATTGGGTGAGCGTACATTATTATTTTTCCAATTTCTTTGTTTTGCCATATCGGAGGAGTCTTGTAAGGCTTTTATCGTCATTGCCAATTCAACCTGGCATCAATGATGACATGTTTAATCATCTGTCCGTGATAGTTGAGAACCAATTGTCTGAGATGGACAAGCTTTGTGCCCTTCTTTTTCATGAAATGAGTTTGACACCCCACCTCGACTACAATGTCCAAAATGACATTATTGAAGGGTTTGAAGATTTAGGAGGTGGCAAGCGATGTGACAAATTTGGCAATAAAGCCCTTGTTTTTATGGTTAGAGGAATTTGTAAGAAATTTAAGGAGCCTGCGGCCTTTGTTTTCCCTACCTCCTCAGTGAAGACATATGAGATTTTCCACGGATGGGGTTAGGTATAAAGCTACTTGGCACTCTGGCACCACATCCAACCGATATAAGCAACAGATATGAGCTTCAATAGCAGAATGGTTGGGAACCTAACTGACCAGCATGGCCTTCCTAAAAAAAACAAGAAGATGAAAAATTCGTGATGCACTCATGTTTTCAGCCAAAGAGTGGGTGCAATAATGTTAGGAATGGCAACCAGATGTAAGTTCATTTATAATTTAAAATAATTGTATACCACAATAAGTTTTAATAATTTTTTAAATTTTTTATGGGGGTTGGCAATGTCCCAGATCCCTTTGTTACATGAATTAGTCAATTTATTAGTATTATTCAATTAAAGCTTTTTTGCACTTTATGCATTTGCACTGGTTATAAGTCTTGCTTGAAATATCCTCTTAGTCTCACTTTATGTTTTTTTATCTTGAGGTGCTAATTATAGATAATTTAATGTTAACGTGCATTTCTTTGTTACAGCTGCAGGACTCGACCTGTATATAAAGGCCAAAGATACTGCTCAACTTCTCTTTTTTGGACGAGCTCTTTGACAGTATCAGCGATTCAACAATGCATCCCCAGAAGCAAAAGAAGTTGAGATGTACTGTTCAGTACAATTCAGGGCAAGTAAATTTTTGGAATAGTTCTATTCATGGGCGTCGTCAGTAGTACAATATTGGGGGGGACACATTATGGGAGGGGGGTCCGGGGGTCCTCCCCCGGAAAATTTTGAAAATATGACCTCTCAAACCGCGTTTTTATGCATCTCTTATGTGAAATATGATTTTAACTTTGTCATAAAATAAAGTAAACCTACGGTGTAGTTCGTTGACAAAAACTATGAACACAATAGCAAACTGAAATAGTAACTTAACAGTAGTAAATGTAATTTTTATTTAAGTTGTGCTCCTAATCATTGTAGATTAAATAGATCAGTAAATAGCAATTATGCAATATCACTTAAAATCTATAATAAACAATGTCATTTAATTAATAGTTTATGAAAAAAAATTAAAACATGTTTTCTTAGGGTGGGCATGATATAAAGTTTAGTCCAAAACGGGACAGGGGTGGTCGAGCTATTGCAGCTCTCAGACGAAGTTGGGGGAGTCTGGGGGCCCTAGAAAAATTTCGTGAATTTTAAGGATCATTATGCATTCTTTAGTAAAGTATTCTCTTTTGACATCAATCTGCACTATTTGGCCTATTTCGTACTGTCTGATTTACTTCGTTTTTTTTTTTTTTAACTGTTCTTTGTTACAGGATTTGTCTTTTTTACAGTATCTCAGGACACTGTAAAAACTATTCTGGTTGTAGTATCTCGATAAATTCAGTATTTTCTATTTATTAAAAATACACAAAGTGTCACGTTTTATATAGTAGTGATGGAAGGCGGAAGGTTAGGGTTAGGTTAGTTCAGGTCAAAAAGTAATAAACTTAACCTAAACTAATCACAACTTTGCATCATCTTCCCTAAAATGAAAAATGCAGATCAAGTGTGTGCTAGTCAGCACACAGCGAGGGTCCGTAGGCCACACTGTATAGTGTTTAACTGCAAAGTGTATAAATAGTGTTTTCTTAAAATGCTAAAAAGCTTACTTTGAACTATCCTAAGGGTCTGATATTCTCAAAACACACTCTGATAAAGTATTTTTTTGCCACTGAACCGGACTACAACCATATAAATACATCGAAAAGACCATAATTGTAAAAAAAAACCGTATTTTGTCAATAAAAAATAAAATAATATTTTTTTCGAAATTTCCAAAAAGTGGTATCTTTACTTTTGGTCGAAGAATGTTCAGGAATTTTGTCAGATTTTTTGCACTTCACATAAGCGAGATAGAGGCCCCCCCCCCCCTCACAGGCGAAAGTGTAAGGGGCACGTTTCACACCCACTTCAAACTTGCCTATACGCTCGCCCTATCACAGTTATAACCAAAGAATTATATATTTTTGTTATCAGCTCGACATACCCTTTCATATGATATCCCTCACGGTGTCGAAAAAGAATAAAAAAATTTTAACCCTCAAGTTTTTTTACCCTAATTTTTTTGACATTTTTTTTTTTTAAGTCGCTATATTTTTAAAATATGTGGTTAGGTACAAGACACATACAAGCCAAATTTCAAAGTGATCGGACGAATGGCGTAGCCATGAGAGCAGGTGACAGGACGGACGGACAGACACACGCAGGAAAAATATAAGGGTCCTTGGTTTTGCCTACGGACCCTAAAAAAGAAGTTAAACAAATAAGATTTAATTTATCGAGATGCTACAACCAAAATCATTTTTTGGGGTTTGAGGTCGTCCTAGAAACCTTTATGCTTTTGGTAGATCATCCGTCGCATCATGGATCAAACCCCCCGACCTATTGTAGTTTGAGATTTGAAATTTGGTAGACAAGACCTTTAAAATGAGGAGAAAATACAACAAAATATACTTCTCTGTGGGCCGAAGATATTTCCGGGAGTTAATATAAAAAAGCCAAATTTTGGAAATTTTAGGCGGCCGTAACTGTGGTGACCAAAAATATTTATTTTTTGTCATTTTTGAGTGGGGTATTATATTGATATTGACATGTAGATTACAAATATATATCGTTTGTGGCGACCATTTTACCCTAAATTACCAAATAAGTGCATACCTAAGATGCTAAAGGATAATATACAATACAGAACTTGTTCCTCTCAAGTGCAACTTTTTATACATATTTTAGTAGAAATGTAGGGAAATATTCATTTTTATGATCGAAGAAACCCTTTTAGTAGCTTGCTGGCAAGAACATGTCGGGATGTTTTGTATACTGTAAAAAGAAACAATTTGAAAAAGCCCAATTTAATGGATGTTTAGAAATATATGGGGCGTATTATGCAGATTTATCGCAAACAATAAATAACATGTTCGTCATAATTTTGAAAGGGGGGGGGGGGGGGGACTATAGGTCTTCAAACAAAGTATTTGTAATAACTGATAACAGATTTCTAACTGAATCTGAAGATTCCATATTAGTTTTTAACTGTTAACAGTAACATGGTATCAAAGTGACATGCAGTGGATAATATATTATTAATGATAAAATATATGTAGAAAAGTAAAAACGGGTTAGATATTTTATACTTTTTTAATTTTTTTAAAAAACGGGTTAGATATATTAAACTTTTTTTAGGTTAAATTCCATCTCAAACATTGGGGGGGACGCGTCCCCCCTGTCCCCCCCGGCGACGACGCCCGTGGTTCTATTAAAGTATTGGAAACAATGGTAATTTTCTATCCAATTTAAAAAAAGTCCCGTTCCCCAAGTCTAATAAATTGGGTGAGGACTTTAAAAAATTCAAAGAACTGTGGTTTTTCTTGCTGAAGAAGAAGGTTACATTTTTAATGCCTCAAAACATCAACCAAGATCCTTTGGAAAACAAGTTTGGTGCTTCTGGGAGCTGGAGGAACCTCCTCCGATCGAAAAGCTTAGCCCAGAGGAAGAGAGATGCAAATACTTTTTATCGCCTTCCTTCAGGATGTTATGTTGTCAGACTTCCCTTTAGGAGCCCCGTCCAAGGTTTTTTGGGTCTTGAGCTATGGCTAAGCGTCGCTTTACGCTGTTGGAAAGCAAGTTAGCTCGGAATACAAATCTAAAAGAATAATGTATCATGCATTTATAAATGAGTATCTAAACTTAGGCCACATATCCCTTGTCACACAACCTGGTGACTATTACAATGCCTCACCACTGTGTAACCAAAGGCGATCTTCCAAATTCCACTATTACATTACGTTGTTAGATTTATTATTAAAGAGAGGTTGTTTTTCTTTAAGTAAACGGGCAGCTAATCATCCTGATTTGTGGTTAGCAGACCACGCAAGCAGTCCACATGATGCCAGATAGTCAGCAAACCGTAACATTCGAAGCAAGTGACGATGAAATGTAAGTGAAGATCTTAGGCCTGCAGTGGGACCCTCGCCTCGTACCGACGAGTTTTCAAATAAGATAAACCAGCCTACAGTTGTTAGTACAAAGAGTAAAGTATTTTCGGCAGTTGCCAAAATCTAAGACCCTCTGGGCTACCTCGGATCAGCCGTGGTCTTAGCCAAACAAACCGTGCAACGAGCCTGGAAGCTTCAGCTCAATTGGGATGAACCTTTTACGGCGGATTTAGAAGCTTAATGTAAGGACCTTATTGAACGACTTCTCATATTATGAACTCTACGTATCCCTCGTTGAATTTTACCTAACGGTACAACAGAAATTAACATTGTAACTATTGACGATGCTTCAGAGAGAGCTTACTGCGTTTAATAAATGTAATCTTGTAAGATTGGAACGACTGTCAGAAATTATAATTCTTAGTTTAACAAATCATAACTCAATTGTTATGTTTGTCAATCATAACAGTTGTATTATCAGCAGTTGTCAGTCTAATTAATTACGTCTGCGTTTGCGCACTACTGAAACCCGTCACTATACCACGGCTAGAGTTGTGCGCGTCTCTTCTCGCTGCAAGGCTTTGGCAATCCTTACAGCCCTTTGGCCAGCGCTTGCCAATTAAGTCTCAAGTTTATTTTTTTAAAGATTCTATCGTGGTCTTAGCGTGGCTCCGGACCCCAGCTTTTAGGCAAAGACATTTGTCGGGAACCGTGTCGCAAAAATGAGAAAACTCGCAGGAGATAGATCCTGGAATCATGTCGGTTCTAAAGATAACCCCAGTGATCTAGGTTCTCGTGGTGTTTTGCCCGATCAATTAATTAGTTGTAAACTATGGTTTAACCATATAGTCCTGCTTGGATAATTACACCTGCCAATGAATAACCTCTTAAAGTTATTGTCAATTCTAAAGAGACACCCGAATTAAAGCAAACTATCGTTCGCACCTTGGTAATCGTAATCAGCACACCTACACCTATTTCCAACTTATTAAACTGGTTTCAACGCTTTTCTTCATTTTCGAAGTTAATTAGATCCCTGGCTTATGTTCTACGTTTTATAAGCACACTCAAAAGTAAGAGAGTTAGAAAAACATGTTTAATATCTGTACAGGAGATGCGTGACGCCACTCAAGTTGCCTTAAGGCTAGTTCAAGCCCATTCCTTTTTAAACTTAACTACATTTGTGACAAAATTTACAGATTTATAAAAATCTTGGTAACTTAAATCAGTTTATTAGATCAAGGTGCTGTTTTATTGGTAGGCGGCAGGCTACGCCATTCCGATGTTTCGAGGTCACATAAACATCCGATTCTCCTAACAGCCAAGTCTCATTTAGGCACTCTCACTCTAATCACGGAATATCATCACCGCATACTAAATCATCCAGGGCCCACTATTTTGCTCGCCAATCTAAGAACCACATACTGGATAATTAATGCTCGAGGCACCGCACGACACCTCACTCGTTTATGCGTGACTTGCCGTAAGTTAACTTCTCAACCTATCCAGCCACTTATGGGAGACCTGCTTATGTTTCGATTCAAAGAAGGACGAGCCTTCCTTCATTTTTGCCAGTTCCTTTTTCTATAAAAGAATCATTAAGGAGATAAGCTCCTCAGTTTGAGGCAGATTTATGTCTATTTGTGTGGCCTGAGTACCAAAGCTCTGCACTTGGAACTTGTTTTCGAATAAAAGCTATCTTAAATTTGAGACCTTTATGCACAATGGCGAGAGAGCGTGGAATAATTGAGGACTGAGGACTGACCTTACTTATCTGTCTTCAAGACACATCCTAATTAGATCACCTCTGCTAGCGATACCTCAATCATCACTTATAGAGCTTCCAGAAAACCGCTCGGAAGTGATCTGCCAGAAAGCACAATACTTCTGGCAACGATGGCGGACAGAATACTTAACAACGCTGTAGGAGAGAGAGTAAAATGGAAGCATCCATCTTACAACCTAAGTGTCGTGGACTTAGTAATGGCAAAGAACGAGCAACTGCCTCGTTGTCAATGGCCTTTAGCACGCTTAATTAAGGTTCATCCTGAGCAAGACAATATAGTGCGGGTGCGGGTAGCAACCGTAAAGACACCTTATTCTTCAACACTTAACCGCCCAACCAACAAACTCGTTTCTTTAACTTGCCTGGTAATATTGCTTATTTACTTATTAATGCTTGTTACCATCTAGTTGTCAGGATCTATGTTAAGACAAGTGCATTACATTAGTCTGTTATCTATGGTTACAGTGATCGGCGTGGTATGCTCAATTTTATGTATCCGGCCCACGCATCCTTGCATACAATAAACTATAATTATTATTATCTCGTAGTTGTTAACTTCTTACAAGGTGCCGAAACTATTTTGAACTATATACTAACTTAAAATTTGCTTAACTTAGGATCGCGATTGTTATTATGGATAAACCCATTTTAACTGGGAGAATCGACATGGTCGAGGCTAGTGGGATAAGTATTTGACCACTAAATCAGCTGGAACTCGTGTCAAATACTATTAATGTGGCTGCTTGGAAGCGTTAGATACAAACATTTAATTGGTACAGTACTGCTATAAATTTAGACGAGAAAAGCCATGATAAAAAAGTAGCTACTTTCAATACCGTGATCGGGCCCGATGCCGCAGATATTTACAATACGTTTACATTAATAGACGAAGAATAAAATAATCTCACGATTATTAAGGCTCTACCGCCCTTTGAGGTTAGGAAAAACAGTAAAATTAAAATTATACTGGTTCTAAGCAAGATATCAAAAATTTAATCACAGGCTTCATTCCTAATTTTAATGCTGCACAATTTGAGCCCTATTTCAACTTCCTATGATAAATAGTACAGGCGCCATTTTGATACAACGAGTTTTATCGTTGTATTGAAATGGCGCCTGTACTATTTATCATAGGAAGTTGAAATAGGGCTCAAATTGTGCAGAATTAAAATTAGGAATGAAGCCTGTGATTAGATTTTTGATATCTTGCTTAGAACCAATAAAATTTTCAATTTAATGATTTCTCTAACCTCAAAGAGCGGTAGAGCCTTAAGAAGAAATTTGACGACTACTTTACACCTAAGATAAATATAACTTATGAAAGACTACTATATAATCGGATTGTCCAAAAATCTGGACAGTTATTCGATGAATGTTTAACAAAAACCAATACCCAGGAAAAAAATGTCAATTCGGAACTGCTGAGGAAGAGTTCTTGTTAGATAAAAAGTGGGCGGAATAATCGATGACGACCTGAGAGAAAGATTCCTCTCAGAGGATGACCTAACATATTCTATGGCAGTTAATCTTTGCAAATTCCGTGAGCTCGCGAAGCTTAAAGTGACTGACATGAAGACACAATCAGTGGAACCCTTGGTCGATGCTGAGCGCTCCAAAATGTATGCACCACCTAGTCAAAAACCTTTTGTAAAACTTGAGAGTAGTGTTCAATATGATACCCGTTATTAGTGGGATAACTGTGGATCAAAACATAAACCGCGTTAGTTCCTCGCATTGGGAAAACACTGTAAATACTACAAACGTAAGAATCATTTCGCCAAGTGTTGTCAACAAAAATGTTGACTCTGGTGACGAAATAACCAAAAATTCAGATAGCTTTTATGTATCTTCAGTAGAAAGCAAAATGGTCAAGATTGGGTAGAGTTCTTAACTCTGCCAGGTAAGCAGAGCTAAGAATTCAATCGAGCTGGATTGAAGAGTAGATGTTCGAAAACTGCTCACTGTGCTCGCGCTAACAAGTCATCAGTAAAATACCTTCGCTCTTTTTTCTACTTGTTAGTGTAAAAAACATTTCCTTTTCCTAGCCGGAAGGATTAACTACTAGACCTAAGGAGGCGCAACGCTCCTTAGGGTAGGCTAGACTTGCTCACTGCGATCTAGTGTTTTACACTACTGGTGGATTTAATCCGCTAAATTACCCCTTATTTGTGGAATGGTGTGATATGACTGCAGCGCCAAACTTGGCCCTGCATATATCCGCCAACTACTTTATCGTTATTATTATATTTTGTCACTTATCGATATTATTATCATTTATATTATTTTACTACGTTTTTATTAGCTTGCTTTCTTGTTTGTCCGGTACAAATCTTGCAATCGATTTTTAACTAACTTCCCGAGCAGCTAGACATTTAAAACTTCTAGAGTAGCTCAGAACACAATGACAATGCATTATTTTAATACTTTTAGCCTTCTTTCAGCAGAATTTAATTCGTTTTCAGTAAATTTTGCTTTATAGAAAGTTAGTTCGGAAAAAATCCGCAAGAAATTTTATTTGTTTAGACCAGGGGTATCCAACTCCAGTATTCTAGAGGTGTAAGAGCACTAGCGCTCCACGAGAATATGGTGGTTAAAATTGTAAACTACTTATGATCTTTTGACATTTGTACTATTTTGTAAATAAACAATACAGAAAAATATACAGCCTCGGTGGCCGAATGAGATGCGCGATAGCTCAGAATGAGAAAGTTCCCGGGTTCGAATCTAGTAAATTGACAAATTAATTTATTAATTTATTTCTTTGAAAGAAGCTCTGTATCTTTTGAATGGTGTAAAAGATTTAGTTACAATATTAACCGCCAATTCCCGTGGAGCTCTAGAGGTCTAACACAGGTAGATAAAGAGGGGAGTTGGAAATCTTTCCGTTTAAGGATTCTATGATCGCTGGTTTAGACATATCCCATATTTACAATCTTCATTTTGACAGGTTTCAAATTTATGATTTATGACAGAAATTTTAAAAAACGTAGTATATAAAAAGTTATTTTTATCTAGTAATTATTTATATTTGAATTATTCACTATTGTTCTTTGTTTAGCTTATTATTATGGGACATCTACGCCCTTACTAAATTAATTTCTTTAGGTTAATCATTGTTCTTTTGTTGGGCTGATCATTGCCCCCTTTAGGTTAAGTTATTTCTCTGACGAGGAATTTTATTCTTATATGATCTCTAGTTTTTACAGAGCTTATTGTGTTCTAAATCACACGGTACAAATTATTATCCTTATACGAATATTTTTTAATAATTATTATTTACTTATCTATACATAATGGTATATATTATATATATATTTTATTAAATTATAATTTTTAATATCCAGCACATTCTCACTGAATGTAATGGAAATATAGAAAAAAGAAAAAACCTTTATTCAGAATTAAACATAGAAGAAGATGCTTCGATAACAAACAAATGTTTAGAAATATTATTTTTTAAAAAAAAAAAAAAAAAAAATTTAAAGAAAACTATAAAATTCATAGAAGACATTAATTATAAACCATAACACATTACTGCACCTAATAACTAAAATCTATAAAGACCAAATGTGAGGTTTCTGAACCCCACATCTGGAAGGACTCGAGTCCGGCCAACCTGATTTGAGTTTTCTGCGGTTTCCTCAATCAACAAAGCAAATGCTGGGTTGGCTCCACAAAAGTCGGCCGCAGCCGCATTAGCAACAAAATGGCCTTGAAAATTGTTACTACCCACAAATTGTTGTCCAATTAAAAGCATTATTTAAAATGGCTGCAGTTACCCTTATTATTGTGACTTTTGCCAATAAAGAAATTGATTAAAAAAAAAAATAATAATAATAATGTTTAAGTATTAACTATTCCCAGATTGGAGGTTATGACTGCTTTGAGAGACGTGCTCTAAGGAAAGCAGGTCAGGGAGGCTCTCAAAGTGTCTATTCAGTCATATTATTGGAGTGATTCTTCAGTTGTACTAACATGGTTTAAGAGTGTACAAGTGTGGAGTGTTTTTGTTAATAGTAGATGTAAAGAAATTCTAAATAATTCTAAGCCTAATAAGTGGAGATTTATCACAGGGCATATGAATCCGGCAGATGTTGTGAGTAGAAAGGGGTTCTGGAAAAAGTTTAATAGCGAATAAATTGTGGATAGGACCAATTTTATTTTACCTGTAAGAAGAATATTAAGGTACAAATTATTCACAACAGACTCATGCACACAACCAGCTTTTTAAAATATTACTCCATTCCAAAAGTGTTAAAATAAAATTAGGGGTACCTAATTCAGAAGTTAAATCTGTTCTTCTTTAGAGAAATAATATTTTTAAAGTCATATCATAGATCCAGTTTTTATAAAGAACAATAAAGAAGAACTGTATATAGTTGAATGATATTACCTTTAAGTGTGATTACACTTACAGGTAATATTACAGTGAATTACACTCTGTAAATCACTATAGGTGTTACTTGCTATGACAGTAATTGCAGCTTGGGAGTCTATCAGTAACACTACTTTACTATCTGTCAGGGTTTGTAACTGCAGTAGTGCCAGTTCTATAGCTTTGACTTCCCCTGTATAATTTGTTGACCTCTTGCCTACTGGTTCCGATATCTGAAAATCACGGCAATACACACCAGCACCGGCATTTTCTCTGGCCCCTTCTGCAGAGCCATCAGAGAAAACTCGGAGCCACTCCTCCTCTGGATACCATTGAGCCATTGTCTCCAGCGTTATAGCCTTTAGCTCATGGGTTGGGGTGGTTTCCTTGGACACTGGTTGAATAAGCGTTAGTCGGCTAGCTGCGATGGTCATTATGTCCTGAACTGTTGGCGCTATGAGCTCTTGACGGTGTTGTAGGTCCAACTTTCTTTTGCTAGCAAGCTTTTCAACCTCAGTAATAAAGGAGGACTGGGTCTTTAACCTTCCGGTAGCTGGCTTGTAATTTTCCCAGTATGAGGTTCCATTTCTCTTAACCCTTTCTAACATATTCAGAGCAAGGCATTCTCTACGCATTTGAATGGAACCATAACGCATTGGTTATGGAACCAGGATGTGTTATCTGTGACACCGGTGAAGAAATGACGGCGGCGCATCTCGACTCATGTCCTGCGTTAGAGGACATCCGATCTCACTTTAAGATAGACGACAGCAGCTGGTCTAAGAAAGCTGCACTATATTGGGCTGCCAGGAGACGTATGGTCGAAGTTGCCAACGTACCGGCGTAAAAAAAAAAAAAAAAAAAAAAAAAACCTTTAAGAGGAATATAAAACAGGTAGTAATATATAGATGAGTAGCGTCTCATTAAAATCTCCACGGTTAAAACAGAAGAGATTTCAGTATCGGTTGAATTGACCTCGTCAGGTAAAGCTTCATCCCAAGGTGAAGCGACATACATCCCATCACCAACTACAGAGATAACTTCCCAAATACCTGCACCATTCTTATTCTCCTGTCAAACAAAAATAAATATAGATGAATGTGGAATATGTTGCAGAAATTCTAAAGTAAGATTAACATTGAAGGATATCTCATTTATTTGTTCGTTGCAACAACCTTATCTGTATATTTTCGTCTGTATTGTTGGTATCTTTGTGTTTTACACTTCACATATTGTTGAAATTGGCCTTTAATAAATAAATGATATAAAGGTTGAATGTGAAATATGTTGTCATAATTTTAAAGGTAACACTATTTCTACAGCCTATATGATGTCGTTTCATTCTTATTTAGCTCAAATTTTATTTAAATATTGGTATCATCAAACCCTTCATCTTAGTGAATAGATAAAATAGCTTAATAGTTAGCATAGGAAGCTAAGGATGTTGAAAAATGTTGAGGGACATCAGCTGTGTAGATGGAGTAAATGAAAGGGCCTAAAATAATACCTTGAGGGACACCTGCAATGATAGGGTAGTCATCGGAATAACAGGAGCCTAAACTAATAGAGAAACTCCTGTTTTCGCAGAGGAGTTTACGCAGCATCCCGCCATAATCAACAGGCCCAGCCGACTATCGCACATCAACCTAATGAAGAGTATACTCAGAGATTCAAACAGAATTTGGAACCACTCGCGTACTGTCATTGCACAGTCTGCAGACGCATGAATCAAATTTAAGATTAAAATGCACGCTCTGCTCAATATTGCAAGCAGACAAATGCACTTCACACGTCAATTAACGTACATTTTTTCCTCGAGAATGCTGGTTTTTCTTCTTGATATCACTCAGTACGGCTATTGCCATTGATTCGAGGGTTTTGTGTGTTTCAGTGTGAGAGTGGTGAGGCAATAATGCAGTTTTGAATTTGGAATGGATATATATGGGTTTGATTTCGGAAGAGTATAAATGTCCGGTCTGCGGGAAAATGATGAATTTTAGCAAAAGGCTCGATCTGCATCATAGGTTCGAATGGGTGTGTCGAGTGTATATGAATTTCGGGAAGCACCATGTAAAGAGGTCGGTTAGGCGTGGTAGTTGGTTCGAAAGGAGTAGGTTACTCATCATGGACTATGGACATCTTGTTGATGACCTTCTCTTTCGTCAACCGGCTACCGCAAAAGTTAACTGCAAAGGAAGTGAGAATTTCTAACCATACCCGTGTGTGACTGGAGAATATATATATATATTTTTTTAGGGAAGTACGGTGGTATATTATGTGCGTTGGATACTAGGGAGAAACTAGGCGGACCTGGAGAGGTAGTTGAAACAGACGAGAATAAGTTCGGTATTCGGTGAGATTCAGCGCGGGTCGATTAAGTGTATTCTCAGGATCGTTGAAAAAAAGATAAAGGTACCCTCCTCAAGATAATTAAGGCTTCTGTTCTTCCAGTTACCACCATCTATCCGGACTGCTGGAGGTCTTACGATTGTCTTGTAGAAGAAGGTTTCCGCCACGGAATCAAATATTTATTTTAAAAATTATGCTATTTATAGGACAGACCATCCGGATGAAACAGCTCACGGAAGTACCGCTATTTTGGTCAGGAGTTCCATCTCTCATATCCATATCTCTACTGACCCATTAATGAGCTGATTATTTAATGAGCACAGCGGTAAAAATCAATACTTCTTATTTTGATTTCACTGTAGCATCAGCCTGCTGTCCAAGGAATGTAGGAATGCGAAGCATCCTCAGTGCAGATGCCGAGTGTCGGCATCTCCACGGAGAGATGAAGTCTCTTCGCGATATTCAATGTTACTTCCTTTTCAATTTACTTATTTTCCTTGAGATACCATTAAACTTCTATAATAGTTGCTTCCATGGTAGTTTGTTGGGTGGTTGCCCCCGAAAGCGCACAAATACAAGGATCAAAGCGAGGACAAGGAAAGTCCTGGGAAGCATGGTTCCCGGCACATTTTACACATCTTTCCATGTAATCTTGACCTCTGGAAGACTGTATTATTTCTTTCCTGGTGTGGGGTTCTTCAATTATTATTTAAGTTTAAGCAATATATTGTAAATTAAATACATCTTCATTATTTTTATATACTTCCTTTTACTAGTTGTGGATTCAATTCAACAAAGAAAAGAGGGGGCGGCGTTTTAGTTCCTCGCTGTTTAATGTTAGAAACATTTCGAACCGAAACCCCTTTATCTTCTAGTTCCTTTTGAATGATAGGAACAGGCTTCGAAGAATTATAATTAATTAGAGACCAAAATAACGCAATTTTAATGTGCACATGCCACAAAAGTTAATTGATACCCAAATGAAACTAAATATACCTATATTTGTACTCAAAGCGTCTTTCCTTTCATTTATCTCCCCATGTACAACACGTATTTGCGTCAGAGCACGACGTATTTTCGTTATAAAAAGTCTACCCCATGTTTTTGAGGGTTGATTTTTTTGGGGGCTACAAATAAAATAAATGCGAAGTTTCAAATTTTTGCATAGAGATAGAGATACATGTGCATTAACAATCTCCAGATAAACAAACAAAAGCAGAGAATAATTAGGGTACTGGAATTTGTTTACGGATCTTAAAATAGTTATTTGTGCAACTAGTGCGCAAAGTGGCACTTTGCTGCACTCAGAATATATACGCACGAGCCGCAAGCGAGGGCGGAAAGGTTTTTTCGAGTGCAGCAAAGACACTTTAAGCTCGAGTTGCACATTCAATTATTCTTACAGTTAGTTTTTAATCTGCAAATAAAATATAAAATAATAGAGCGTTCATCAACCGGTAAAAGGTTTTACAATATCAACTAAACCAGCTTTTCTGTTTATAGCCAGTGTTGCCTTTTATTGCCTGATTCAGAAAACCTGACCAAGCGCTGTTATTATTTATCATCATAAGACTTACTCATCACATTTGATTTATTTTTTTTAGATTGCCTATCTTTACTTTTTTATATTCTTATAATTGACATATAGTGTTTAAATCATGTAGTTAGTTAAAAAAATAATCGTTAGTTGTCATTGTTATTATTATTATAATTTGGATTATTTAACCTTTGATTAGATTTGAGTTCTTTATGTTCGTACGTAAGTTGGGACACTTGAGTGCGGTAAAGTAAAATGAGTGCGGTAAAGTAGTAAGTGCAGGACTCTGCTGTTTTGCGAACTATTTTGTGTGCGATAACAACCACTTTATCGATCAACTGTAGGAAAAAAAGAATATTTTTCTAAATTTGTCCAAGGAAAAACATGCAATATTCAAAAATATAATTGTTATCGATTTTTTATTAATATTAATAAAAGTAAGAAGATGAGGTTATTTACCAAGATTATGTCCTTTAAACCAGCTAAATGAACATTTTGCTGATTATCCAGGCCTATTTGAATTTGGCAAGGATGTTGATCTGCAGGCCACTCATTCATCTTAATATTGCACCTAAACAAAGCAACTAATACATTAAATATCTTGCAGGACCCACCAATAAAGATCATCTAAAGAAACGTTTTTACATGTTATTATTTAATTTATACAAAATATATTTGAATAACATGATATACAAATTAGAACGCCTTAGATGGACCTGTTAGAGTTAGACTGCGAAAGGGAATTTAGCAGGATTTGGATGCACACTATGTCTCAATGTGTATGGAGAAATTCACACATAAGTATTAAAATAATAATCAGTTAAATAATAAAAAGTTGCTTCTAAGACCGCTGCATTTTAGGACTAAAGGGACCTAAAAACATGTAAATACCAAAAAGTGCCACAATTTTTCTCTTTAAATACATATAATTTAAGAGAAAGTACACCCTTAGTAAATCCCTTTAACTTAATGTTAACTTTTGGATAAATAAAGGGTACAGACTATATAATGTGTGTATTGAATTTTATTGAGGCTTGTTTTAATATGGTTAGAAAAGTTTTTATCGAGAATCAAACCTAAGTATTTAATTTGATCTTCCCATTCTCTGTTCCTTCTACAGTCTGGTTAACTTTAATTATCCATTTTTTAAGGTAATAAACATATGTAAAAATTTCATTAAAATCGGAATGTAATTAAGATCTCCTTTTTCACTAAAATGTCATCATTTTAATCGACATATTAGACCAAACATTTTCCCTGATTTCTAAAACGGATTTCTTTCTTAGAACTTTTGAATTCTGAGACCTAATAAAAATCTTTGGCTATTCTGCAGTTAACCATACTGTTGAGAATTGCTTGCCCTTGGGTGGGGCTAAGCGACATCGTTCTCAAGTTTTGGGCGGAGCAACCGCCTCCCCTTTATGGCGCCAAATTCGAATTCAACGATGTTTACCACTGAAGGATAATCTAAAATACTATAATTTCTAGGTCTATATTTAATTTATTTTAAATACGCGCCTTTTTTTTTTTTTTCCCCCTACTCCTACGGGGTTATTTCATCCCCTCATATCCACACACACCGTTCAGGGTCATTCTATATTCCGATTCTAACAAGTCACGCTACACGTTTTTCAATTTCAAGTTATCATCCCCAGTTTTTATTATAAATCATTCAAAGTTTTTTTTTTTGTTGTTTTTTTTTTAAACAACTTTCTCAGTGCTTGAAGACCACAGTTTTCATTTTAGTTTTCGGTTGACTCGAAAGTGCCGGAGATTTATTTTAAGCTCACCCACGTTCCAGAATGGCTGATAGGATTGATTTAGAGTTACTGTTTGGTTTGAAAGCTGGGAGTGATTCTGATGAGGGGAAGAGACGTGTGTTGGAGTTTTGTATGAATGCTGGTTTAATTGCGAGAGTGTATAAATGCCCGAAGTGTGAAAGCGATATGCGGTTGGTAAAGGCGAACAAAGTGAGTAACGGCTATGAGTGGATGTGTCGTGTTGTGAAAAATCCCGGGCGACATCAATTGAGGCGGTCAGTAAGGCGAGGTAGTTGGTGTCAAGAGAGCAGGCTAAAAATAGTAGATATATTAATTATGACTTATTTATTTATTCATGAATTACCTCAAAAGTTTATCTTGCATGAGTTGCGTGTTTCTGAGCACACGGTGAGTTATTGGAGAAACATTTTCCGAGAAGCGTGTATGGATATTTGTGTGAAGGATGATAGTGGGAAAATCGGTGGGCCTGGACGTATCGTCGAAATTGATGAGAGTAAGTTCGGGAAGAGAAAGTACAGTAAGTTCGGGAAGAGAAAGTACAATAGAGGTAGGCGAGTAGATGGTCATTGGGTGTTCGGTGGGATTGAGATTTCTGAGGGTCGTTGAAATGAGAGACAAAGGTATACCCTCCTGAAGGTAATTAAGGCCTCTGTGCTGCCGGGTAGGACCATCTATTCGGACTGTTGGAGGTCTTATGATTGCCTTGAAGCAGAAGGTTTCCCTCACGGGACGGTAAACCATTCTTTCAATTTAAAGACCCTCAGACTGGCGCACATACAAATTCGATTGACACACTTTCGGAGTGCGGTTAAGAGAGATCTGACCAGCAGGACCCTCACTGATCAGTTCGACTTTTACTTAGGCGAGTATATCTAGCGCCGGAGTCATTTTGATCGTGACGATCTTGCGAGAGCATTTTTCGACGACCTGGCCAGACTATATCCTCCACCAGGCCAAGACCTTCCTGAGGAGGTAGAAGACTAATGAAGGTAAGCCGAATATATTTTATTTCAAATTAGGGGGAGTGGGGCAACAAATTAACTTTAAAAAATTTCACAAAAATAGTTTCAAATTTCGCGCCTTCAAGAGGAGAAATTCCCGCCAAAATAGATCATTCGCTCCGCCCATAAGGTATCGAGTTTATTAGGCCCCGCCCTTAAGTGGCTGGTTAACTGCAGATTTACCTTTTACGGTCATTGTTATAGTGCTTCTGTTACCTTTCGGCAACCTCTAAGCAAATATAAAAGTTTGAATAATAAATAAAAAATTATCATAAATATTGTACTATTAAACCAATTTATGTGAATCAAATTTAAAAAGTCACCTTGTGATGAAGTGGACCGGAGTGAGCCAGGTTACTTCTCCTAGGTAATTAACAGTAAGAATTCCATCGTCAAACCACTTCTGATGTAAAGTTGCACCACTAGAAACAGAATTAAATATCTCAATAAAAACAGTGTGCCAATTAGTGTGACACATAGCTTCGTCGCATCTTATCACGTATTTCAATGATGCTATGGTTTTACAATCTATTATTCTTTAATTTATTTAATTGTTAACTCCTTTATTTTGCTTCCGAGCTTACCACAAATAACGAAGCTATGTGATCGTTTTGAAGAAAGTAAACCTTTTATATCTCCAATTTCAAAAATTCCAAGACACAAATCCGTTTTAGACATCAGGGAACTTATTTAGTCCTGGTCTGTCTGTCGTCCAATAATAGCGAACCAATACATCTTAATAACTATTCGTCCGATTTTAATGAAATTTGGAAGGTAGGTATTTTTTTTAATTTAAAGTTTCAACCTTCTGCAACCATTAAATTTTCTTCCAGATGCGCACCAATCTCAGAGCAAGGAAGGGGTAGAGGGAGCAATGCGATTTAAAAAGTGGTTCATTATGCACCCCCCATATACTAACGCTTTCTAGCGAGCTCAATCTGAACTAAAGTGATCACGTGGTCACTGGTCCTCGTCGCATTGGTCTATCCCTTGTCTTTCTGTTCCCACAGACGGTTGTCAACAAATCCTTATCAGTAGCAGTTATTTGATACCCCACTCAAAGAAGATTGCTATTGGTTATCTAGGATCTGTTAACGTTTATTAACAACGTTACTGCCTTTAGACAATTAATAAGGTTAACAACAAACATTAAAGTACATATTTATGAAGAAAACTGTATTAAAAATAAAAATATTAAATGTCGTAAGAAAATATTACTTATTCGTATCAGCTGATATCAGATATATTTCGAGTTTTTATCGAGATATCGATATTGTTTCACCAAACTGCCGCTTGAAAGTGTTAGTATATGGGGGAGCATAATGAACCACTTTTTGAGACCCAGATTCTATAGTATTGTTCCCTCTATCCCTTCCTTGCTCTGAGTCACCAATATTAATTTATACGTCAGCGATCTTTATTTTTTAAAATTTGAATGTTCTCTAATGTCTGATTATGTTTTGGAATATTTGAAATCGGTAACATAAAAAATATTCGTTCTTCAGAACGATCACTTCGGTGAGCTCGGAAACAGTAATAATTGATAGAAAAATACAGATACATTTTATGTTGTTACAAATAGTGTTTAAAAAGGTAAAACAAATACATATAGTAAAAACTATTTCTTTACTAACTTGTAGAGGAGAAAATTTGGCTGCCAAATCTTCCGTTCTGTAAGTCGAATAATTTCAATGCCTTCATAATCAGATGGCGACCATTGTAGCTTGAAATCAACCCAATTCTAAAAAAATACAAATAATTATCATAAGAACACTAACCTAAATCAGTCCAAATCTGAATTGTATGACAGAATGAAACCCCTTTCTCAGTTCCTGCGGATCCCTATCAATGATTTCCTTTGCAAAATTGAATGTTATTTATTTTTTTTTTCAAATGTAAAACCAATTAAGTTCAACATTTTCCTGTTTATTTTTTTTTTTAATTTGCTTTTTACTTTATCATAATAAGAGAATATATTGTGATAGCGCAAAGATTAGCTTTTTAGATTTCGATGTATTTACAGGTTTTGAGGACACCTGAATCCAAAAAATTGTGGTTAATAAAAAATTTCTCTCTGTTGTCAGTCATCTGTGCAGACGCGTGGAGTCTAACCTACTAGCCCAATTTTCACGAAATTCGGCATACATGTAGGAACATCACACCCGCGGCGAAATCAAGTTTTTCTCCACATTTGGGGTCGCTTTCCCAAAAAATCTCTGTAAAAAAACAAATTCTCGAAAACGGTTCTGATGATTTTTTTTATCAAAATAATCGAAATCGTTTTCGAGAATTAGCCGGCAATGAGATAAGATAGCCTCTATTATCTCGTTGCCAATTTTCAATATGTTTTTCAGAAAATCAAAATGAAGCAATAAAAAAAAAAAATTGAAGCTCTTTCAAGAAATTATTTTGGAACAGAAGCCATACTTATGACTAAAATAACTGCACAAATATCAATAGTACAAATTTATTTAGAATATATGGGTTACCAATAATTCATAAGAATAGAATTCCCCTTAGATCTATTTTAAACATCATAAATTCAGCTACTGAAAAATAATCAAATTCCTTAAATCCGTCTTTAAATTTCTTAAACCAAATGAACCAATACTATTGTAAAAACTCTTATGAATTAAAAAACAAATTGAAAGATAAAAAAATAGATAATGATGAATTAATGGTGTCTTCGATGTTAAATTAGGTAATATCATTTTTTTTAGAACTTCACAAAATCATTCAAAAAGAACAGGAAAATAATAAACCATACTCCAATATCCATTGTAAAACAACATTTTTAGAATTAATAATTTTTTTTTAATAATACTTATTTACAATTTAAAGACAATATTATACAGAATAATAAAAGGAGTCCCAATGGGGTGAAAAATGTGATTCTAACCTTAAGCTTTAGAATCACTTAATATCAAACCCAAATTTATAACCCGGCCCCTGTCCCGGACCGGAAATCATTGTTACGTGGGTCACTACGTTCAGACAAACAACAAGTTGTCGCAAGTGCGACAAGACGAAGGATTGGAGTCCCTCGGCCCATTAGATCACCGGAGAACATTGAGGCAGTGAGAACTTCACTGTTGCAATCACCTCGGCGTTCTGCGCGAAAACATGCGTCTGCCCTTGGACTTCTATCCGATCGTTGGTGAGGAGAATTCTTCACGAAGATCTTCATTTCCAACCTTACAAGATGACGATTGTGCAGGAACTTTCCGAACGTGACTTCTATTCTCGGAGAAACGCGTGTGAGGTTCTTTTGGAATTCGTTCCTGAGGGCGCTACTGTTTTATTCAATGATGAAGCCCATTTTCATTTGTGTGGAAACGTCAACAAACAGAACATGCACTACTGGGCTGACACCAATCCTCTATAATTGCATCAAAGGCCTTTATATTCACCTAAAGTCACAGTGTAGAGGGCAATGTCTTCTGCTGGAATTATTGGTCCCTGGTTTTTTGAAGAAATGAAGTCGCAGTGACAGTGAAATCGGACCGGTATGTAATCATGTTAGAGGAAAGAGCGCCTCATCTCAATTGGGGGCGATTTGGCTTGGTCGGCCCGTTCTCCCGATTAGGCCCCTTGCTATTTTTTTCAATGGGGTTTTTTAAATCCTGTGTTTTAGTGAACCATCCAAGGACCCTACAAGATTTGAAGACCAAAATCCAGGGAGAAATTGCCAACATAACGCCTGCTATGCTGGCAAGAGTCATGACAAACGCCACAAATCGGTTTACTCAGTGTATGGGGAATGGGGGACGTCACCTACCTGATATGATCTTCAAAACTATGTAAAACAAAACTTTAGGTATGCACCATTTTAATAAAAAACAAATAAACATTTTCTGATTCATACAATGTGTTTTATTAAGTTTTGAAAAAAGGAAGCTATTTTGCCGCACTCTGTACTATAGAAGAAGAAAATCTAAATAAAATTAACTTGTTAACCATAATTAGTGAAGAAAATGGTCAACTTAGTACAAAATGGTTTGAAAAAGATATAAAAGATAAAAATTCTTAAATTTCAGAAGTAGGGGCGACCGGGGCCAGTTGGCCCAGTCGAATTTCACAGTCTGGGCGCTTGAGAGTGCCAGGAGTCATGTTAGTGGTAGCACTGCCCCCTTCTCTCAACAAAGCTATCACGCCTGTCCGAGCGTTTTGGGGGTGTCACGCTGTCTAATCAGTTTTCGATAAGTCAAAGTATATTTTTAACAGTTGGTTTCGAGTTTAGTAGTAAAAAATCTTCGGCATTATAGCATTAGGTAAGTACTAAGTTTGAAGCCTATAGTCTAAGGATTTCTTCAGTATGGTTTATTAATCAAATTATGTTTGTCAACTTAGATGACAATCAATTATTTTTCAAATATGGTAATGGGGCAGGTCGGCCAAGTGCAAATGGAGCACGTTGGCCCACGTGCCCCATACACATTTTAGATTATGATTAAATTAGTTTTTACATTTGTGACGAACGTTGTCTTTATCATGACAATAAAAGTATTAATATATACCAACAAACATAATCCATCATTGTTAATTCTAATCCTGAAGAAGCAAACCTTCCTAAAACTGTGAACCCTGTTAGCAATAACAACGAATCGGTAAATGACAATGCTGCTAAAACACCTAAGCTTGCTGAAATGGACGAAGTAGCTGAGGCAGTAAGAGATCTAACAGCACCTAGTTCTAAGGCTAAACCTTGGGATCGATTCGGTTATGTTAAAATATTTCAGGTATTTGAACCTGAACAAGAAGTCTTACTTAAAGAATATCTTATGAAGACAAGTGATATTAATTATAGTCTTTCTCCAAAGGAGGTCAGGCGGTTTGCGTACAACTTATGCTGTTGCCTTCTTAGACAGAGTTTGAAATGGCGGGTAGTGATTGGTTCTCAGGGTTCATGAAGAGACATCCTAAACTTTTTATCCGTACCTCTCAGACCACAAGTTTGGTGCGATGCACTAGTCCTTCAAGAAGTACAACGTTAAATTGTTTTTTTTTATAATTTAAATAATGTTACATCCAGGCTGGCAATGACCGCTGCGGACATTGGGAACATCGACGAAACCGGCATCACAACTGTGCTACGACCAGACCGTGTCGTCGCTCGAAGGGGTTTTCGAGATAGGGCGTGTGACATCGGCCGAAAGAGTTTCAATGGTTACTATGGCTTTGGCGGTAAGTGCAACTGGAAATATCGTGCCTCCTTTTTTTTATCTTTTCCAGAGTTAACTTTAAGCCACACTTTGTTCGAGATGGACCCATCGGTTGTGACGGATCGGCCCATACTTCAGGCTGGATGGATTTTTGCCGTCGCATTCCACAGGCAGACCTATATTCTTATAGGGCTAATGAAAAAAATAGGGATAAATTAAACAAGAGAACCTGTTCGGAGAAGAGGAAAGGTAAAAGAGCAAGTGATAGACTGTCAAAAAATACTAGAAGGGAAGGCAAAGAATAAAGGGACATAGAAATAGAAAATAACAAAACTGCTAAGAGAACAAGAAGAGAGAATAATGAAATTAGAGAAATTAAAAGGGAGCAGGAAAAAAGAGGACAAGAAGGGGGGATAACGAAATTAGAGAAATTGAAATAGAGCAGGACAAAACAGCTAAGAAGACAAGAAAGGAGGATAACGAAATTAGAGAAATTGAAAGAAAGCAAGACAAAACAGCTAAGAGAACAAAAAGGGAGAATTAAGATTTTCGGTGACTTGAAAGGCAGAGAGAGGCGTTACACAAAATACAATTTAGATTGAAAGAATTATATCATTATCGTGAAAACTTTATCAGAAAGAACAATTCGGGAAGAGTCCAGAAGTAGAATGATTTCAAAACTTATCCATACATTTCTTATTTCTAAAAGCAAAGGTACAGATAATGTTTGTTGTTGCTGCGATAATTTATTCTTTGAAAAATCATTGAAGACACTCGATATACAGAAATTGAAAAAATATTATAGGGGCCCAGATTTGAATAGCTTCCTCTCCAACATATGTAAGTTTCATTCCAATTTAATTTGTTCAACTTGCCTTAGTCACGTGAAAAAAAACCGCGTTCCTAAAATGGTAATTTAAATCAATTACAGTTTCCTGAAATACCTCCTTCTCTTCAAGCACTGTCCCCTCTAGAGGAATGTATGTGCGCTCCGTATATACTATTCATGACAATACTCCCTCTCCTACCGTTCACCATTAACCCTCAGAGCTTTCTTTAAAAGGAAGTGTAGTAAACATTGCTGTGGAAATTGATACAATGACAAAAGTGCTTCCCGGGCAGTTTAATAATATGTCCACCATTGAGATTAAACTAAGCGTCACGTCACATGGAACACCAAAGAAATTATATGGTAGAAAACGATTAGACCAGCTGTTGTTTGTGAAGCACTAAAATATTTAATAACCACACCCCTTTATGATAAATGAGAAATTACAATAGATACTTCATTTTTTGAATCATATGAGCAGAATTATAATAGAGAGATAGATTTTGTAGTAGAAGATTCAGATCTCACAAGCACAAATTTGATCAACAGCCATGAGCCTGAACTTGGGAATCATAATGATGAAAGTGAACTACAATCCGATGAAGAGGAATGGAGGATAAAGGCTGATGACGAAGTAATGATAATACACCGAAATTATCAAGCTGCTCGGCATGGCGAGTTGGCAGTACATAAAAGTGGCACTCCAGTGATTCAGTGATGGCTCGTGGACAGGGGAAGACCCCAGTATGATGACCAGTTCCTCGATGAATTATGTTTTTCCCAAATATATGGTGGCGTCCCTGTAGATGAAGATAAAGACCTGACCTGTGCCCAGAGGATTAAATAGTCCTGTCGGAGGGACAGACGTGCTTGCATCCCTCGCAGAGTCCTTTTTATGGCCAAGCAGAAATTGGAACGAAGTATTACCGAATACAGTAAATAACACCTAGATATTTGCTTTCTCGTGGAATGGAGGATCTTCCCGAGAATAATAATGGTTACGTAAATCATGCTTTGTCAATTTTGACAGTTTATATTTAATCTGTTGTCACACCAAAGTAAATAAATATATATATATATATATATATATATATATATATATATATATATATATATATATATATATATATATATATATATATATTACATTTCACTCGGTTGTTAAAAGTTAATGAGAAAACATGCCAATCTCCAACTTAAAACTCGGAAACAATGAAGCTTTTTTAGGCAAAATTAAGGCCAAAAGTTGTCTTAAGTCGTACGAAGATCGAAAAACTAAGGAAAAGAAAGAGTACTTTCATTTCACGTTGGTTGATGAAGAGGAAAGCATGGTGAAGGGCGTTTGCTTGAACGGCAAACTATACACAGAAATAGAGGTCAAAAAGTTTTACACTTTTCACCATTTCTTTTCAAATATAACACTTAAGTTGTAAACATTAATTTATCTAGTTATTTATTTGATTACTCGATAAATTACTTAGATTCTTAATTTTTTATAAATCCTGCGTTAGTATTGAAAGTCTGTGCTGCTGGTGAGATAATAGTAGAACAATATTATCGTATCATGTGCCACAGAAACACGTGAGGCAAACCTCTTCTGCCAGGAGTTGTACCCCTGTCATCCAGGGCATTGTTGTCCAGCCGTGATGTTAGAGTATATAGACAAACGCTCTCACCAATAATGGTTTATTAGGAGATGTTAGAGCGTAGTCATATAGTCTATCTTACTACTAGCTGCATTAGATACTGAAACACATTATTCTTAAAACGTATGAATACACGTGACCAGAGTACATTGTCACATGTATAATTAAAACTTTTTTGTTTTAGATATAGTAATGAAAAAGAGATAGTTCTCGGTCAGCAAACATTACTGGAAGCCGCCGCAGACCACATAAAGAGTGTTGTGAAATTTACTGATATTGTAAATTTAATTGACCAGCAAAGTGGCAATATTAGGGCAGTGTGCGTCTCGGATCAAACATCACAGAAAGTTATAACTAAATCCGGAGAGTTCTCATTGTACAAAGTACGTGTAAGGGACCCTCCGGATTAATAGACTTGGTGAGCTGGGGAGAACCCTTCGAATTTAAACACAACGATATAGTTGAAATTGCTCATCTGAAAATAAAATCTTTACAGGGGGTACGGAGGGTACAGTGGTATCTGAAACGGATATCAAGGTTATAACATCAGACACTGATCTCCTACTCACATGGTATATATTAAAATACTGTATATATCAGCAATGTGAATGTATGTTTAAGGAAAATCAAAGCTACCAAGAAAATAAATGCAGGCCTTGCTATAACTGAACAAAACCGATGGTGGGTTCCGTGTTTTACAACAGGTAAGGTCCGCCAGCGTTTTGGGAACCCAAAAACAAAACACTGTTGGCTATGATAAGACAGATTGGTTTCCAAACATTTTTCTCGCCCTTTTAGCAAATTGATGAAAGGGAGGGGAGGGGGATGAATGCATTGATTTTCTAGATAAATTTATTACTTTTAAATTTGATCCAACTAATCCTAATAGGTGCTTCCACCGTCATAAACACGCGACAACATCTAGTAAGGGAAGAAAGAAAGTATAAGAGGCCCTGTAGATTTAATTACCCCATACCACCCATGCATGGTACAATTATTTTAGAGCCATTGGAAAAGAAACTCGCCACTAAAGCTATAAAATCACATAAAAATTATTAAATACTTAGATACGAATTCAGATGTTCCATTCGATACTGTGTTAAATGAATTAGGTATTTCGTATTAGCCATTCGAAGCTCCATAACCAGACCTCAAATTTTCTTGTAACGTACCACTTCACAGAGTTGATGCTATAAACTCTTATAATCCTGTAATTCTAAATATTTTGGGATCGAATATTGACATTCAGTTTGTATTAGACCCTAACTGTTGTGCCTCCTGCTAAATTCTGTAACAAAAGTTTATGCTAGCTTTTCCAAACGTTTGCGTCAAGCTGCCACGGATGTTGAGAAAGGGAATACCTCCATTAGACAACGACTCCGTAAAGTAGGCAACGTATGTATCAATAACAATGTCATGGGACCTCAAGAAGCTGAATAATCATGTGCTCGGTTTACCATTAACATTATGTTCTCGAGCCTCCACTTATATAAGCACGTTTCCAATAGAATCAAGAACACGTATGCTGAAATCAAAATCACATTTAGAACACTTAGACGTTGACAGTGAAGACATTTTCCTTCTCAATATTTTTGAAAAATATGCCAAGAGGCCCTCCAACCTTGAACATATTTCCTTGGCATGATGCGTGGTAGGAGCGATCTTCCAATACAGCAAATGTGGAAATTAATGAAGACAATAATGAGCCTACCTTAAAAGCTAGGAAAAAAAATTAAATTCTTAAATTTCAAAGATATAAATTGTGGCAAAACCCAACCGACTATTACCGAGAGCAGCTCCTCATGTTTTCGCCATGGCAAAATGAATTATTAGAAATTGAACAAATTAATCATGAACGAAAGTATAAATTAATTAAATCTAGAATTGACGAACATCGCAAACGTTACTATATAGTTGGTGATGATGTAATTGATGACGCGCTGGAGAATGCTTTTAATGAAGATCTAGAAAATGAAGAAGTTGGTGATTTCATTGCAAACACATGAAGAGAAAGTCAGGAAGTAAATTTATTCAGGGGTAGTAATCACAATACAGAAAAGTCAAACGGCAAAGGGAAACTTATATACACTGTACCAACTTCTCCCAATCATGAAGATTTATTTAATACTTCACTAACTCTCAATAAAGAACAAAGACAAATAGTAATGAATGTATTTCACTCCTTTAAGAATTTATATTTCTGGATCTGCTGGTGCTGGAAAAAGCTCTGATATAAACACGATTTTTAATTTGATGACCAAATATTATGAAGAGAAAGTTGGCCCAACACAGATGGTATAAAAATTCTTTTATCAGCTCCGAGTGGCATAGCAGCATTCAATATTGGAGGAATGACTTTATACTCGGCTTTTTCCCTACCTGTTACTCAGTGTGGTGGCCCAATGCCTGATTTATCCAATAATATTGCCAATACAGGGCAATAATAAAAAACCCATGCACATCTTGCCTGATATGCAATAATATTGCATATCAGGGCTCAGCTGCACGACATCCAACTCCTCATTGAAGTTCAATCAACGAAGTTTCAATGTTAGAAGGTGACTACTCCAGCGAGTTGACACAATGCTCAGGCAAATGAGTAGAAAAAGAGATGGGTAGAAATGAATCATTTGGAGGAGTAATAGTAATTTTAGTGGGAGATCTCAATCAATTGCCACCTGTTTTAGACACGCCAATTTATTTACCTTTGAAGACCAATGAGCTTAGCATCCTCACAGAAAATGTTTTATGAGAAGAGTTCCGATGTTTTGAACTGTTACAAATTATGCGACTACGAAATGATGCAGCTTTTATCACAGCTTTGAATAACCTTGCCACCAGCTCAATGACACCTGAAGATAAGTATCTTATAAAATCAAGAGAAGTTAGACAAAAAGATGTTCCAGTTGATGCCATACGTCTTTTCAGTTAGAATTCATCAGTTGAAATATTTAATGATTCCAAATTTAAGAATAATCCAACTATATTCATGTCAGGCCAAAGATCACATTTCTGAGAAGATCAATGAAGCAAGAAAATCAAAAATATTAGATACACTATAAAAAAAGAAAACTTATGAAACTGGAGGTCTCCCTGCACAAATTTCGTTAAAAATTGAGATAAAACATATGACTAAATCGAATGTAGATTTAGCAGATGGATTAGTGGGCGGCGCTTGTAGCTTGCTGGTGAACCTTTCATTATTTAATCTCAAGAAGTTGAAACGGCATGGATAGATTTCGGTTCAGAAATAGTTGGCAAGAAGGCACGATCTCTGCAACCTCCTGGGCAACAGCGTACCCCCTGCCCTGCAGCTACACACATCTAACGTATCTCAGTTCCTGTGATAATTTCACGGAATATGGATTGCCAGATTGTGAGAGAACAACTCCCGCCGAAGCGAGACAAGAGTCAGGGTCAAACATACAGTCTCGTGTATGTTGATTTGAAGGACAAATCTCCCTAAAAGTAAGAAAAGGGACTTACTTTACTATATGTAGCACTGAGCCAAGTTATGTCTCTCCCAACTTTATACATTTTAGGTTCTTTTAAACCAATTTTCTAAATCGGTTTAAGTACAGTGTACGATCCAGATCACCATCATCAACATCCCACCCAACTTTTAAAACCATCATCTTAAATTCTATCACCATGGGTTTCGAAGGCTTCAGAGGTCGCGGACGTGGCAACTCGCGCGGAGGCGGAGGTCGCGGACGTGGCGGCGGAGGATCATCCTCAGCTTATAAGCCCGACACCCCAGACACACCCACGGAGAATCAGCCACCACCCAGCCAACCACCAACATCTACAGGCTCAAGAGGGAGTTATCAATCCATTAAGAAGGATATGAAGACTGCTTCTGTTTCAGCGATCAAGCCTAAGAATGTTTCTACAACATCTAGTGCTGAAAAGAACGACCCCTTGATCAATGAGGCAATACTCATTGATGGCGTTGCAGGCTTCATTCAGGCTACCAGAACCAGATTCTTCCAGCTAGATTACTCGGAGTTCTCAACATTGGTGAGAGCGTATTACAACGCGCAGGTCACATTCGACAGAGGTTTCAAGAAGTTTGTCTCTCTCGGTATGTATCAGTACTATTGTACTGTGCTACTGTGGAAGAGGCTGCTTTACGTCATCTCGTCTCGAGGAAACCACACCCTGCTGTACGACACTTTCACCCGTAAGTTGAGTTTTGAGATGCCAGTTCCTGAAGATTTATGCTTATACCTAAACGGAATAGGCGATATCACCGATTTATCAGATCGGTGTTTCCAGCTTCAATTACAAACATTCTTCACTGAACTACAAATAGACGGCATCCGTGGTACCTTTGGTATCATATCTCCAGAGACGGCCATATTTTACGAAACGTTACCATCACTTTTCGTTCCTCTCTACAAAATGAAACAAGATCTTTTGTATACCGAGGTAAATGGCACTCCAGCTGATTGGGACTTGCCCTTAGGACTTCGTCCAGCACAAGCTCAACCATTACAGCCAACGGCCAACCTTCTAGGTTGGAGCTTGGCTGAGAGGTTAACATCAGAGCAACTTAATGCATATGCGGACGCGGGTTTTACCCATAATGAATACGGAACTTGCCATGTAGGCAATATTCCAATAAACCAATGTATCATCAGATATGTTGGTTTAATGTTTGAAAATTCAAAGTGTTCAGCGAAGGGCACACCTAGCGAGGCTAGGACAGGTTCAGTTGCACAGGTTCCCTATACAGTGCGTTCTCGCGACGACGTCGAGATTGAGCGCATGCGTGCCATCAGCGCAAAAGGCGGCGAAACGTACTGCTATGGACAGGCGTCTAGCCACATAGCTAGCGGAGCGGCGGTATTCCGATACCGTGTGCAGCGTTTGAGAGAGAATCAACTGACGTGTGACTCGTCGTGCTACACCTTCCAAGGTAACGTAGTACCTCCCGCTTGGACAGCTCGCGAGAATAACATTTATCTCGCAGGTGCTGTAGCAGCGTGGAATTCGAACGAGTATCGAATAGCAGAACAAGACGGAACGGGCTTAACTACAATGTTAGCAGCCAGAGTACGTCGTAAAGTAACAAAATCTTAACACTGCTACACGTGATTCTATAATAATATCATTTCTATCTTTATAACTTTATTTCTTTGATGACATCTGTTATCGTATATATCTTAAACATAACACCATATAGGTTGGCGAGAGTGGAATAGACACCTCCCTTTTAAAACCACCTTATGTTGGGGCAGAGAGGGCTATTTAAATATAGACCCGGTCTCTTCTCCAGTGATAAAATATAGGGCTGGTTTGATTTAAATATGATAATTTTGGACTGTAATTATAGGTAAAAATAGGTAATAAAAAAGAATAAACATTCAATCAAGGGTTTATAAAAGAAATGAAATGAGCTTAATTTATTGGTCATAAAAAAGAGGGAAATACAAAATAAAGTTCTTCACATAAAGAAATAGAAAAAATTCGAGATTCTAAATAAAATTATATTTGTGATTGTCCAGCCGTGATGTTAGAGTATATAGACAAACGCTCTCACCAATAATGGTTTATTAGGAGATGTTAGAGCGTAGTCATATAGTCTATCTTACTACTAGCTGCATTAGATACTGAAACACATTATTCTTAAAACGTATGAATACACGTGACCAGAGTACATTGTCACATGTATAATTAAAACTTTTTTGTTTTAGATATAGTAATGAAAAAGAGATAGTTCTCGGTCAGCAAACATTACTGGAAGCCGCCGCAGACCACATAAAGAGTGTTGTGAAATTTACTGATATTGTAAATTTAATTGACCAGCAAAGTGGCAATATTAGGGCAGTGTGCGTCTCGGATCAAACATCACAGAAAGTTATAACTAAATCCGGAGAGTTCTCATTGTACAAAGTACGTGTAAGGGACCCTCCGGATTAATAGACTTGGTGAGCTGGGGAGAACCCTTCGAATTTAAACACAACGATATAGTTGAAATTGCTCATCTGAAAATAAAATCTTTACAGGGGGTACGGAGGGTACAGTGGTATCTGAAACGGATATCAAGGTTATAACATCAGACACTGATCTCCTACTCACATGGTATATATTAAAATACTGTATATATCAGCAATGTGAATGTATGTTTAAGGAAAATCAAAGCTACCAAGAAAATAAATGCAGGCCTTGCTATAACTGAACAAAACCGATGGTGGGTTCCGTGTTTTACAACAGGTAAGGTCCGCCAGCGTTTTGGGAACCCAAAAACAAAACACTGTTGGCTATGATAAGACAGATTGGTTTCCAAACATTTTTCTCGCCCTTTTAGCAAATTGATGAAAGGGAGGGGAGGGGGATGAATGCATTGATTTTCTAGATAAATTTATTACTTTTAAATTTGATCCAACTAATCCTAATAGGTGCTTCCACCGTCATAAACACGCGACAACATCTAGTAAGGGAAGAAAGAAAGTATAAGAGGCCCTGTAGATTTAATTACCCCATACCACCCATGCATGGTACAATTATTTTAGAGCCATTGGAAAAGAAACTCGCCACTAAAGCTATAAAATCACATAAAAATTATTAAATACTTAGATACGAATTCAGATGTTCCATTCGATACTGTGTTAAATGAATTAGGTATTTCGTATTAGCCATTCGAAGCTCCATAACCAGACCTCAAATTTTCTTGTAACGTACCACTTCACAGAGTTGATGCTATAAACTCTTATAATCCTGTAATTCTAAATATTTTGGGATCGAATATTGACATTCAGTTTGTATTAGACCCTAACTGTTGTGCCTCCTGCTAAATTCTGTAACAAAAGTTTATGCTAGCTTTTCCAAACGTTTGCGTCAAGCTGCCACGGATGTTGAGAAAGGGAATACCTCCATTAGACAACGACTCCGTAAAGTAGGCAACGTATGTATCAATAACAATGTCATGGGACCTCAAGAAGCTGAATAATCATGTGCTCGGTTTACCATTAACATTATGTTCTCGAGCCTCCACTTATATAAGCACGTTTCCAATAGAATCAAGAACACGTATGCTGAAATCAAAATCACATTTAGAACACTTAGACGTTGACAGTGAAGACATTTTCCTTCTCAATATTTTTGAAAAATATGCCAAGAGGCCCTCCAACCTTGAACATATTTCCTTGGCATGATGCGTGGTAGGAGCGATCTTCCAATACAGCAAATGTGGAAATTAATGAAGACAATAATGAGCCTACCTTAAAAGCTAGGAAAAAAAATTAAATTCTTAAATTTCAAAGATATAAATTGTGGCAAAACCCAACCGACTATTACCGAGAGCAGCTCCTCATGTTTTCGCCATGGCAAAATGAATTATTAGAAATTGAACAAATTAATCATGAACGAAAGTATAAATTAATTAAATCTAGAATTGACGAACATCGCAAACGTTACTATATAGTTGGTGATGATGTAATTGATGACGCGCTGGAGAATGCTTTTAATGAAGATCTAGAAAATGAAGAAGTTGGTGATTTCATTGCAAACACATGAAGAGAAAGTCAGGAAGTAAATTTATTCAGGGGTAGTAATCACAATACAGAAAAGTCAAACGGCAAAGGGAAACTTATATACACTGTACCAACTTCTCCCAATCATGAAGATTTATTTAATACTTCACTAACTCTCAATAAAGAACAAAGACAAATAGTAATGAATGTATTTCACTCCTTTAAGAATTTATATTTCTGGATCTGCTGGTGCTGGAAAAAGCTCTGATATAAACACGATTTTTAATTTGATGACCAAATATTATGAAGAGAAAGTTGGCCCAACACAGATGGTATAAAAATTCTTTTATCAGCTCCGAGTGGCATAGCAGCATTCAATATTGGAGGAATGACTTTATACTCGGCTTTTTCCCTACCTGTTACTCAGTGTGGTGGCCCAATGCCTGATTTATCCAATAATATTGCCAATACAGGGCAATAATAAAAAACCCATGCACATCTTGCCTGATATGCAATAATATTGCATATCAGGGCTCAGCTGCACGACATCCAACTCCTCATTGAAGTTCAATCAACGAAGTTTCAATGTTAGAAGGTGACTACTCCAGCGAGTTGACACAATGCTCAGGCAAATGAGTAGAAAAAGAGATGGGTAGAAATGAATCATTTGGAGGAGTAATAGTAATTTTAGTGGGAGATCTCAATCAATTGCCACCTGTTTTAGACACGCCAATTTATTTACCTTTGAAGACCAATGAGCTTAGCATCCTCACAGAAAATGTTTTATGAGAAGAGTTCCGATGTTTTGAACTGTTACAAATTATGCGACTACGAAATGATGCAGCTTTTATCACAGCTTTGAATAACCTTGCCACCAGCTCAATGACACCTGAAGATAAGTATCTTATAAAATCAAGAGAAGTTAGACAAAAAGATGTTCCAGTTGATGCCATACGTCTTTTCAGTTAGAATTCATCAGTTGAAATATTTAATGATTCCAAATTTAAGAATAATCCAACTATATTCATGTCAGGCCAAAGATCACATTTCTGAGAAGATCAATGAAGCAAGAAAATCAAAAATATTAGATACACTATAAAAAAAGAAAACTTATGAAACTGGAGGTCTCCCTGCACAAATTTCGTTAAAAATTGAGATAAAACATATGACTAAATCGAATGTAGATTTAGCAGATGGATTAGTGGGCGGCGCTTGTAGCTTGCTGGTGAACCTTTCATTATTTAATCTCAAGAAGTTGAAACGGCATGGATAGATTTCGGTTCAGAAATAGTTGGCAAGAAGGCACGATCTCTGCAACCTCCTGGGCAACAGCGTACCCCCTGCCCTGCAGCTACACACATCTAACGTATCTCAGTTCCTGTGATAATTTCACGGAATATGGATTGCCAGATTGTGAGAGAACAACTCCCGCCGAAGCGAGACAAGAGTCAGGGTCAAACATACAGTCTCGTGTATGTTGATTTGAAGGACAAATCTCCCTAAAAGTAAGAAAAGGGACTTACTTTACTATATGTAGCACTGAGCCAAGTTATGTCTCTCCCAACTTTATACATTTTAGGTTCTTTTAAACCAATTTTCTAAATCGGTTTAAGTACAGTGTACGATCCAGATCACCATCATCAACATCCCACCCAACTTTTAAAACCATCATCTTAAATTCTATCACCATGGGTTTCGAAGGCTTCAGAGGTCGCGGACGTGGCAACTCGCGCGGAGGCGGAGGTCGCGGACGTGGCGGCGGAGGATCATCCTCAGCTTATAAGCCCGACACCCCAGACACACCCACGGAGAATCAGCCACCACCCAGCCAACCACCAACATCTACAGGCTCAAGAGGGAGTTATCAATCCATTAAGAAGGATATGAAGACTGCTTCTGTTTCAGCGATCAAGCCTAAGAATGTTTCTACAACATCTAGTGCTGAAAAGAACGACCCCTTGATCAATGAGGCAATACTCATTGATGGCGTTGCAGGCTTCATTCAGGCTACCAGAACCAGATTCTTCCAGCTAGATTACTCGGAGTTCTCAACATTGGTGAGAGCGTATTACAACGCGCAGGTCACATTCGACAGAGGTTTCAAGAAGTTTGTCTCTCTCGGTATGTATCAGTACTATTGTACTGTGCTACTGTGGAAGAGGCTGCTTTACGTCATCTCGTCTCGAGGAAACCACACCCTGCTGTACGACACTTTCACCCGTAAGTTGAGTTTTGAGATGCCAGTTCCTGAAGATTTATGCTTATACCTAAACGGAATAGGCGATATCACCGATTTATCAGATCGGTGTTTCCAGCTTCAATTACAAACATTCTTCACTGAACTACAAATAGACGGCATCCGTGGTACCTTTGGTATCATATCTCCAGAGACGGCCATATTTTACGAAACGTTACCATCACTTTTCGTTCCTCTCTACAAAATGAAACAAGATCTTTTGTATACCGAGGTAAATGGCACTCCAGCTGATTGGGACTTGCCCTTAGGACTTCGTCCAGCACAAGCTCAACCATTACAGCCAACGGCCAACCTTCTAGGTTGGAGCTTGGCTGAGAGGTTAACATCAGAGCAACTTAATGCATATGCGGACGCGGGTTTTACCCATAATGAATACGGAACTTGCCATGTAGGCAATATTCCAATAAACCAATGTATCATCAGATATGTTGGTTTAATGTTTGAAAATTCAAAGTGTTCAGCGAAGGGCACACCTAGCGAGGCTAGGACAGGTTCAGTTGCACAGGTTCCCTATACAGTGCGTTCTCGCGACGACGTCGAGATTGAGCGCATGCGTGCCATCAGCGCAAAAGGCGGCGAAACGTACTGCTATGGACAGGCGTCTAGCCACATAGCTAGCGGAGCGGCGGTATTCCGATACCGTGTGCAGCGTTTGAGAGAGAATCAACTGACGTGTGACTCGTCGTGCTACACCTTCCAAGGTAACGTAGTACCTCCCGCTTGGACAGCTCGCGAGAATAACATTTATCTCGCAGGTGCTGTAGCAGCGTGGAATTCGAACGAGTATCGAATAGCAGAACAAGACGGAACGGGCTTAACTACAATGTTAGCAGCCAGAGTACGTCGTAAAGTAACAAAATCTTAACACTGCTACACGTGATTCTATAATAATATCATTTCTATCTTTATAACTTTATTTCTTTGATGACATCTGTTATCGTATATATCTTAAACATAACACCATATAGGTTGGCGAGAGTGGAATAGACACCTCCCTTTTAAAACCACCTTATGTTGGGGCAGAGAGGGCTATTTAAATATAGACCCGGTCTCTTCTCCAGTGATAAAATATAGGGCTGGTTTGATTTAAATATGATAATTTTGGACTGTAATTATAGGTAAAAATAGGTAATAAAAAAGAATAAACATTCAATCAAGGGTTTATAAAAGAAATGAAATGAGCTTAATTTATTGGTCATAAAAAAGAGGGAAATACAAAATAAAGTTCTTCACATAAAGAAATAGAAATAATTCGAGATTCTAAATAAAATTATATTTGTGATTGTCCAGCCGTGATGTTAGAGTATATAGACAAACGCTCTCACCAATAATGGTTTATTAGGAGATGTTAGAGCGTAGTCATATAGTCTATCTTACTACTAGCTGCATTAGATACTGAAACACATTATTCTTAAAACGTATGAATACACGTGACCAGAGTACATTGTCACATGTATAATTAAAACTTTTTTGTTTTAGATATAGTAATGAAAAAGAGATAGTTCTCGGTCAGCAAACATTACTGGAAGCCGCCGCAGACCACATAAAGAGTGTTGTGAAATTTACTGATATTGTAAATTTAATTGACCAGCAAAGTGGCAATATTAGGGCAGTGTGCGTCTCGGATCAAACATCACAGAAAGTTATAACTAAATCCGGAGAGTTCTCATTGTACAAAGTACGTGTAAGGGACCCTCCGGATTAATAGACTTGGTGAGCTGGGGAGAACCCTTCGAATTTAAACACAACGATATAGTTGAAATTGCTCATCTGAAAATAAAATCTTTACAGGGGGTACGGAGGGTACAGTGGTATCTGAAACGGATATCAAGGTTATAACATCAGACACTGATCTCCTACTCACATGGTATATATTAAAATACTGTATATATCAGCAATGTGAATGTATGTTTAAGGAAAATCAAAGCTACCAAGAAAATAAATGCAGGCCTTGCTATAACTGAACAAAACCGATGGTGGGTTTTTTAAAACCACCTTATGTTGGGGCAGAGAGGGCTATTTAAATATAGACCCGGTCTCTTCTCCAGTGATAAAATATAGGGCTGGTTTGATTTAAATATGATAATTTTGGACTGTAATTATAGGTAAAAATAGGTAATAAAAAAGAATAAACATTCAATCAAGGGTTTATAAAAGAAATGAAATGAGCTTAATTTATTGGTCATAAAAAAGAGGGAAATACAAAATTAAGTTCTTCACATAAAGAAATAGAAAAAATTCGAGATTCTAAATAAAATTATATTTGTGACTTTAAATAATATTTAAAAATAATAAAGATTAATTAAAAATAAAAGATTAATTTGAATAATTAAATTATACAAGTGATTAATTAGTAATAAGGAGAATGATGAGATAGAAGTTAAATTAAATATAAAAAACATAATAATAAATAAAATCTACATAAGATGAAAATGGTGAAAGGAGGTAAAAATGATTAATTAAAAAATAGATAGTTCTTTGGGAAGTATTATAAGGAATGAAAGGAAATCGGGGTAAATAATGATGTTGCAGCATTTGTCGGCGAAATAAATGATGAAATCGGTACCTTGATTCTTGATGATGGTGATGGTGGACTTTCTACAGGAAACGTCCGGCAAATCTTCTTGACAGGTGATGGTTTGATGAAGGTTTGATGGTGATGGTTGTGATGAAGGTTGATTAAAAGTAACTTGTCGGATGATGAATGTATGTGACAGGAGTGTGATTGTGTATGATTGAAAATTATGAGTGATGAAGATATGATATGATGAAAGAAGATGAATGATAAAGATGATGTTAAGATTTGAAGGTAATGGTAGATTATGGCAGATTGAGGTACCTTAGAGACTCACTGTCAAGACTGCACTGCCTTAGCAGAGGAGGGCTAGGGAGGAGGGGGTTAGATAAAGGTGTTAGTGAGAGGGATTGTACTTTGAACTATAAGCAGATAAATATATATTGTATAAAGAAAAAATAAAGATAAAGATAACGTAAATAATAATTGTGATATATTCCTTCCAAATTAGATTATTAAAAAAATATATATAAAATTTATTTTAGACTAAACACCCACCAAAGTCTCCAAAGGCAGATAATCCTCTCACAATAGATTCAAAGATTAAAAGGCGAAAAGAAATTAACATTGTCATACTCAAATACATTACAATCAAATGAAAGTTTAACCTTGATATACCAGAACAATAGGCCTCTACTAAAGTATTTTGAACATATCAAAGCAGATGACTGGTATAATGAAGGGATAATTATTATATTTTCCGAAACTCGCACTATTCCCTCTGACGAATTGGTCCTTCCTGGGTAAAATTTGCTTCACCGTTCAGATAGAGAATTTAATTCCAGATCAGCCAGTGGGATTACGTGCTTTGCCCGTAACTACATAGTTACAGAAATATTATTTTCTGTACCGTATAATAAAGATAGACACCATAACAATTTGTTTTGAAATATGTTATCGAATTATTATAATTATGGGTTCCCGCTCTCCATCGTCACCTGCGCCATTTTGTTTTCATTATTTGACCAATGCTTAACATACGTAAATAATTTTTGTAAATTCGTTCTGATTGGAGATTTTAATTGGGACACATATAATGAGGATTAGAATTTTGCTTTCACTCTAGAATCTAAATATGACATCATCAGGGCCCTTCCACCACGAATTTCAAGAACAGACTTAAAAACCCAGAGAAACATTCAATCTTTTTTCGCCAACTAATATGAAACATATTTTTCTGACCATAAGCCAGAATCAATATTTCATTCAATGACCAGTCCGTGCTTTCCATGCCTGCCAAACCATCAAATACATTATTTGATGTTCCACACATCAGCAGTAATGAGCCATCAGCTTTTTCTCCTAGATATTTCCTTCCTCGTGGAATGGAGAATCTTCCCGAGAATAATAATGGTTACGTAAATTCAGTATTGTAATCATTGTTTCGCCTTGACAACTTCGCCTCTGCGTTGTGCCATTCTACATCTTCTTCTATCCTTGATAAAGATTTATATTATATTCTGTCTTATCGACGCCAGCTGTGCAGGTAAGGTAATGTCTTGCTAATATTACTGTAATAGATTATTTTGCTTTACGGAACCACAGGATGCTGCAGAGTTTTTACAATTATTGTTATTAATCGAGACGCTCCTACACTTAAAGCTCTCAGATGTTTTTAATTTCAACACAACGTCTGTATTTTCTTGTCCCATTTGCAGTTACTCTGGCCTCCCCTCCTTATCACTAAATATTTTATTCAGAGATTTTTTTTCCTGAACATTCTGAGGGTCGAGTAAATTTTGTAAACTTATTTTCCCCCTTGGAAACTGACGTAACATATCCCTTCTGCACATCCTGTTGTCTTAAATCCACCACTAAAATATCATCCCACAGTAAATATTTAATTATTCAACTTGTACGATTTCAAAATGACGGAGAGCGGATATTAAAAATTACCGATCTTGTAGACGGATTCCGTCCTGATCACGTCGAGATTTATGCCTGCATTGCCGTCGTTTCTCATCACGGAAGGACCGTTTATTCTGGACATTATACGGCGACTTTGCGGAGAGATAACGGCAGTAGGGAGCATTACAACGATTCAGCAGTCAACTTCACCTTATTCGACCCATCGTTGAAGGGCGCTTATGCTTCATTTTTTAAAATGTTATGACTAATTAGTTATACCCTTGTCATCCACTTAAACTATGAGTAGTTATAGTTAAATGGATATAAATATTATATATATATATATATATATATATATATATATATATATATATATATATATATATATATATATATATAATTTTCTTTTTTTGTGATTAAAGTAGTAATTGTCGTAGTTGTTGTTGTGTTGTATTTGTTTTTATATATATATATATATATATATATATATATATATATATATATATATATATATATATATATATATATATATATATATATATATATATATATATAGATATACATTTTCTTTTTTTGTGATTAAAGTAGTAATTGTAAGTATGATAAGAAGGGAAAATTAAATAAACTTGACAGTAATGGTTTGTAATAGCAAATAATCATTAAAGTATGTTCCATCCAAGGAAGCTATGTGACACACTAACAATTGACAGACTAACTTCCACAAGTTTCATCCAATTTTGATGAAATTTTCAGGCAATACGCTAATTAGACAGTAGGTGGTCCCATATTTCCACTTTTTGAACACATTTGTTTCTCTTCCATATGCACTCAAACACACTTTTATATACGTCTATATCTTTAAAATTACACATATGACTTTCAAAAATAAATTTGGAAGGTTTGTCTAAATTAGTCTAGATTAGCCCCCGATAAATATCAAGAATTGCGCTAAATTGACTTTTTTATTCATGTAAAATATCATTACATAAAATATCTGTCAACAATTATGACCGATTTAAAAAAAAAGGGGAAATTAAGTAAATTAGACAATAATGAATTTTACCTCCAGTAGGGACGAACAGTAACTTTTCAGGACTAGTTTATAGGTTATAATGTTGGTATTTCCTTGCTGTTCTTAAAAACAAGGATATAATGTAGAAACGGGAGGATTATAATCCATGTTCGCCAATCTAATTATGTTGTAAATAGTTGGCAACACTGCTTTTAAACTCCCAGCTGTATTTCGAGTCATTCTACAGTGTTTCGTTTACTTTTGTTTAGCTTTCGTTAAACGTTCTTTTTTTTATTACTTTAAAAGTGATTATTAATTTGTTTTAAATAATTTAAATAATCTATCTATATTATTAAAAAAGTTTTGTAAACACTATAACGCTAATTTATTTACAGCCATGGGGCCAGCAGAATAAACCCCCATTATTGTGTCTAACATTTTACAGGAGGAATCAGGGATCCCAACCCTACTTATCAAAGAAAGTGAAAAGCTAAAGTGACTGGCTGCGAGAAGCTGACGAAAATGCGATGGAAGCTAGGAATTGGTCAAATCCCGAATCAGAACATGTCCTATTCAGGAGGAGTGTTGGCATGCAAAAACCCGCACAACTCTTAAGTAATTACATAACTAAATCTGGCATCACTGATTTTTGCATTACGTTTTTTTGTTACGATAAGATGTACACGCTTGTTCTTGTTCTTTAATTAACTTATTTAATTATAAACGAATTGTTTTTATACGTATGTTTTTTGTGTGCTCCCACACATATTAACACCAAGAAGCTTGTCCCCCCCAAAACTGATATCCAAAAAGAAGCCACTTGGTGGAACAGATGATTATACAAGCTCTGACGTAAAGCTGGAAGCGCCTTTATCAAGGCCTCCAGGAATAAGGAACAAAGAGAGGAGCTATGGGACAGCTTCAGGGAGACCAGAAAGGAATTCAAAAAAGAAATAAGGAATCGTAAGAGAGCTGGCTGGAGAGACTTCTGTAAAGTCCCTACCCTAGGGAAATAGAAGAACTTTAGGCTCAATCAAAAAGCTAGACGGCACCTGGACTCTCAGTATGGAAGAAACATTAGAATACCTCCTCACTACCCAGGAGAAGGAAATGAGGTCGGAGATACCCACGAAAAGATTCCAGCGGTAGAGACGAACTGGGACCTGGTGCGCCTGATAACCAGAGTCCATAAATGGGGTCGACAAATTTAATCCATTTTAGGCACCTGGACAAGATAAAATATTCCCAGCTCTACTACAGAGGGGAATGGATCGCCTATCATCCAGCATAGAGACAAATTTCAGGGGAAGCACTGCTATGGGCGTGGTACCGGAAGTATGGAAAGCTGCTAGGGTAGTCTTTATCCCCAAGCCTGGTAAGAAAGAATATACACAGGCCAAATCCTTCCGACCTTTAAGCCTCACGTCCTTCATGCTAAAGAACGTACTTTGATATTCAAACATCTCACAATGGAGTAAATTCAGAAGAAGTAATCTTAATCTTACTCCATGTGGATGCAAGTTGGCGTGACGACCGTGGTCAAGAAAAGCCTACAACTGGAATTATATTTTGTTTAGGGGAAAACAAAATTCACAGGACATCAAATATTCAACAAAATGTTGTCCCTTCGACCTGTGACCGCTTAATCCACTTAAATTTGAGACGCACCTCTGATGCCGCCTCTATATTTCATAGTACTTACCCACACACTACAATATTGACAGATAACCGCGCCTTACCCTAACCCAGCCTTTACTTGCCACCAAGAACGAACTAAACAACGAAAATAGCATTATCAAAGAAGAGACTGAGGGCGATAGTGTGGAGATAAAACAACTTAAAATAAATACTACACAAGAAATCAAACAATATGGCTTCTTAAATTTAATTTAATTTAATTGCCATTTATTGAAAATATACAATTTTATACTAACATATATGCATAACAATTTATTCTACACATTTTCAAATCGGCCTTTCGCCGTGGCAACCTAAATTGGGTTTTGGTGTTACCTTATTTGGCATGGCTTCTTACATTGAGTAATAGAAATCCTTTTAATGGTAACAGAGGTTTACGACGCCTTTAAAGATAGTTTAGGTAATGAATAATTATTAATCAGTTATAGTCCAGTCACTCGGGCTATTCCCCTCCGAATTCTGTCGGACTGAACCGATTCACTTGAAATTTGGTGAGTTGATGGGAAAGTGCTCAAACAACAAAAGTTATATAGTGCCGATGTGTGCTTCCACCCCAGGGGTGGTTGCCACCCCTTCTCGGGGGTGGAAATTCTTTTGCTCAAAATAACCACGGGAATCGATAGAGGATCAAATTCTAAGCAACTTTTGTTCTATAGAGTTTTTTTCGAAAGTCAATACTTTTTGAGTTATTCGTGGTTGAAAACAGCGAATTTTCATTGAAAAAAGGCACGTTTTTTAACGGTTTTTCCCGAATAACTAAAAAATATGCCTCTGATCGAAAAAAGTATAGAAAACAAAAATGAAGCTTATAAAAAAAAAAAGAGATTAATTTTTTATAAGATATTCTAGGTGCAATACAAAGGGAGATATGGTCGGTGAAAGGAGACATTTTTTTTGCGAATACTTGGATCAATGTATTCAACGTTAAATTGCAAGAAAAGGGTTGATTGTTCGGGGATAATGATAGGGAAGTTTTTTATAGTCCATGAAAAGACCTTTAAAATGAGTACTGTTAAAAGTCATTTGCATGTAAACTGAGTGAGTTACAGCTCGTAAAAGATGGACTCCTCGAATATTTTAAGGAAAAAAAGGCAGTATAATCAACCTAATATCCACCAGAATCAAAATTAATCGTTTTCCCTCTATAATACATTTTATTTTAGTGTTATTTATTAGATCCAGGAGTTTGACTGGTTTAAAATGCATTATTTTTGAAAAATAAGTTTGATTAAATTATATCGCCTATTTTGAAAATTTCTAAAAAATTCCCTTTTTTCAAAATAACTTAAAAACTATAATACATACATTTAAAATGATAGAATACAAAAATGAAGCTCTTTTTTCAATGAATATTTTCATTTCTTATAAACTTCTGCAGCATGAAAATCAATGGAGATATCACCGATTAAAGTGTGGGTCTTGGTGTGAACACCCCCTGTTTCGAGTGCTTCAACCCTTAATTTTTCAAAATTGAGGGGTAGTTTGACTTTCTAATGAACCTAGCCTTGTAGCCCTTGAAATTAACTTTCAAATGGCTATGCATACATATATCAAAGCTCGAAAATTAACTAATTTATTGAAGAAAAACCAATAATAGTTTTAGGAGATAATTTTGGAGCGTGAAAAATATACGTATTTTGGAGCTCTCAGATATCTAAAGTAAGTATAATAGTTTTGTAGATGAATTTTATGATATCACTTCCTAGATTGACCACATTTTGGAAGCTGGCAGGTACTGCACCATTTTATTGTATGGACTTGCTAAGGTTGCTCACGTGAATAAATTAAATAAAATTGAAGATTACTCATCGTTTCTACAGCAAATGAGGTACGAGTCATTTATAAAAGCCACTACAAAGGATGAAAATGAAAATGAAAATGAAAATAGCTCCGTTGACACTTCTTGCGAAGCAAAAGCCTCCCCTTAAGGGGGTAAAAGTTTTGTGGCAAGAAAATTACAAACAGTAAATTATAAATAACAAAAACAAAAAAGCAGTTCATCAATTCCTCTTCTAATTATACATATTTTGGATAACTTTGTTCCAGCAATTCCTATCCTGTGCTGTTCTTTGCCACAAAATGCCTAGTTTCTCCACTATTTCATCCCTCCATCTCCTCCTAGGTCTTCCTCTCCTTCTTGAATAGTTCAAAGGTGTCCAGTCTGTTGAGATTTTAGCCCATCTGTCTGTAGGTAGCCTGGCCACATGTCCGGCCCAGTTCCATTTAACTACAAAGGATACTGCGGTTAAATTATCTTCCCTTGTACCAACAGTTGGTGCTCTCAATGAGCACATAAAAAGAGTATTCTTACAAACCCAGTTATGCCTGGGAAATAAGAACATAAAAATAATTGATTGGGGATAGCTCAAAGATGCAGAATCTCTACAACCAGTAGAATGCTAAGTTTGCCTGCACCAGAGGAGCTGTTGAAAATGATTTTTTGCAATTGTAAAAAAGGTTGCGGATCTTCGTGTGGTTGTTGGAGGCTAGGTTTATTTTGAAATGCCACGTGTGCGACCTGCTCGGGAGATAATTGTCAAAACTGCCCTTCAATTAATGAAGAAGAAGATAAAGTCGATGAAGATATTATATCAAGTGATTGTGATAGTTCCTGATTTTTTGCACTATCTTTTTTTAAACTATTTTTTTACTATTTTTTACATAATTTACCAACATTTTTACGTATTTTTTATATCTTATAATTAATAAAACCAAAATTCAAATAATATTGAGTGCATTGTACTGTTATTAGCATAGGGAGTAGTTTCTAAGGGATAAAAAAGTTGCAACCAAAGAAATAACGTTTCATAAGCAAGGAACAAATTTTTATTGATTTAAATACATAAGTTAAGAATTTTAAAGTGTAAAAAGCTATATTTAACGTTGTAGTCGCCTTTAGGGGTTTAAAAATTGAAACTAAAGAAATATCGTTTCATAAGCGGGGAATGCATTTTTAGTGATCTAAATGGAAAATTAAAACATTTTAAACTATAAATAGGCTTTTTTAGTATTTTTTTTTTGCATGAAGGGGTGCTTTCTAGGGGATGAAAATTTGAAACCAATGAAACATCATTTCACAAACGATTAATGCATTTTTATTGATTTTAATTCACAAGTTAAGCATTTCAAAACGTAAAAAAAAGTTATTTTCGTCATAAGGGGGTGGTTTCTAAGGGTTGAAAATTTGTATTAAAGTACAAATTATCATTGAATATGTTTATTTTACTTAATTCAATCACATTTTAATGCATAAAATGCTTAAATACGTGTTTTCCTATTATTTTCACTTAGGGGTAGTTTTAACCCCTTAAAATCAAAAGGCACACCTCGCCCATATATAACTTTTGAAAAGGAGGGTAAGACAAGCTTAAATCCAAATTTTCAGCCAAATCCATGCAGTCCGACAGAATTCGGAGGTAAGGCTCTATTTTTCGCCCGAGTGACTGGACTATTAATATTAATTAAAAATAAACCACATAAAAAAAACATGACTGAAAAATACAAACCACTCGCAACATTCCTCTGACATCCATAGAAGAACTGATAGGATCCTGAAAGTACATAAAATCAGATTAATAACTATAGATCAAACAGATAAACTAAATTTTAATATTAAGAGACATACGACATATATTAAACAAACATACGAGTATAATTAAACTTCTTGATAATTGTTTTACTATTTTGTTGATTATTTTTTCTCAATACATCTTGATTGAAGAACAGGTTATATACAGGGTCCGGGGCAAAGAAACCTGATGGTTTTTAAAATGGAATAATTCAATGAATATTCAAGATATACTCGTATTTATTTATTTATTATCATTTACAAGATAAAGAATGGAAGTTTAAGATGTATAAAGAAAAACAAAAAATCGAAAAATCATTATGAAGCGAAAATAACATCACTTAAATGATGACCTCCATTTTCTCTGCACTGCTCAAGTCTGTTAGCAAAGTTAGTCATCACTCTTACCAAGGAGAGGCATCGCACTCATTTCCCACTGAATATATCCTCGCAGTTCTGCCAAATTTCTAGGCTTATTGTACACTTTTCCCTTAAGGTAACCCCACAGATAAAAAGCACATGGGGATAAATCTGGAGAACGTGCTGTCCACGGAATGTCACCTCGGAATGAGATTACCTTACAGGGAAATGATCTTCTTAGCTGCCCATAAATTCTTATAGCCCCATAGAAGCACGTGAAGTGTGCGCAGTCGCTCCATCCTGCTGAAACCAAATCCTCCTAAGAGGGATCTACCGGTGACGTAACTCAGGGAGGCTTAAAGTCAGTGATCATCGTCAGCTAACGCTCATTCATCCCCTTTTGATTTTTATCTGTGGGGTTACCTTAAAGGGAATGTGTGCGCAAATTAAATTTACGTTCCAGAAAAGCAGTAAAAATACGAAGTTGCTGCTTCAAGTAACATCATCACCACACCCCTAATGATGCTTCCGTGGATTTCACCGGAAAACCAACATATTTAAAACTGTTACATAATGCATCTAATTTTAATTGTACAAGTGGATATTTTTATTTCTTTTGGACTTCTTAAGTAATACGAATCTTAGATTTTTATTAGAAAAAATAATTGTTATTAATTAAAAGGAAACATTGTTAAAATGTCTCCTTTCAAATAAGAAAAATAAAATACACACATTTATGTAATGATATCACAAAAAATTAATACATTACCAGAAATATGTAATTTATAGTTAGATTGGAATTTATTATAACGAAGTCGTCATCAGATACTGGAGTTACATATGGATCATAATTGCTAAACATTACATTCCTCAACCTATCTGAAGCCGTCTTGTTTAAAACAATTGCAGGCAGAGAAGAAGGATCTAAAACAATTAATATTTAAATGTTAATAATAATCTGAGTATGGTGTATGCCTAAGTGTAGTGGACTTCTCTGATGATTCTTTAAACGTTGAATCTTCCCTATATTAAATATATGTCAATTCTTCCACATCTTTTGTGTCTAATAGCCCAGAAGTGTTCAAGATGAGTAGTGTGGAAACAAATCCAGACTACAGTTCCGATTCTGGGTATTGAGCTAGTGTCTTTTTTGGTTGTGCAATAACCATTATATGATTTTATACATTATACACAAAACTGCAGAAAAGACTGGATAATAGAAAGCTGCAAACCACAAGAAGAATTCATAGAAGTGGAAACATAGATTAGAACTAAAATTCTAAACTTAGAATCAAAAGAAGAGGACATCATAAAATGGAAGCAGCTTAGGGTAGCTTAGAGGTATATAACATAAAAATTTATAACATACTTAGGTACTAAGACATAATAAGGTTTCCACAGCTCCTGGAGTGACACGCTAACCCGTGTCATCAGTGTGGATGGGAGTGTGATGGTGATCTGAAATTGATTCACCCCTTAATGCAATGGATGATACAGGGTTACCTCTCGGAGTCTTACCTGTCAATATAGTGATCTGAAATTGATTCACCCTTTATATGTAATGGATGACACAGGGTTACCTCTCAGAGTCATTCCAGTCAATTTAGTGATCTGAAATTGATTCACCCTTTATATGTAATGGATGACACAGGGTTACCTCTCAGAGTCATACCTGTCAATATAGTGATCTGAAATTGATTCACCCTTTATATGTAATGGATGACACAGGGTTACTTTTCAGAGTCATTCCAGTCAATTTAGTGATCTGAAATTGATTCACCCTTTATATGTAATGGATGACACAGGGTTACCTCTCAGTCATTCCAGTCAGTTTAGTGATCTGAAATTGATTCACCCTTTATATGTAATGGATGACACAGGGTTACCTCTCAGTCATTCCAGTCAGTTTAGTGATCTGAAATTGATTCACCCTTTATATGTAATGGATGACACAGAGTTACCTCTCAGTCACCTGTCAATTTAGTGGTCTGAAATTGATCTCGTTAGCGTGTCACTCTACCTAATAATTGGCAAACAAAAATAATAATTAATGATGTAAGAAGTATTAGTTTTGCTTTTTTCGTTGATTTTTTTAAGATTTATTTAATTTTAGAATAGCTCTACACTAAAGTTCACTTTTCAAGAGTTCCCAAATTTTCCCTGCGAATTATTTTGACTTTCAAAAGATGTGGATATGTATGATAAAAACTATCAGACTATTAAATAAGACCAATATTAAGTAACTAACCATCGCAGTCGAAATACCATTTAGCATTTGAACCGTGCCATGAAGAAAACGATAAGTATTTTACATCTAAAGGATCGTTATCCTTGTGCTTCAGAATAGTTGAAGAGCTACTACCTTCACCTACTGAAATTAATCCATTCACAATTTTTATCTGGAAAAAGAAAATAATCAAATAAAAAATAAATAAATAAATAATAACTATCACTCTAAACGACAACAGTATAAAAAATGTCGAGTAAGCATATGCCAATTTCTAAATGGTTCTTGAGATATCGATTTATTTCTTTTTTCAGAGAATTCCACGAAAATTTCCAAAAAAATCATAATACATATATCAAAAACTAAATGAGGTAGAGAAATTGGGATACGGGGCAATTTCAAAGAGCATAAAAAACCTTTTAGAATCACTCATTGACTTTCAAACTATCAGCTGCTAAGCATTTTTTAAGTCCAGTTACATTTAAACATTTTGATTTTTTAAAGTTTGACCATGAAATTCCAGAGCATCCACTCTTTTTTTGAGGGATGTTAGAAATGTGGCAAATTCAGGAAAAACTCCTGATTTTCATAAGATTTTGAATGTTATAATTAAAGTCTAAGATCAACGGACTAGTTTTTTAATTACAGTGGATTTAATGTTACCAGGCGTGAAATTATTCGGATTGGTTCTCAACCAATTCTTGTACAAATATGAAAAAAAGTGTCCCCGAACTATACCTTACTCCTAGGTTCCTACAAGATTAAATCCAGAAAGGCTTTCTTTACGATATACTCGCAAAACACATTTATAAAAACACCATTTTTGAACATTTATCCTTACAATTCTGAAATACTACGCTTCTTCAGCCAGTTTTGCGCCTATAAAGTCGGACTTGACTAAAGTAACGACATACACACACATGAATTCAAACATCCAAAAACTATTTTAGATAGGATAATAAAATCCCAGCACATTTTTTATAGAATTTGAGAAGAATCTTTTATTTAAGCCTTGATTCGATATTAATATGTGGTAATATTGGGAGAAATTAGATATGGGTACTAATGTAGCAGAAGTATAAAATCTTAGGAAACCATGAGTAAGTAGCGAGAGTAGTGGTGTCGCCAGGGGGGGTGCGGGAGGGGCGGCCCTCACCAGTAGGGTGGATCGAAAAAACACTTTTTTCGAGATCGTAACCACCGTATCTCTAAAAACTTGCCAATTCATGAGAACACCATTTCATGAGAAAAACCCGAGGAAAAAATTTGAGCCAAATCCCCCCCCCCCCCCTAGTTCTCCCGCTGGGGGGGGGTCAAAGTTTTGAAATTTTTGAAAAAAACACGATTTTAACTAATTTTTTGTGCTTTTTTACTAGGTTAGTCATTTTTCATCTTTCTATAATCTACAATTGTTTTTGTATAAGAAAATGCCTTTATGTGATAAAAAATAAAGGCTGAACTACAGTATGTGGGGCACCTTCCGATAACACGTTATCTCACTTTCGACCTTTTTCGAGGCTTTATACATCGATATATATCTTGTCTATTGATACGTTAGTCTCCCGCCAGTTGCGCTGAACTTTCATTTTATTTAAACTTTTATAACCGCGAAATATTCCACCAGTTGCGCTGAACTTTCATTTTATTTAAACTTTTATAATCGCGAAATATTCCACCAGTTACGCTGAACTTTCATTTTATTTAAACTTTTATAATCGCGAAATATTCCACCAGTTACGCTGAACTTTCATTTTATTTAAACTTTTATAATCGCGAAATATTCCACCAGTTGCGCTGAACTTTCATTTTATTTAAACTTTTATAATCGCGAAATATTCCACCAGTTGCGCTGAACTTTCATTTTATTTAAACTTTTGTAATCGCGAAATATCCCACCAGTTGCGCTGAACTTTCATTTTATTTAAACTTTTGTAATCGCGAAATATCCCACCAGTTGCGCTGAACTTTCATTTTATTTAAACTTTTATAATCGCGAAATATCCCACCAGTTGCGCTGAACTTTCATTTTATTTAAACTTTTATAATCGCGAAATATCCCACCAGTTGTGCTGAACTTTCATTTTATTTAAACTTTTATAATCGCGAAATATCCCACCAGTTGCGCTGAACTTTCATTTTATTTAAACTTTTATAATCGCGAAATATCCCACCAGTTGTGCTGAACTTTCATTTTATTTAAACTTTTATAATCGCGAAATATCCCACCAGTTGCTCTGAACTTTCATTTTATTTAAACTTTTATAATCGCGAAATATTCCACCAGTTGCGCTGAACTTTCATTTTATTTAAATTTTTATAATCGCGAAATATCCCACCAGTTGCGCTGAACTTTCATTTTATTTAAACTTTTATAATCGCGAAATATTCCATCAGTTGCGCTCTGATACTTGTCCTCGCCTCAAGTTCTCGTCACTTTACTGCCTTCTACACGTGCCTTATATTCAATCATAAACTTCTCTCTTTACAGTTTTCTTTGATTTGTCCTATTGAATTATCGATTTAAGATAAGTTAATTTCCCTGTTTACACTCTAACTACTATTTTGTGTTAGTTAGTATAGTCTATAGTGTTTTAGTTAATGTTGGGTTTTGGATTTAATTTTCCCGCCTCCTCAGTGGCGGCGCTTTTTCGTTCGCCATCTATAACCTCCCTATTCCCTTCCCTTCGCTTCCTCTCTCTCACCATGCCCGCACCGGCACCTCTTCCTCGCTAGTTTTCTATTTAAAGTTCACTAAAAGTAGTAAACCAGTTTAAATTCATTTTACCTCAAAGTGCAAGACAGTTAGTGTTGTGTCACCGAAGTGAAGTTCATCTGCCACCGACCCCAGGCCTGGGACATCACCACCTCACACCTACGCAGCACCAAGTAAGCCTCTTCTCTCTCTCTTTTCTTTCTCTACCTCTCCCTCTACCCTCTCCCCTTTTCCTACATTAAAATTGGTCCTTTATGGCGGATTTATCTAGAAATTCAGCACCTCTTTTCTTACAGTTACTTTGCTGATAATTTTTGCTACCTCTCTAAAACTCAACCTCTCCTCCCACCTCTTTTACGGATCGTAAGTTGTTTAATTGGAATATATTAATTGCCTTTATTATTTAATATTTTCTTTTCTTTTATTCCGCAGAATAAAGTATATTTATTATCCTTTAAATCGTTGCAGCAATTTTTATACTTATTGCAGCATTTTTGCAAATAGCGTGGTTTTAGATTCTTCTTCTTTTTCTCATCTTCTTTTTCTTTGCCGTTATAGCTGGAGTCTCTACGTCATCATCATACGTCATTAGCTGTCAAGTGTAATTGACGCGCCCTCTTACCTCTCAGCGGTCCAGTTTATTAGTAAACATAGCAAACCACGTCTTGTCTTTATCTATAAAGACTTTTAATTCATTGTTTACCAAAACATATGATATCAATTAAATTATTCTTTATTTCATTCTTAGATATTCACTTCGAGTTGATTATAATTTATTTCACATCTAATTAAATACGAATTTTATTTTTCTCTATATTTCCTCAACCGCTCAACAGAATTTATTGAATCAAATTTACTGTTGCTCATCTCTTCAAGATCTTTCCAACGAATGGTCACTCGCCCTATTTTATTTTTCTATTTTTTACTTTCTTTATTTCTCTCTCTCTCTCTCTCTAAGTAATTTGTTCTCTCTTTTTTCTTTCTTTTTCTATAATGGCAACAGAAGCAAACGCTGAAAAGAATCTTAAGCTTTACTAATCACGGCGTGAGACTCTTTTTCGTCGCCTTCAAATAGCTTATGATTCAATTAAGACTCTAAACCCTAATGAGCCCAAAACGATAAGAGCATTTAAAGTAAGATGTGCCGATCTCGAAGAGACAAGGGCTAACTTTAATGACATTGTTGAAAATATTAATGAGCTTACTTTAGAACTAGATCCTAAAGCGATAATTAATCATAGTTCAATATCGGCCTTCGACGATTTATTTTATTCTTGTCAGGAAGTCTTGCAACAAATAAATGCTATCTTCGACAACTCTAATTCAAAAGCTATTCAAAACCACTCCGCTGATATTTCTTTCAAAATTCCTAAAATTCCGCTACGTACTTTTTCAGGAGATTTATCCGATTTTATCCCCTGGTATAATTTATTCTGTTCAGTTATAAATCAATCTGCTATTTCTAAAGTTCAAAAACTCTTATACCTGCAAAGCTGCCTCGATGGTGAACCCCTTTCATTAGTTAAGCATCTAGTTAAGCATCCTGCTACAGATGCTAACTACGACGCCGCTATTAAAATATTGTTAGAGAGATATAACTCTAAGCGACAACTTGCCTCTACTCATGTTGAGAAACTACTAAACTTAGAATCCATGAACACGGAGTCTTACAGTAAACTTCGTTCGTTTCATGAAACCCTCACTGAACAATACTCTGCTCTTGAAGCACTCCAGTTACCTAACTTAGCGGACTTCATATTATTTTTTATAACTTTTAGAAAGCTTCCTCCTCTTACTCGGAAAACATTTGAGACTCAGTCAAAGGCGAGTTGTACTAACCAAGCTAGTTCGGACTCTCTTCCGACTTTTAACGAGTTGCTTAAATTCATCAGGCTCGCAGTGTCAGATCTTAGAAACCTCTCTTATGACTAGAAATCAAAAGCCTGATTCTAACTCATCTAATTCCTCTCGTTCTTCTCCTAATTGGCGCATTAGACCTTCTTATACACCAGCCAAAAAACTACTGCTAATGTTAAACACTCTCAGTCAACTAATAACACCACTTGTCCTATATGTGATAAAATTCACTCTATCTATACTTGCGTACAACTTAGATCTCTTTCTATACCTGACCGTAGAAATAAAATTAAGGCTCTAGACCAGTGGTTCTTAACCTTTTGGTAACCACGGCCCCCTTAAAATCTCCAACTATAATAAACCTAGTATCTAACTACCTTTCGAGGCCCCCTGGGGGGCCGCGGCCCCCCGGTTAAGAACCACTGCTCTAGACCGTTGTCAAAACTGTTTAGGCAACCATTTAAGCTCTAAATGTAATTCTAAGTCGAAATGCATGAAATGTAACGGGTCTACTGGTAATCACCATACATTGCTGCATCTTGACGAGGTTTCTACTCCCTCAACATCTGCCTCTCCTTCTCAAACTGATGTATTTAGCTCTGTGGCCCAAGCTCCTGAGCCGGCAACTGTACTTCTAGGTACTGCTATCGCTCATGTTCGTGATGTCACAGGTGCTTTCGTGCCTGCTAGAGTTCTCATTGACTCAGGTAGTCAGTGCTCCTTCCTCTCTAAAGACTTCTTTCTTAAACTTCGTCTTCAATACAAGAAAACTGATGTCCACATTACTGGTCTAGGTTCAACTACAGTAAATCAACCTAAAGCTGTTGCTTGTATCGAGTTCAAACCCCCTACTTCTAATGAACCTCTCCTCTCTACTCAGGTCGTGGTCCTGGAAAAATTTGCTGGTGCTCTTCCCTCTCAGCCTCTCAGTACTAAACTTAAGGAGAATTTCTTACATCTTCCTCTAGCTGACCCGGAGTTTTGTACCCCTGCTCCTTTTGACGGAATCCTAGGTATGGACGTTTTCCCTCTTATATGTAGTGGTGCCCCTCGGAATGTTGGACCGAGATTGCCTAGTGCTCTTCCTTCTATTTTCGGATGGATAATTATGTTATAGTTATCTAACAAAAACGGTCTACATTTGTTGAACCATAATATGCAAGGTTTAAAAGAAAAAAGAGAGAGACTTGAAATGTTTTGCGAGGAAAAGGATATAGATGTTTTATGTTTAACCGAACATTGGTTAAAAGAAGACCAACTAAAAAGGAAATCCTATCAAAGGATAAATCTTGTCTCTTATTACACCAGACCCAACAGAAGACGAGGTGGAACTGGCATCTGGGTAAAAAATAATTTGGCTGGCATTAAAATAAAAAAGAGGGAGGACTTGGAAGCTTTTAGTTTGGAATTTTCAATGGAATGTAGTGCCGTAGAATTAAGTTTTAAAAGAAAAAGCAAAATTAATAAGTACATAATTTTATCGGTTTATAGGTCTGAAAATGGCAGCTATAATGATTTTATTAAGCAAATAGAAAGTCTTCTCCTAAAAGCCAGGTTCAAGAGTAAAGCTAAATCTAGAACTAAAGTACTGTTAACTGGAGATTTAAACGTAGATTTATTAACTGAAAGTAATAGGAAAAAAGATCTTGAGGCTGTTTTCAAAAGATGTGGAGTAAAAATAATGAGCAAAGAAGCAACGAGAATAACATGGACTTGTTCTACAGCTATAGATTATGTTGTTAGTAATCTTCATCGCAATCAGGCTAACGTTCAAGTTATTGACTCTGGTCTCTCTGATCACTGTGGTCAAATAATTAATGTTTGTTCAATAAATGCAATAAATAGTAATAAGAGGATTAAAGTGAATACAAGAGCTATTAATCAGGAAAACATTGATTCCCTAAATGCTGTTATTATTAATACTAACTGGGATAGTTTTTTGTGTAATTCGGGGAATTTGAATGAAGATTTTAATAAATTCCATAATTATTTTATGGAAGTCATAAATAGTATAATGCCAGTGAAAACTAAAAATATTCGTTTGAAAAGAAATGATAAAATTCTGACCAATGGGATCAGAATATCTAGCATAACTTTAAGAGAACTTCATTCAGAAAAAAAACGTAATCCTGATATTTTAGAGTATTATAAAAAATATAAAAAGATATATAAAAAAGTTGTTAAGCAAGCCTTAAAATTAAATATACAAAATAAAATAATAGATAAAACAGAAAAGTATGGCAATCAAAATAAAGCTTTGTGGGATGTTGTAAAGGAACAAGAAAGTGGGGGTAATGTAATAACATCTAATAATATCGAGTCTATTAAACTAAATGATATAATAATAAATAATAAACAGAAAATAGCTGAAAACTTCAATGACTACTACACTGACTTACCAGACGTCACTTTAAATCATTTTAACAATAATAGTTTAGATAAATATTTAAATGATTTGCCAAATTCTGATAAAACTATATTTTTGAGACCATGTAAGGAATATGAAATTTTAGACATAATAAATAATCTAAAAAATAAATCTAGTTACGATATTTATTTTTGCAATAATAAGCTTATAAAATCTATAGGGATTAGTATAATGAAACCACTCTGTTACTTTGTTAATCAAATGTTAAGTCAGGGTATCTTTCCTGATATTTTAAAAATAGCTAAACTTTGTCCTCTCTTTAAAAAAGGGGATCCAAAAGAAATGAATAATTATCGTCCTGTCTCTAACCTCCCTATATTGTCTAAAATTTTTGAAAGAGTGCTCCATAATAGAATATATGAATTTTTAATACGATTTAATTTATTATCAGATAGTCAACATGGTTATAGAAAGAGTAGGTCAACAATCACAGCAGTAAATAAATTAACTAATGTTATCTATAAAAATTTAGACCATAATCTGCAAACAGTATGTGTAATGATAGATTTAACTAAGGCTTTTGATTTAGTGGATCATTTTATTCTTATAAAAAAGTTAGCTAAATTGGGTTTAAGAGGAAAAGCATTAGACTTGATTTTTTCTTACCTAAATAACTGTAAACGTTATACTGTCATTAGAGATGAGGGAGGTGATGTTTATAATTCTAAATTAAGAGTTACAAATCGTGGAGTACCACAAGGGTCCATATTGGGGCCATTATTGTTTTCCAGTTTTATAAACGATTTAGCAGAGCATATTTCAGCTGATAATATTTATCTTTACGCTGATGATGCCACTATGGTGTTTAAGGCAAAATCGGTTATAGAAATGGAAACTAAAGTTAATATTGCAATGAATCAATTAGAGACTTGGATTAATAATAATAAATTAAAACTAAATGAAAAAAAGACTGAATATTTAATACTTAATAACAAAAAGAAAAATTTAGATTGTAATTATACATTTTATTATGGGGGTTGTAAATTAAATGAAAGTAAAAATGCTAAACTGTTAGGACTTTGCCTTGAAAAAAATTTAAAATGGGACCATCAAGTTGAAAATATTAATAAAATATTAAACAGTAATTATTACCTAATTAAATACTTATCTAATTACTTGAATGAAGCTCAATTGAAAAATATTTACTACAGTAGCATTCAATCTAGGATGTATGGTTTAGTTTTATGGGGAAATTCTCCTCGAGCTAAAAAGACTCTGTTAATACAGAAAAAAATAATTAGAGCTATTTGTAAAGTTGGGCACAAAAAGTCTTGCAAACCATTATTTAAAAAATTAGAGATTATGACTGTGCCAGCTCTTTATGTATTGGAAAATTTGAAAATTGTTAAGAAGAATTTAGACATGTATCAAAAAGTTGGAGACAGTTATGACTATGGTACTAGAAATAAAAATGATTTGAAGATTAATAAGCATACAACTAATTTTTATAAAAAAAAGCAGTCATTATAATGGAATACATTTTTACAAGTTACCTGTTACTATTAAAAATGTGAGCAATTTTGATGTTTTTGTTAGAGAGTGTAAAAATTTATTATTGTCTAGTCCCTTATATACAATTAGTGATTTTATAAAATAATTATTTATTTATAAACTTGTTTTAATTTTAATTTGTTTTGTCCTGTCTGTTACCAAGTTATAAAACCGTGATATGCCTGTTAAATTATTTAAATGTCAATTATTATCGTTTGTATTGTCTCATTAGCATGTAGTTAATTAAATTAAAGGATAAATATTTTAAACTGACACCTGTAAGCAGTAATCTGTGATGTATTGTTTTAAAACTGTCAACATTTATGTTTCATCAATATACAATAATTGACGATTTACTATTGTACATAAGGAAAATTGTACTTAATGTAAATAAATTATCTTATCTTATCTTATCTTATGGGCCCGGTCTCTCCTACTCTTCGTTTCTCTGCCTTTTTCGGAGAATCTAATCTCGACGAGGTGTTACGGCAGTTCTGGGAAATAGAACAACCTCCCTCTCTGAATATTCCTGCTCCTGAAGATGAAGCATGTGAAAATATTTTTGTTTCTCGCCATAAACGAAACCCCGACGGTCGTTATGTCGTCCCTCTTCTCCTAAAAGACAATCACTCTGAACTAAGTGGTTCCTTCGGTTATGCTCTACGTTGTCTCTTTAACACCGAACGTAGACTGGCTAAAAACCCTGCACTAAAATATTCTTATGACGATTTCATGCTTGATTATGAAGAAACTGGTCATATGAGAAAACTTGAATCACCTCTTCCTAATTCGTTCTACATCCCTCATCACGCTGTGTATAATCCCTCTAGCACTACTACCAAAATGCGTGTTGTTTTTAACGGTTCTGCTATCTCTAAACCAGGCGTCTCCCTCAATGATGTACTTTATACTGGTCCAAAATTACAAGGAAACATAATTATGATTATTACCGCATTTCGATTTCCTTTAGTTGCTTTCACCGCAGACATTTGCAAGATGTACCGGCAAATATGCGTACTCGATGAAGATACTAAGTTTCAAAATATATTATGGAGATACTCACCACAAGACCCAGTATCTGTTTATCAGCTCTCAGTTGTAACGTGGGGTCTTCGCTCATCATCTTACCTCGCTTGTCGAACCCTACACCAACTTGCTGACGATGAAGCTCACTCGTTGCCTCGTGTCAGAGCTGTCATTAAGGAAGAAACTTACATCGATGACGTTATCTCTGGAGCACCCTCTCTTAAAGAAGCTCTTCAGTTGCAATCAGATCTTATCTCTGTTTTCTCTAAAGGTGGATTTGAACTCCGAAAGTGGAGTAGTAATAGTAATTCTCTCCTCTCTACTGTACCTCCTGAACATGTCCAGACACCTCTAGTCTTTACCTCAGAAGAAGATAACCATACCAAAGTACTCGGTCTCCAGTGGAACCCCTCTTCAGATGATTTTAGTTATCGTATAGTCAATCTTGAAGTTCGCTCGACTAAACGAGAAATCCTATCAGATATATCCAAGTTATTTGACCCTATGGGCTGGCTCTCACCCGTCGTTCTGACAGCCAAGTCTTTAATTCAAAAGTTGTGGACTACAGGTATTGGTTGGGATGATACTATTCCCTCTGATTTACAAAAGCTTTGGTTCGCTTTTGTTGAACAATTTTCTTTTCTTACTCAAGTTAGAGTTCCTAGACTTATTTTTAAATCGTGATGCTAGTGAACGTGGATTCGCTGCTGTAATTTATCTTCATTTTATCTCACCTCATTCCGACCCCTCTACTCACATACTATTAGCTAAGTCACGAGTAGCTCCTCTTAAGTCCTTGTCTGTCCCTCGATTAGAGCTCTGCGGCGTAGTATTGTTGTCTCAACTTTTCAAATCTATTCTCCCTCTCCTCTCTTCTAAAGTAAAAATTTCAAACACGCTGGCGTTCACAGACTCTACGGTTGTTTTTTCGTGGCTTAAAACTTCTCCTCACTTGCTTAAGTCCTTTGTCGCAAATCGAGTTGTCGAAGCAACATCCATCCTTAGTTCTGACAGTTGGTATCATGTTAGCACTCACGACAACCCTGCGGATTGTGCTTCTCGTGGTCTGCTACCAGCAGAGATTGTACAACACAAGCTTTGGTTCTCTGGGCCCCCCTGGCTTGCTTCTGAACTTTCTAACTGGCCCATATCTACTAGTATATCTCTCACAGAAATACCCGAACTGAAACCTTTAAACGAGTCCTTCGTTGCCCAGGTTGAAACTAAAGAAGAGTGTTTTATTTTCGAGCGATATTCTTCGTATCAGCGTTTATTGCGTGTTACAGCGTGGATCCTCAGGGCTATTAATAATCTCAGTTCTAGCTCTTCCTCTAAAATTCGATTAGTCGGTCCTCTTTCCACCAGTGAACTAAAATCAGCTCTTCACTATCTTGTTAAATTGGTTCAGCAACATAATTTCTCTCTCGATATAGCACTTATAAAAAGAGGAGAATATTCTCGGCGTTTACAATCTCTCTCTCTCCCTTTCTCGACGCCTCCGGTCTCCTCAGGGTGGGGGGCAGACTTAGTCGATCTAAATTGCCATATGAAACCAAGCATCCTCTTTTACTTCCAAAAACAAGCAAGTTCGCCTCTCTTGTCATCGATTATTTTCATGTACGTGACTTACACGTAGGACCTCGTAGTTTGATAGCCACTATCCAGCAAACGTTTTGGATCATTTCTGGGCGTCAAGCCATTAGATCAAGATTAAGTAAGTGTTTAAAATGTTTTAGAATGCGTGCTCAGTTTATCCAACCTAAAATGAGCGATCTTCCTCTTTCGCGCGTGCAAAAGGCACGCCCGTTTCTTGTTGTGGGAACTGACTACGGTGGCCCTTTTCTTGTTCGAGAAAGTACTCGACGAAACGCGAAGACTTACAAAGCCTACTTGTGTCTCTTTGTCTGTTTTACTTCTAAGGCTGTGCATTTAGAGGTGGTCTCTGATCTCTCAACCGAAGCGTTTTTGGCTGCTTTTGATCGCTTAACGAGTCGGCGTGGGTTATGCTCCATAGTTTACAGCGACTGCGGCACGAATTATATCGGCGCTAACCGTTATCTTTCTGAGATACATCAACTTCTTTCTCAAACCCAAAATAGTGAAAAGGTTCACAATTATTTTTCTAACCTCTCTATGAAATGGATCCTATCTTGTCCTGGTGCGCCTCATTTTGGAGGTATTTATGAGGCAGGGATAAAGTCTGCGAAACACTTACTTCGTAAAGTTATAGGAAACCATGTTCTTACCTTTGAACAGCTCACCACACTCTTCCTCAAAGTCGAAGCCGTCATGAATTCAAGGCCCCTCTGTCCTACCTCTTCAGATCCTTCTGATCTAATCTCTCTTACTCCTGGCCACTTGTTAATCGGAAGTCCTTTGAACAGTGTCCCTGAACTGGATCTTACCGATGTCTCTCAAAATCGACTAACCCAGTGGCAACTTCTCCGCCAAATGTATCAGACCTTCTGTCGCTGACGCAAAGAGTACCTTTTAACCCTCATGCAGCGTCAAAAATGGACAACTAGCTGTCCTAATCTCAAAGTGGGCGATCTCGTTCTTCTCAACAACGAAAAGACTCCCCCACGCTGTTGGCCTCTCGCTCGCGTTGAAGAAGTCCATCCAGGATCTGATGGGACAGTCCGAGTCGCGACTATCCGCACAATAAGCTTTGGGTTATTTAAGCGCCCAGTTGTAAAACTGGCCCCGTTACCCGGGGCTTAATCTTTTTCTTTTGATTTATTTATCTTACTTCAGCAGTTCCTTTTTTTTCTTGGAAGAAGTTTTCTTATTTTTTTTTCTCAAATAATTATTTTCTTTAGTTTGGTGCAGCCACCCCTCGAATATAAGATTTCAACTATTATTTTTTTCTCTTCGAAGATATGATTTTCTCTTCTTTCTCTCTTCAAGTATTTTTTTTACTTTGTTGAAGTCTCTTTTCTTTCTGAAACCTCCCGTTTCGGTGGGGGGAAATGTTGGGTTTTGGATTTAATTTTTCCGCCTCCTCAGTGGCGGCGCTTTTTCGTTCGCCATCTATAACCTCCCTATTCCCTTCCCTTCACTTCCTCTCTCTCACCATGCCCGCACCGGCACCTCTTCCTCGCTAGTTTTCCATTTAAAGTTCACTAAAAGTAGTAAACCAGTTTAAATTCATTTTACCTCAAAGTGCAAGACAGTTAGTGTTGTGTCACCGAAGTGAAGTTCATCTGCCACCGACCCCAGGCCTGGGACATCACCACCTCACACCTACGCAGCACCAAGTAAGCCTCTTCTCTCTCTCTTTTCTTTCTCTACCTCTCCCTCTACCCTCTCCCCTTTTCCTACAGTTAATATAGTGATACTTAATTACTTTTAAGTGTCGTGCCGTGCTTTCACCGTTTTTCCGCTGTCTCAAATTTACCAGGTTGGCCTTTTAATCGGAATGGAAGTTATAAATATGGATTTTTTGTACGGTTTGCGTCATTCGAGTGCTGAGCGTGTGATTGAATTTTGTATGGATGTTGGAATTGATTTCTCGAGTGTATGTGTGTCCCAAGTGTGGGAAGAATATGTCCCTCAGACCACGGCCCGAAGTGAGTGATAAGTTTGAGTGGTTATGTAGGAGTAAGTCTGCCCCTTCCCATCGTGTGAAAAGGAGTGTTCGATCCGGGAGCTACTTTGAAAATAGCAAGATGTAAATTCCAGACATCTTGCAATTAACTCATTTCATCGTACACCGGATCGAACACAGGATTTGTATGTTTGAGTTGAGTGTGTCTCCCAGTACGGTGTGTGATTGGCACAATTTTGTCAGAGACGTGTGTGTGGATGCGTGATTGAAAATGAATGAGAGGATTGGTGGAGAAGGTGTGATTGTGGAAATAGACGAGTCCAAGTTTGGCAAGCGTAAGTATAACCGTGGGAGACGAGTGGAGGATAAATGGGTGTTTGGAGGTGTGGAAAGGGGTACGAATAAGGGCTTTTTGAGAGTTGTTGGAAGGAAGGATAAGGAGGCTCTGTTAAACATTATTAAGGCTTGCATCAAGCCGGGTACTACCATTTACTCGGACTGTTGGAAGTCTTACGACTGTCTAGCAGATAAGGGATTCAAACACCTCACTGTCAACCATTCCCTTCATTTTAAAAACCCTGAAAATAAGGTACATAAGAACCCGATTGAGGGCACGTGGTCTGCTTTCAAAAGGTCTATATCGTGTCGGACCGTAAGCCATCAGTTTGACTCGTACTTGGCGGAATACATCTGGAGGCGAGCTCACTCTGATACTGTCGATCTCGATCTAACTAGAGTATTTTTGGAGGCAGCGGCTGTCGTTTATCCTCCTCGGTCTCGTGACCCACCGCCCGGGGAGGAAAATGAAGCTGAGGAAGAAGACATTTAAGTTTAGTAAACATTTTTGAAGTTGTTACCGCCTTTTAAAATTATTGCCATATTTACACTTGTTAAAACCCGTAAAATTTCGCGAATCATGCGTTGCTTTGATATATTGATGTATGACGTCACCAGTAGCAATGTTGCTTGTACATACTCTTGACGTTTTAAACTCTTTTATATTTCGATTTGGACCTCTAACCTCTACCTGCTCTATATGCAGGAGGGTTGTTTTTCTTCAGAAAATGAGCGGAGCACCGCGAAGCGTTGTGGAGCGGCCATTGAAAATTCTACGGAAAACAAAATTAGGGTTAACAAAGTTGAAAATAAACATATTTCGTTTTTAGAGCGTAAAATTTCGCATATCATGTATTGCTTGGATATATCGATATATGACGTCATTGTAACAATCGATAGTACCGATTTGCGATATCGGGTACGGGGCCCCATATACTGTAGTTCTACCAAAATAAATAATACGATGTAACATAAAAAATTAAATATATAATAATTAAGGTAAAAAACCCAAAACGTCAAATTAAACTATTTTTCAATTTTAGGATGCATCTCCTAGCTTATTTTTACTACGTTTATATTAGCTTGCTTTCTTGTTTGTTTGTTTGTTTGTCCGGTACAAATCTGGCAATCGATTTCTAACTAACTTCCCGAATAGCTAGTAGTGGATTCTTATTTTAATATTTACTATTTATATTATGCTATCTACTCATATTATCCTATTTTTTATTTATTATGGAACCCAGCAGATATTGGGACAGGTATTTGACTCCAACTGGAGGCTGCCCTGCTATCTAGCGGTAGGGTAGCCTAACCTTCACCTCGCAAAAGGTCCGCAGCGCTAGTGCCGTCTTCGATGTGGCACCGTCTCGTTCATCGCGTAGTGTTGATTGGTCTGGAGCTTGAATACGATCATTTCTTAACTCATAAAAAAGCTATTAAATATGGTTTGAGAGAAATTCTTATAGACCACATTTTTAAAAACAAAAAATGCCAATGTAAATTTGGTACCAGGCAAATTTGTAGCTACAAAGTGCTTTTCAGATCTTTTTGTTGATGATGTAGAATGTGACGACTTAAGCCAAACTGATACCTTTGAACCAGCTGAAAATAACTTACAAAAGATAGATGCTGCTTGTAGCATTCTTGGCATATATCCAGATTCAAATCTTTGAAGATTAAATCACGGCAGTTGCCCTTTGATTTAAAGTTGAAAGAGTATCTTCAAAAATTAAAGAAAACATTGAAATTGCTATTGATGAAAATATTCGTGATGTGAACAAACCTTCTAGAAGTATTGATAGACCATTAGCTAAAGAATGTGAACATCTAATTTTTTAACTTAAAGAAAAGTGTAAAATTTCTTCTAAAGTGGAAAAATTCAAGATTATTTGTTTGTTACCCAAGAATTGGCCTAGATGGAGAATAGCAGCCGAATTCAGGGTTTCAGAACGATTAATTAAAGTAACCCATGAGTTGGTCAAAGAGCAAGGCATTTTACGAGATTTTGACAAAAGGAAAGAGGTGAATATAAGTGACAAACCCATAGAAAAAGAAATTCATTTCCACAAGGATGATAACAACAGTAAATTATGACCAGGAAAAAAAGATTATGTCAGTGTTGTCGAAGATGGTGTGAAAAAACATAGACAAAAGAGACTTGTACTGGTGAATCTGAACGAACTATTAGTATCTTTTAAATATGAACATCCGTATTTAAAATTGACCACTCTAAATTTTGTGATTTGAGCTAAAATGGTGCATCTTTGCATACTATGTTTCTCACTTCACTAATTAGTGAAGTGAATTATTCTCGGTAATAAAATGAACCCTACAGCTTTATGTAGAATGTTGGAACGACGAGGAAATATTAAACGTACAGTTTAGAAGCAATAGCATGACTGTTCCAGGTTTGATGAAGCCGAAACCGAAGGCAGCGGCGGAAAATCGGTTAGAAACAGTAAAAGGGATTTAGTGTTGGAAGAAATTCTGTTTAGGTAATTAGTTAATTTGAATGTTGTAAGGTTGGTAACTGAGAGTATGCAGTGTGAGCTTGGAGAGATTTTTTTGTTTAATTAATAAGAGCCAATTTATTATTATTTCTGAGCTCTTCCTCGAGTGATTCCTAACAAACTTATGGCCTCATACACTGAAATTAGAGAGCGTAAGCATGAATTTAATGGGTTCGGTGCAGGACTGGTTTGATAACCAAGGGTTTAAATTGTGGATTGAATTGGTAGATACATTATCGGAAACATTTGACGGAATTTCCACAATCGTGAAGAGATGAAATGTGTCTTTAACACGATATCAAGAAAAAGACGTGTCTGCTATTGATTATTTCCATAAGAAAAGTATGATCATAAAAGACATAAGAGGTCTAGAAATGTGAGCATGTTCTTACTAGTTTCTTATTATTACTAGGTGTGCAATGCTTGCAATATTGAGCTGAGCGTGCATTTCCTCTAAATGAATCCCTCATAAATGAAAATATGACAAAAGATAACATACAACAATAACTGTACTCTTAAAGAGCTTTCCAACGACATGCATCTTGAAGGGCATATACTATTTTAACTTTTGTACCCCGTACCCCCGTGTACCAATTTGGACCATTTAAGATTTATACCTTTCTGTGGTTGGTCACTATGACCATGCCGAATTTTGTGCGGATCGGCTCAGCCGTTCAGGATAAAACTTTTGTACTTCGTACCCCGTACCCCTGTGTACCAATTTGGACCATTTCAGATGTATACCTTCCTGTGGTTGGTCACTATGACCGTGCCGAATTTTGTGCAGATCGGTTCAGCCGTTCAGGAGGAGTATGCATCAGAAAAAATGCAAAGTGTAGTATAAGAGCTTCGCTTCGCTAAGCTCAATAATGAGCTTAAATAACTTTAACATATTAGAAATTTTGAGCAAAAGCTGTTCAAAAGAGAATTAAAAAGGTACAGCCAGTCAGTTATCAAAGAAAAGGGGGGGGGGGGGGGGGCAATCAACTACTTGATCAATAAGATTCACCCCTCGAATGAAACTGTATATACTCTGAATAAGTTAAATGTTATCAGCTTAAATACACCCTAAAAAAAAGACTGGTGTAGTTCAGAAACGAGCGTGAGGTTTGTTAAATTTTGAGAAAATATACTTACGTTTGAATTAAATGGTTTTCTTTTATTGTAGTAGTTTATACAACCAAGATATCAAACATTTAAACTAGTTTTAAAGAAAGCTTTGATAAATGGTGCCAAAGTTATGAAATATATTAAGCTACTCGGAGAAAAATGGAATCGTCCACACCCATCCAGCACTCTATTTTAAACTAAAAATATAAACTTAAAGAGTTAAAGTTTTTGGTTTAGTATAAACTAATTTTATTTAAAAAAACATTTTTAAAAACCCATGCTTTTATTCGTATACTTCTCAGCAAACCCTTTCATTTGATACCTTTGTCATGGGAGTGCTTAAAAAAAATAACTAGTCCGCCATCTTGGGATGTCCGCCACATTGGATTTAGAATGACGAAACTAATGAACTTAGCTAAACATGCATTGTCGACCAAACTAAACGTATATACAATATTTCAATTCAGTCGGTTGAGGATAACTGCTTTAAAATTCAGTTGCAAGATTTGACCGAAAATACATACATACATACATTGCAAGTTAAATAAAAGCTTGTAATAAAATAGATCAGGATTAAGATTTGTTTAATAAACATGGATCTAATAAGTTATCACCGGTAGGTAGATATGAGTTTTTAGCAACACAACCAAATTCGTAATAATTCTTACTTTTTTACTTACCCAAAATTTTTTCATAATATTCTTATTAACGATGCCTTTAGTGATGTTGTTCACACGGAAATTTTTACTATGTAGACGTCTTATTTCACTAAATGAATTCCAGCCAGCTCCAATAACAATCTACATAACAAAAAATATAATACAATATAATACACTAATATCGCTAAAGTTAAGGAATAAATGGCAGAGTACAGTTAAAAGGGTACTGTGTAAGTAGGAGTTGGGAACATTCAAAAATGTAATTCAAAAATGTTTTCAAAATGTATGATAGTATGCTAATTAGTGAGGCACATAGCTTCCTCGAGTACAATTATGATGCTCTGCTTTAACGACCTATTACAGAATTGTTTGTTTTGCAAAATCTGTCAACTTTTTTTTTAGAATTATAATATAGTCTTTGGAGTTTCACTATCACAGGAGTATATTCTCAAATTTTAGCTGTCAATATCAATAAAACTTTCTCTAAAAAAAAAAAAATCCTGTGTTTTAATACGTAATTTGAATAAGACAGAACATTAGCTAAGCCTGACCAAAGAAGCTTTCAATCTATATATATAAAATTAAAGTTTTGTCTGTACATTGGTCAGAATTGAAAATTTTTTGGATACTTTTTCATTTTAGACATTCCAAAAACCGAATCCGGCCTTAACTTTTTTCGTGTAAGTATGTGGGTATGTATGTGTGTCTGTCGCCCCAGTCAGACTTTATAGGCGCAAAACTGTCTAAATGAAATCGATTAATTTTTTTCAGGGGCGAGCGCAAACATGTTGCGCAATTTGTAGGCTTGGTTTCATCTAAAAATATTGAGTAGAACCAAAGTTATTAACAATTTTATAAAAAAAAGTATAGAAAACATAACCTAAAAAAATAGGTTGACTCGCCGTAAACAAACCCCAAACACTCGCTATTATATTATTACTTTACTACTATTATTATATACTTCTAGACCACCTAGAGACTTGCGGTTTTTTGCGTTTGGTCGGAAATTGGCCTAAGCCCATTGAAAAAATCCGAAAAGTTAAAAAAATATACCCCCCCCCCCCCCCCCCCTAAAAAATTAAAGATGGTGGACTCACTTTAAAGTTTTTTTAGAAGCTTATTGTGGCTAAACGGTAAGTTGTATCGACAAGCTGATTGCGCCAGCGGTAACTAATTTTAAAAGATCTACAACTTTAGAACTATGACTTTTTGTCGTACCTTTATCGGTTCTACCTTAAATAGAGCTAAATTTAATTTTTTGTAAAAACAAATTGACTTTGAGCTCTTATGGCGTCCGCAATTGTTGACCGATTTAATTTCTGATTGGGGTGCTTAAACCTCACACTAATGCTCTTTAAATCGAGTATTTATTATTTTATTAATTGTTTCTAGAACTAGAGTTATTAAATATTTGCTGGTGCCGGTGCAACTGCCGTATTGAATGAAGAGGCTGGTAATTAAATAATGCACCATCATTGTTGATGATTGTTCAATGACTTCCCAGTCTAATTAAAGCAGTCTAAGCAGTCTCAGTCTAATTAGCATTGTTAATTATTACTATATTACTTAGTTTCTACTGGCTATTTTTAAAATAGCCAAGATAGAATCCAAACTATGATTTGGAGAGTAATATATTCTTAATAATGGAATTAATGATGTGTAATATAGTCCTGATTTTATTCCTAGAAGGCTTTGGAAACAAAACTATTAAGGAATTTAATTTAATTGCTAGGCCTACATGATTATAGGAAACACAGTCACTAATACCTAGCATGAGCCCCGCGCGGAGCGCGGGGTGAAAGCTAGTATTCAATAAAGAGAAAGAACATATCTAAAATTAAAATAAAAAGTTGATTGAAAGAACCTCATAAACAGGATGTGAATCCTTCGGATTAGGGATGGTAGGAGAACAATGTTGAGGAGGTGAAATTTTGCAAAGTTTGGAGTTAACATGAACTGCTTTATCACTCTAAAAACCTCAGATAGATAATTCATGTTAAATTAATCGAATTACATATTTTCTAAAGATAACCTTCATCAGATAAACTTATAAGATAAAAAACCTGTCTGAAACAACATAAACAGCTTGGGTTTCCGGTGTAATCCGCGTCACGAAGAGGATGAAGTCTGACGTTTCGCTTCCGCTACTGGAACCATCTTCAGGGATGTGGAGAGAAGAACGGCATATATAACGGCGTGGTCTCATCAGTCGTCAGTATATCCTGTATTTGCTTCGAGTCAACACCACGATGCACCACACCCCTGAAGATGCTTCCAGTAGTGAAAGCGAAACGTCAGACTTCATCCTCTTCGTGACGCGGATTACACCGGAAACCCAAGCTGTTTATGACGAATCTACCCGCGGAAGCCTACGGACCAAGTTAGTCTGAAACGACTCGAACTAAAGTTTATGTTGTACCAGTTCATAAATACTTGGGCTTTAAATAATTACAGTCCAAATTTTTGCACTATCACAATACTTTCGCTTTCTATTTATTACCATGAGCAAGTAAAAAGCCACAAGTATATCTAAGATGAATTAAATAAAATTCTAAAATTTATTAATAAGGAGATGTCCTAGTATAACAGAATTCATTCGAACTATCATTTATCTTTTCTTCAGAATGAACGCGTACAAGCTCGGAAGTAAAAGACAGAAGTTAGTAAAATAAAAAAATTTAATATAAAAAAAAATGATAAAAATAACCTCATAAACAGGATCTGTATCCTTGGGATTAGGGATGGTTGAGAGAAGAATATGAGCATCTGAAGGAGCCTTAACTGAGAGATTAAAATAAATGCTCTTATCTGGAAGAACTGCAGCCTTTGGAATATGGAAGTATATCTTGTAACCATAATTATGAGTGTAAATAGGCCGGCAATCACCATATTCTTCTTCGTCTAAACACAAAAAAAAAAAAAAAATATTCAAATAATTGTTACCAATACAATAATTATATTCACTGAATTCGTAGATAAATCAAGTTTAACCAGCCAAACGTATTTAAGATATAAAAATTAGACTGGCAATTAGTGTGGAACATAGCTTTTTCGCATCGTATCATGCACTTTAATAGTACATTAACATCATTGTTATAATATATCAACATTATATTAAATAATGTTGATGACGGTATGAAAAATAAATATAACGAAAGGAAAGAGCAGTGGCAATATTTAAAGTGTCCAAATTCGTAAATCAAAAATCGGCAGGAGTGGGATTAGGTTTATAGTTTGAGAGCGGTTCCAAAAGGTGAAGTGAATACAGCAGGGTACAAATAGCGAATGAAACCTGGTCGCGAGGTCTCTAGGCTGGCTGTGCTATTGAAGAGGTAGGTCAAATAAAGGTAGAGAAACCAAGCCACCTCCTATTCCCTCGCCTATCTCCATCCCCGCGTTCTCTCCATAGTAAAAAACTATTAATAGTTTTAGCGATCTTTAACACTTCATAGCGGTGTCTCATTGAATAGACGAAGTAACATTTTTCTCCCGACCTACAATTCCAATTTTAAATTTTAATAAATTAAGTTATTGAAATCAGGTTGGCGACACTGCTTTTTCGACCTTGTTTATCATTGTTAAAACCTGCATCTAAACTAGGCATCGCGTGGCTCTATCATTGAAGCGAGCGTATTGCAATAAGATACTGAATATTAAAATTTGTTAATCATGATGAATGTCATAGTTGAAGATAAGTGGAAGAGGGCAGTGTGGAGTAGAGTGGGGGTACTCGGTACAAAGCTTTACTTCCTAAACAAACCTAAAGAATCTTAACCACCCTCAGTAGCTTTTATACAATTATTATAAATGTATCACTTCATTACTCAAATACTACTGCTTGTATCAAGTTGAAATTTTACATACTTGTGTCAATTGTACTTTAGACGATGTACAGGAAGTTTTATTAAAATCGTTACGTTAGAACGTAAGATATCGGTAAAAAGGTTGTTTTCTCTATTTTAAACGTTTAGGTCCGCTTTAATAGTTTTAGCGATCTTTATTAATTCATAGCAGTGTCGTTGTTGGTTTTAATAAAAAATGTTATTTGAAACAAATGTTCGTCTCATCGAATAGGTGATGATAGAATTTTTTCCTGTCCTGAAATTCCAATTTTAAATTTGAAGCTCACGTTTACGCGAGCATTGCGCGCGAACTCTTGGACGGATCACGCTGTCCAACGAACTTAGCCTGAGTATTAGTAAAAGGAAGTTGTATACCAAATTTCAACCGAATCGGTCAACTTTTACTCAAGTTATCGTCGGAAACGTAAACGTTACACACAGACAGACAGACAGACAGACAGACAGACAAACAGACAAGATGCATATTTCGTTGAATGTAAGAAGCTCGCTTACGCTCGCTTCAATAAACTTCTATTTTAGTATAATTCAATTCTTATTTGTTTTTAATATTGAATCTATTGAATGTGCTATTAAAAGTAACAATTATAGTTATTTATTAAAATAATAAATATAAACTGTGCCATGGATCAAAATGCGTATTTTCTCCTTACTGGAGATAAAATATTGTATGTACCTCGGGAGTAAAGTGCCATTATTCCCCTCCCGATAATTAACTTTCGAGGCGCAGCCGGGGGGCGCATCCCTCGGCTTCGCCTCGGGATTTAGGGACCATGGCTCCTTCAGCTTCGCCTCAAGAACCAACTTTTTCGCTCAGGGAATAATGGCTTCCTTTACTCCCTAGGTGCATAAATAACTATTATTTTAACAAAAACTGTTTTTATGTATCTTATCGTATTTATTTTGGTTACCTTAATTATTCACTTTATAAGATATTAAAAGGAATATTTGTTATTAAAAGCATTTGATGATATTAAAAATTATTAGGTCTTGTTTAGAGAAATAAAGGCGAGAAAGAATGAATTAAGAAAGTTTACGACCTATTTATGACACCTTTAGCTTTTAAAATTACCCATTATTTGTTAACAGAAATTTTGGTTATAAGAAATTACTCCCGCCCCTTTAATTTTCGTTAGCAGAGGTTTAACAATAATCAAATTGAATAAATATCTTTTATGCATGTTTAATAGGAGAGTGAGTGGCCAATAGCGGCCTTTACACTTGCGCGCTTTCCTGCAGGATAGGGCAACAAACGGGAAAGAGCGCCAGTTAAAGGCTGCACTGGAGTGAGGGATTACGGAGACGCAGAGGATCCACAGAGACGCACGCTTTACCGTGCGTAATCTCCTTAAGCCTGGGCCACACTTGGCCGACCTTTGGCAATAGACCCATTCACAAATATTTGATTCCAATATTTGACTCCCCCTGCTGTAATGACGCACCAGTGACTAGGCTGGCCACACATTGGCACAATGTTCCTTGGCCAATATTTGATTCCAATAAACAATACGCGGTTTCTCCCGCGCCCGTGAGAGTTGAAATAAATATTGCTGTAGGTATTTTAACACTCTCATCAGCTCACATAATATCATCTTTATCAGTTTCGTTTGCTGGATGCAGCCCGCGGGTATTAAATTAAACAAAATCATTAATTTAATTTTAAAAAGATAAAAATAATAGCACTAATAAGTCATAACGTCACCTGCACAACTTATTGGTCTAGACATTCAAAATTGGAAGTTAGTTTCCTTTTAATGCGATTTAAAAAGAAAATCCTTATGCAAAAGGGTTTTCCAATCAGCATCTAAAGTTATCGGTAGAAAGTAACTCGCAATATATCACTAAGAATTTATTTATAAACAAAACAAGCATGATTGAATTGAAATCACGATTACTTTTAATTTTATGATTAATTATAATTGCAAAATTAATTTAATTTATTATATAATAATTGAATACATTTATTATATAATAATATATTTAATACATTTATTTATACATGTATCTGTATTAATATGCATTTTCTATAGAATAATTCAATTATTTTTAATGATATACGATAATACATTCATATTATATATTCTATATTATATGCGTCATGTTGTAGAACTTTAGAACAATGTATGGCCAGACGTTTTGGATGTTGGGGAAAGGAAGGCGGCTCCTTTGTATCGGTATTGGATATTGGAAGGTTGGTCGTTCTCTTCGACCAACCTTCCAATATCTTCCAAACTCAAACATTTGACGAAATTTGCCAATGGTAGAGCGGCCACACTTGGAACCTTGGAAGGTATTTGGCAAATGTCGGCCAATGTGTGGCCTCGGCTTCAGTGTAAAGGCGACAGCGAGCTTTATCACAGGCCTGCCGTGTTCTTTAAATTTACCCCCACTGTGCCCCCTAAAACTGTTCGTCTGACGAGCAATCCACGCTCCGAGGATTGCGTGCGGGATTCCTCTTTACACATGCGTTCTTTCCTTCGCGCCAACACGGGGGCTCGCTTTCCTGTGGGAAAGCGCGTATCACTTTTATAGCTACCAAATCTTTCCCACACGATTACTCGCACGGTTTTACTCGCGCGCAATCCTTCACGATTCAGGCTGCAGGAAAGAACGTGTGTTAAGGCCGCTAATGAGTTAAGTACCAATGTTATGTTCTAAGCTCTCCTTATGGCTATGGGGAATTTTATAAAATGCAAAGGTCCAAAACCAAGTACAGTTTAAATAGACAAATAGACTCGATATATCGATAGTATAGTCTTGACAGAGGTCGATAGTGAGAACGTGATATCACAGGGTGCCCCATTTTCTGAAGTTCAACCAAGCAATGTATCGGAACTATATACACTAACTTTCTATTAAAATTTAATGGTATCTGTTTATAAAAGAGAGATTAAAATTCAATTGGAAATCACTTGTATGTTCTTTAGTGTTGTAAAATTAATCTGTACTTATTTGAGAAATGTATTTTATTCCTAGCCTTAGCTTTTGAATGTGGTTGCCAAGCCTGCAACACTGTTTGACTAGTTTATAGTTCACAAATACAGGGTGATCCAAAAGTTCGGAAACTGCTTAATATCTCCGGATATAATTGAGTTATTAAGTTCCCGTTTGCGGGGTATCTTAATCATTTGTAAAAAACTACTATTTTGATGGGTTATCATTTTTTCCGCCTTATTGGTTGCCGCCATATTGGATTAAACTTTGAAACTTTAAATTGCAACACTTATAAAGTGATACATTTTTAGAAATCCCTTAAAAAAAGAAAATATTTTCCGCAAACCCGAGCTTTCTATCTACTCCTGCTCCAAAATGGCGGACACCCAAAGTGTAGAAAATTACTCTTTTTATGTTATTTTCAATAGTTTAGTAAGATATAAAAAATCGGTCCAAGACAATACAGACTAACTATCTCGGTCCCAGATCCCATAAAATATGAATATAAAATTAAATATTTATTGCATTAAGCTCGCTTCGATGATAAACTACGTGATGCTTAGTTAATTTGAATTATTTAAAATGTGTACAACAGGTGGTTGTATACTTTTTGTTTTTGATTTTCAACGAAATCAGATTTATTTTCATCAATATCTCGGAAACTATGACTTGATAACTAACTATGTTTCCTGGGATCTGGGATTGAGATTGTATGAGAATGTTATAGTCTGAGTTGTCTCGGACCGATTTTTTAAATCTTACTAAACTATTGAAAATAACAAAAACAATACTTTTCCTACTATTAGTAGTGAGGAAAAGTAAAAAGAGTAATGTTTTACACTTTGAGTGTCCACCATTTTGGAACGGGAGTAGATAGAAAGCTCGGGTTTGTGGCAAATGTTTTATTTTTTTAAGGGCTTTCCAAAAATGTATCACTTTATGGGCCTTCCAATTTAAATTTCAAAGTTGAATCCCATATGGCGGAAAAAATTATTACCCACCAAAAAAGTAGTTTTTTACAAATTTTTAAGATACCCGCAAACGGGAATTTAATATCTCAATTAAAACCGGAGATATTAAGCCGTTTCCGAACTTTTGGATCACCCTGTATATTGAAAAGATTATAAATCTTCATGTTTAAAGTTTATTAAACAAAGGAATATTATCATTTATATACACATACACAAGAGTGATCATGTCCCTTTGTCACAGTAGTGATAAGAACAGAATATAATGTTGAAACTAGTAAGTTAAAAAGTAAGTAAGTTATAACTATTAGTGTTAATAAACAGTAACTGTTTTCAGGTGAAAGGACAAGAATCTTAAGAATTTGTAATAATAATGTATCGTCATGTATATCAGTTTGCTTTATATATTACATTAAATCAAATTATAATTATCATTATACTACTTACAACTTATAAAAAAATGTAATATATATATATATATATATATATATATATATATATATATATATATATATATATATATATATATATATATATATATATATATATCAGCAGAGTAATACCGTGTTTTTGCACACTGCAATAGGCTACACAATTTGCGAGAGACACCAAGGGATGTGCCACGCAAGCGTGACACATAGGAACTGTTCCAACATCAGACATAACGTCATTAAGATGTTGGCTCCCAACATCTTAATCCCACCCAACTCTGGACCTATACCAACTCAAGAAGATCAGGTATATAGGCTTTATCAGAGACGAGCGTGCTCTCACACCGCCATTCTTATATATATATTCTTATATATATATATATATATATATATATATATATATATATATATATATATATATATATATATATATATATATATATATATATATAAATAATAATAATAATAATAATAAATATATTTCCCCAAGATGTGGCACAGTATCTGATTACAATTTCATATAAAATCTCTAAATGTGTGGACTTGTGGACCCTCGGTAGTAAAAGATTACTAGAGTGAAGGCCCAGCCTTTGGCTTAGTAACAGTTATTTTGACGATTTAAATGTAGTGCAAAACTATAATTCAAATATCATTTAAAATATAGATATAAAATTATAATTAGGTTGAAAATTAATAAATGATGTCTATAAAAAAAAGTATGTGAAAAAAGAATTCAAATACGAGATAATTACACACACACAACGACTGCCCCCTCGGGGCAGTCGTTCGCGGCTGTACGGGCATTGGCGTGCCCGGGGTTACCCGAGCAAGTGCGTCTATCCTGACCTTGGTGCTCTGCGCATCAACGGGAAGTAAGCTATATCAGGCTGTACAGGGTTGGCGACCCTGAGGGTCTCCGAGCAAGTGGTTCTGTTACTCCTGGGTGCTTTGTGCGTCCCAGAAACAGGATTGCGGCCCAGGGGTACATTAAGTGCTTAGCACTGGTGTAAGGGGTAACAGGCTGCCCCGGGCCCTTAGCTAATCGACCTATTCTCACCTGGTTTCTAACCAGGCCAGTAAGCCCATAGACCATTTGTAATGATTTTGGTCGCTGAATGAGAAGGTCTGTGAGCCCCAAAGGATGTGTTCTGTGGATCACAAGGGACGTGGTCTGCAGCCCGCACGGGGCTTGGCAAATCCGGGGTCTCCTTAGATGAAGTAAAATCCCCCAGCGTCTGCGTCCATGTCAGGGTCGGCTTGGGGGTAGGCCTCTGTTCCTCATGTTAGGGGCGGCCTCTTATATCTGGTTTTTTAACTCGGGTTTTTCGTGGCTCAAAATTATATTTATGATGAGTATTGAAACCCCCCAGCCTCGGAAACTGCCGCTACCGGAGGTTCGTACGGGCACCAAAGCTGCCACGGGTGGAGATGCAATGAGCGACGTGGGCACTATCGTAGCTGTCAGTGATAGTAGCAGCATGCGATCCGGCAGCCAAAACTCAACAACGGCCGTTGATGGGGGAGACCCTGCCCTCGGCTCGGAGTAGTTAAGAAAGAACTGTCAAGCAAAGGAGAGAAAGATGAAGCACCTTCCTCTTCTCCTTCTTTAGAACAAAGAGTAAAGAGACCGAGTGCAGACTTGCCATTATCGGTCAAAAATAATGCAGAATGCTCCAGCGCAAAGTTTTAATAGTTTTGGACATTACACAGGTCAGATGGGGCGTCGTTTAAGACGGTCTCCCCCATTCTTATCCACAAGCTCCTGTCAGCTTTGCTGGGAGAAGTGGCATCCGTCACCAAAACTGGTGCTGGGCACCTGGTTGTGGGAGTACAACACACCCAGGACCAATCTTCGAAGTTAATAAGTTCCCTGGGCACGCTTGGTGTCTCTACGTCACCGCATGCCACTTTGAACAGCTCTCGTGGGGTCATATTCTGTCAAGACCTCAAGAACTGTTCAATCGAGGAAATAAAAGAAGGCTTAAAAAGTCAAGGAGTGATAGACGTGCGCCAGGTTATGCGCCGTGCTGGGACGAATAAACCGGTCCCAACCGGCACATACTTCCTCACCTTTCAACAGTGTCGATCCTCCAGACGGATCAGGGTAGCCTTTTATCGCGGGATATACAAGTCCAAAGGTACATTCCTGCACCATTAAGGTGCTTCAAGTGCCTTAGGTTTGGACACGTATCCGCACGCTGTAGGCAGGAGCAAGAAACATGCTCCTGCGGTCGCCAGAATCACGTAGGCACGGACTGCATACGTCCTATGAAATGTGTCAACTGTGGTGGTGACCATTCATCAAAATCTGCAGTCTGCCTTGAGTTCGATCTGGAGAAGGAAATTCAAAGAATAAAAGCTATTCACAAATTATCTTATCCCGAAGCCAAGAAGATGGGTAGGGATAAGGCTTACGCAATGCCTGCGGTAAGTTATGCGGCCAAAGCCGCATCTAGTAAACCGCAGGCAAGCAGAAATTTAAAAGGCGAGGAAGTGAACAAGGTGCACCAGCTAGGAAGGATAAGGATCTGCAGTCTGCAAGGAGGGCCACTTCTCCAACGAAGTCCTGCTCTCCCTCCCGAGCCAAAGAAGGCCCAAAGACGCCTTCAAGAAGCAGGCGTCACTCTCCCTCCTCCTCTTCTGCCTGTGCAACCCGCCTGGGAAAGAGCGTGGTTGCAAAACTTCCCCTCCAGGGAAGTTCGTCGCCAATCCGCGGCCCCAAAGGACTCTTCGAACCAGGGAAGAAAGCCCGGCTTAGAGTCCCGAGGGCGTCGACGAGAGCGGGGACGAGGATGTAGCCGCAGTCCCCAAAAAAGTACTAAGGGGGTTTATCACTTAAAACGACCTCTGCTCTACAGATTTGCATTTCTTTCTTTTACTGTGATATTTTAAAAGATGAATTTGGAAAGCATATCCTAAACTCCAGATTAACTATTTTATTTTTTATGTTGTGTTCTTATTGATTCTTTTATTTTTTTGTTTCAGAACTTGGACATTTCATAGTTTTACCACATCAAGAGGAGGAGCAACATGACAGTCTTAGGTGGACAAGCAACTCCACAAAAATGTTGATTGATTTGTAGAAAAACTACAAGGAAAAAGTCGGCACCTTCAGGATTAAGACAATGAGGGCCATGTCGGAGGTAATTTCAAAAGAAATTTCGGACATGTTAGGAGTTGAGATCACACCTAAGGCCTGTGAGAACCGATGGAACGTTCATGGCATCAATTATAAAAAATGGGTGGAGAACATCAATTTAACCGGCAGGGGGAGGAAGTGCTTTGAGTTCTGTGAGAAGATGGACTCTTTGTTTTGCAGAAAGAGAGATGCCCTGAGTTATTGTTGACCTCCACTTCAATAAATGTGCCATCTATGCCTCAGACATCAGAGGAGGCACAAAATTCTGATATAGATGCGGATGTGGCAGAAATTAACCCAGTGCCTGACAGAAGCCAAAGATTAAGCCACTTCCTCGACATCAGTCAAGAGACGTCAAGGAAAAATAAAAATGAAAACTCTAGAAAAGGTAAGGCTCGACAGAGCAGAGTATCATAAAACAATAAACAGGTCTAGTGTGTGCTAAGCGGACCTCACACGGTCAATATATTGACGCAATATTTGATTTCTGTCAATATATTGACCGTGTGAGGGGTTTATTGAAGAAATATTTGTCGTTGTCAATATATTGACGGACCTTCAATAAAAATCAAACTTATTTGATTTTTATTGAAGCTCCGTCAATATTTGGTCGTATTGTCAGTGGCAACTCGTGAAAACTTTTTCCAAAACATATATTACATATATTAAAGGAAATTATATTGACCGTGTGAGGTCCGCTTAAAGGTTTGTTTTGGAAAAAGTTTTCACGAGTTGCCACTGAAAATCAAATAAGTTTGATTTTTATTGAAGGTCCGTCAATATATTGACAACGACATATATTTCTTCAATAAGCCCCTCACACGGTCAATATATTGACAGAAATAAAATATTGCGTCAATATGGTTTTGCCTACGGACCCTAAAAACTGGAACAAGGGGGAAAAGAAGTTGTTGCTATTGGCAGAAAGGAACAGGCTCCTACAAACTAAATTGGAGCAAGATGAGAGGAAACTTGCATTCATGGCAGAAACGACCATACGAGAAGAAAACAACAATGACTGGCAATGTCACAACCAGTGATATTTATGTATGTTAATGATCTAATTTAAGTTCCCTTTTAATGTTACCTTTACAATTCGTTGGAACTTTCTTTTCTTGTAAATATTTTTCCTTGTATCCATTGTTTGTGGCTATTGTTTTTATAATCAATTAATTATTTTATATTAATCTATTGTTTGGTGTGGTAAGCGCTCTGTGAATATTCACAGAGCGCTTACCACACCCATGGATGATCTAGACCTACAAAATGAAATATGTATCAATAATAAAAACAATAGCCACAAACAATGGATACAACACAAAAACAATAGACAAAATGATCAATAAAAAACAGAAAAATTAGCAATTAATATTTTAATTAATCTAGAACCAATAGAACAAACCCCTAAAACCTGGATTAGCTTACCCTACATGGGTAAGCTGTCAGAACAAATAGGAAAAATTCTGCAAAACAAAAACGAACTTAGAGTCAGTTACAAATCACACACACAATTAGGCACCATTCTAGGCTCAGTTAAACAACCAATTGAAACCAAAAATAAAAGCGGAGTATTATACAAACTGATATGCGAGACCTGTAAAGGTACTAAAGGTGTATATGTTGGACAATCAGGTAGAAAAATTAGTACACGCATTGCTGAACACTACAAATCGTGGCAGAAAATATCGAACGACAAACATGTAAATGTATCCAGCTTTGCTAACCATATACTACAAACTGATCATACATTTGATGTCAATAATTACGAACTGTTACACACATGTAAAAAAAATAGGAAATTAAGACTTTTTTAGAAAACTTGGAAATTCAAAGATCTATACAAGATATAAATATAGAATGTTTCAATGAAAGAGCTAACCTTATTCACTCCGCCCTTGTAAAACCTATAAGAAATAATTTTGTAAAATAACTTTAGTTTTAAAATATCCACAACTTAGTAGTAGAAAAAAAAAATAGGATTTTATTATTTAGCTTTAAGCAGTTGAAAATGGAAAAAAATAATAAAAAAATGCTTAGCCTCCAAACCCCTTTACCCGTGGTTCCTTAATCCTCCCACCCTACTCTACCCCCACGTTGTACTGTTATTTTAAGTCATAAACGTTTGTAATATTTAGGAGTCTTTCACTTACTATGTTAACACACTGAAGATGACATAATGTCGAAACGCGTCTGTTTAAATATATAAAATTGTGGTGACAATATTGTAGTGTTACTTTTATTAACCTCTGTAGTCATAATTATGAAGTGGTACCACAAAATCTCAGTCAAAACAACCAATTATATTTAATAACATCGCGAATCGTAATAAAATATTTTGCGAATGTTTTTAAATTTTTTTGTTATTATTGAATTTTATTGTGTTTTTGCATACATTGCAGAGTTTTTTTTAAATATTCCATGTGTATTCCACACCCGTACCACTAACATTTCCTTATAGAGTGTGCCAATTCACATAATGCGTTTCTAAAAAAGAACCAAAAATCTACCAGATCATAGTTTTTTTAAATGTAAAAAAGAAGCAGTTTTGGTAAAGTCATTTTGAGTATTATTGCTAACTGTGTATATCAGTTGTGATATTTTAATTTATAGTAACTCGCTCATTTAGTTGTACATTTTAGAACACATAGTACCTCAGTACGACAGGTCAACCTTCAAAGAACACTTCCGGCTAAATAAAGAAGTAGCTGAAGATATTTCCCGGCAATACTTGTAATACATTTTTCATAACAAAGTTTATTTTTATATTTTCTTTATATTTATTTTGATTTTAATTAATTTTACGTATCCCACAACTAGTTAAAGACTTACAATGCATGGGGGGGTAACAAGGTTTTGAAACCTTGTCGTATACGAGGTTTTTTGTACACTTTAGTTAAATGATGAATACGAAGTATTTTACAATAATTTATATAAAAAAATAATTGCTTAAGGCTTACTAGCTTTTGCACATAGGTAGATATTAATAATATCTATCAAAAAATGCAATAAAAAAAACTCGATTTTGAGGGTTACGAGGTATTGCAGGTACACAGTCGATATGCAGAGTGAACATTACTAACTCCAATCAGGGCATTATGGCAAATTGGCAGGATTTCACCAGGTTCGTAAACGTGTTTCCTACTAAAATTGGGTTTGATTTTAGAACCTGGACCCCTTCTGATAAGCGTCACACCACAATTGATGTTCTTTAGTTGCAAAGTTATTTATAAAGGCATATGTCCAGCGTCAAGATGTGATAAATATCCTTTAGTCTAATAATAGATACCGGTCAGGGGCACCATGTTCTTTCGTTTTACCCAAACTTGCAAAGACAAGTGAAGATGGGTTCAGCCCATAAATAATACTTATTTTTTATGCACGTACAATAATTTAAAAAAAAAATGTAATTTTGATAATTTGTCTTCTTTTTAGATTCTCATATTCCTGTGGTTCTGTGGCCATCAGACTGCCAGCTTCAGAGATGTCGCGGACAGATTTGACATAAGATTAAGCAGTCTTTTTAGAGTTGTGAGAAGAGTGACAATCTTAGTGAGCAACCTCTCTCCTCAAGTAATAAGATGGCCAGCAGATGAAGAGAAAAGGGCAAACGAGATGAGCTTCAGGAGGAATGGGTGTCCAGGAGTGATTGGTGCCATAGATGGCACTCACATCAAAATAGACAAGCCGTCAACTGATCACGAGTCCTACATAAATAGGAAAGGATATTATTCAATACAGGTAAGGTATCAACACGTTTACGTATAAATGAAATACATGTATGTATAGGGTGGCCATAAAAATATTAGTAAAAATTGGGACATTGAAAGGGGTTGTATAGATATTGTAACCTCCAGATGAAAGAAGGGTGTGAGCTCTCCCCCAGGAAACTTGGGGAAATGTAAAGGCAAAATATGCATTTTTTTAGTTAAATTTTTCTCTTTTGACATAAATTTTCATTTCACCCTGACCTTCTTGATAAGCTCACCCTAGACACCTTGAAAAGCTTTAATTGACGGGATTGTCCCGTTCAAAACGGGTTGTATGGCCACCCTATACAGGGTGTCCCAAAAAGCTTAGCGCGCTATTCGGAACAGGGTTCTACATGTGAAAATAAATCGAAAATGCTCAGTAAATTGCTTTCGATTTCGGCTTAGTTTAGCCGTAATCCGCCATTTTGTATGTCTAAAAAAATATTTCAAAAACCCTTCAAGATATTTTTATGAAACTTTACAGATGTCTTACTAACTCCCATATCTAAAATTTCCAAAACTATTAGTATTCAAATTTATCAAATATCAAAATGGCGGCCGTTTAAAATTTTAAAAGTAAAATTCCATGAAAAATTGTTGGCATGAAGAAATTTTACATCAAACAAAAGTTGTAAAACTTACAAACAAAATAGTGCCCCGTCCCATCGCTCCTTGCAAACAATTCAATACTTGCAAGAGAATTGCCCAGACTACAGGCAACATTGTGCTTAACACATCTTCAATGTTTGTTATAACACTAAGGGACTCCTCCCACTTACCTACAAAGAACCCCCCCCCCCCTTCCCCCATATGGTAATTTATTCTATCAAAACTATAATTCCAGACAACAACTTTTTTGTAAGACCCTATTTCAAACCATCATAGCATGGCTTTCACCCAATAGTTTTCAAAGTTATAGATATGAAATTTAAGGTAGAAGAATGTAGTTGTCAGGCCCCGCAAACCCCATCTCTATCTACTACAGATGCTGAGCTATAAGTGTTCAAAGAAGTGCGTGATGTGTGTTTTTTTTTGCCCACCCTGTATATGTAATATAATAAGCAGAAATGTCATTAACAAATCAGTGCACTTAATTATTAATTAGTGCATAACTAATGCACTTGTTTTTTTCGTTATTTTTCAGCTGCAAGTTGTTTGTGACCAAAACTTGAGGTTCATAGATGTTTTTGTGGGCTACCCAGGATCTGTTCACGACAGCAGAGTGTTCAGAAATTCTCCTCTATGTGGAGAGTTACAAGGGAGTTTTCAAAACATTGTTGGGGGACTCTTCAAAACAATTGGTTAACCACATTCAGGGACAGGGGTCAACTGTCAAGAAGACAGATAAACTACAATATTAAACTGTCCAAAAACAGATGTGTTGTAGAGCACAGTTTTGGATTATTAAAGCAAAAGTTCCGCCAACTATACCACCTGAAGCTTAGGAGTGTGCCCCACATGGTACACGTGTGTGTTCTTCACAATATAGGACTTGACGACAGCTTTGAACGTCTAGAAGAACCTCATTCTGAAGACCCTATACAAGGGGCTTATGTTGATGACATCAACAACGAAGACGATGTCAATGCAACGGCCATTGGAAATAATACACGCTGTTAATACACTAACTCTATAATAGATTCTAAGAATAGATTCTAAGGATAGATGTTATTGGATAGACATCATTAATTTATTTTTGCTTCCGAGCTTACCGAAGGTAACGGAAGCTATGTGATCGTTTTCGTCGACGAAAATATTTTATATCTCTGATTTCAAAAATTCCAAGACAGAAATCCGTTTCGGATTTTTGGTCCCGTGTCTGTCTGTCTGTCAGTCGCTCAATTTTTGCGAACCACCATATCTTAAAAACTACTTTTCCGATTTTAATGAAATTTAGTAAGTAGATAATACTTAGCCCATTGTTGGTCCCATATAAATGTCAACCTTCTGCGCTTATTTGTTTATCTTCCACATGCTCACAAACATACATTTATTTACAGCTATATCTTTAAAAGTATTCATCTGATCTTTTTTTGTGCAGAATTATATGAGAAATATTTTTGTTAATAACACTTCTCTTCAAAAAAAAATAAACAGTTTTGCGTAAAAAGTGAAAAATAAGTAAATTTTGAACTTTAAGAGGGGGTAGGGGGGGGGGGGGGAAGCACAAGGGGGAGAAGTGGGGACTTTTGAGAGAATGTACCTCTTATCATGGTCGATTTCCCCAAATTAGTTGCGGGTACAGCCTGTTTTTGGCCTTTATTGACTGAGCTAATAGCCAGACCTCGTATTGTGATGGCGTGAAAATTCGATTTTGAGATTTTGATGGATTTACATTTTTTGAGGTCCCCGGAGTCCAAAAAAGTGTTTTTTTTAAAAAAAAAATTGTCTCTGTCGTTATCCGACGATTTTAATTTAAAAATTCTAAAGTGTAGTACATTTAAATACGGATCTAACGATGTAAGCCTTTTTTTCCGGGAAAAATCTAGTTCCTGAAAAAATAGCTTAAAACGCGGACGGACAGAGCCCGGGTACGATTCCCCGCCCAAAGAAGGTTATTTTTATCATACATTTTGATGAAATGTTCAATAATAATTTAATGTAAACTACACTGAGCTAAGCAATTATGAACTTGTATATGAGGAAGTTTGTCTGATTTGTCACAGACCATTTTTTTATTTTTGGATAGTCCCAGATTAATTTCAACGTCTGATAGTTCTACTTCATGTAAAATAATTTTGACAGATTTAAAAGTAGACTGCCAATTAGTGTGGCACATAGCTTCCTCGCATCCTATCATGTACGTTATTGTGTGTATTAAAACATTAAAGTTATATTACTTTACTTTATTTTTATATTGTTTATTGTGTAAAACTAATAATAGTTAGTTAAGCGTTTATTTCATTTAATAAGTTCATAACAAATAATAAAATTTTCACAAACGAAAGCCTTGGTCATCTGACCGTTAGGCGAGATTCGGCCTCTCTATATAAGATGCAAATTATAATTATTAACAATTAACCTGGCTCAATGTATACAATTATTTAAAAAAATAAAAAATAATAACGATTAAAAAGTAACTCAATAACAAAAACTAATAATAGTTTTTAGCGATCTTTAACACTCGTTAGCGGTGTCGTTGTTGGTTTTACTAAAGAATTGTAATTTTTAAGTTTTAGGTAGTATTCATACTACGGAAAGATTAAATTTTACATTAAATCAAATTATAATTATCATTAATTACGGGAGACATACAGAGAAAAATAGCCCCCAACACCGGGACTTAAACCACGGGCCTCCTATACATCCGTTATAGGCGCACTTACCGGTAAGAGCGCCTGTAAAAAATTGTATTTGTTTGTCTCATTGAATATATAAAGTTTGATTTTTTTCCCGACCTAAAATTCCAATTTTAAATTTTAAGTTCACGTTTACGCGAGCGTTGCGCGTGAACGCTTGAACGGATAACGTTGTCCAACGAACTCGTCCTGGGTATTGGTAAAATGAACATGTCTTCCAAACTTTATCAAAATCGGACGACATTTATGTCTTGACGATAACTTGAGTAAACTCAAGTTATCGTCGCACGTTTCAAGATTCGCGTACACAGACCGACAGACAGACACGGAATCAAAAATTTTCCCAGATGTCTGAAACGGATTTCTGCCTTAAAATTTTTAAAATCGGAGGCATAAAACTTTTTTGTTCTCAAAAGTGAACACAATGCTTCCGTTACCTTCGGTAAGGACGGAAGCAAAAAGGGGAAAATTAGATAAATTTGACAATAATAGGTTGAAAAAACATAAAATCATTCAAGTATACGAAATAGGACGCGAGGAAGCTATGTGCCACACTAATTGGAAGACTATTTTATCAATATCTCGGAAAATAAAATGTCGGAAAATACTTCTACTTTTTTTTAAATAGTCGGAATCGTTTAAGAGAAATAATTGAGATCTGTAGCTTAAACTTAGAGTTAAACTTAAAATAATTATTTCATCGAAATTAGCCCAGTAGTTTAGACACCACACGCCTGCCTGCCCAGACGACAGAACAAATTTTGAACTTAAGGGACTTAAAATGTGTAAATCCATCAAAATCGAAATGTCACATTCTCCCAATACTTCCTCTCACACTATATGCTATGCAGATGAAAGTAAAAAAAGGAATGGTTCTAGAATTCTTTAACCTGGTTTCAGAATTTTTACCATCTTTTAAGACTTGTGCGTATTATTTGCTTAAACTTTGCATCATTGCATTAATGGCTTAAACATGTTTGCGTGTCATTGGCTTAAAAATGTTTATGCTATTTTTTCATTTTACCCCCCTCTTGTATAAAAATATGACAAAAGTATACATAACAACAATTACTGTACTCTTAAAGAGCTTTCCAACGACATGCATCTTGAAGGGTAGGTATATGCTATTTTAACTTTTGTACCACGAACCCCTGTGTACCAAATTTTCTTTTTCACCCATCCAAATTCAAAAACAAAATTTTCGTATATTATCATAAGCCAATAATACGCAGATTTCTTTGAAAATTCCCTCATTAAATCATGGTGCATGACTGGTCTTTTATCAAAAATTACCGATATTCCCAATATTTTAACTCCTATTTGCGTGAAAACCATGCGTCGTACAAAAACATGTTATAGACATAAATTGAAGGTTATTTTGTCTTATTTATTTTACTACTGGACCACTTTTTGCGTAAATAGATTGCTTTGCAAGTTATAAGCTGAAAACCACTAAACAATATTTTTTTTTTGACGATTTCTCATATTTGCGGGGGGAAATTTTGTTGGACAACTTCAGATTCGTGTTCACTAAAAACAATTACACCAGGACTTTCTACTTCAAACTACTACTATAGAATAGATCGACACAAAATCTTTTAAATGGGTCAATAATATACATTACTTGAGCATTTATGTACTCACCAGTTGATTGAGACACTGACCAAGAAATAAAACTAAGAAGAGAAAATATTATACATATTAACTTCATGGCTCTAACAACACTACTGTCCTTTATCTATGTTCCGAGATATCTGGACCCTCTATTATCTCTTTTGGTACATCCTGCTTAGAGAAAAAGCCCGCTAGAAAAAAATCAACACGGTATTATCTTTTAAATATTTTACTGTATTAAAAAATAAATACAGTAGGATCTAATACAGAAGATAGTGGCAGAAATTTATATAAAATATATTATTATTAATTTTAAAACATACGAGTATTTTTTTAAAAAAAAAAACAATTAAATACATTCTTCTGAATTTAAAATAGACTTTTTAATTACATTTCTTATTTTTATTTTTGGTAATAAAGAAAGAAAGCTCTTTTCCCGTGTTTCACTACGGAGTGTGTTATTTTAAATTTATTTATATGTATATAATTCATCCTCAAGAAATATAACTTTTTTTTTTTTTTTTTTCTTATTCCGACTGCATATAATCATGGTACTTCGTTAACCGCTAAAGCCTTGATCGACAGTGGGGTGCAGGACTGCTTCATGACAGAAAGTTTGATTCAAATACTTATCGGTAACAGAGGAGGTATCAGAGGTTTCCAAGGAAACAGTAAAACAAGAAAGCCTACTTGACTCATCAGCGGCGAAAGAAGCTGATGTCCAACCAAGAGAGTACCATTCATCAGACGATGTAAGTTCAAATTTTTCATTATTATCTTAATCGAAATTTTGTGTCAATGAGTCAGGTTCTAATAGTAATGCATATTCATAGATGTAATTATGTATGACCAGAATCCTTTTTGGTTGTAATACATAAGTAGATATAATAAGTACTATTGATCATTTTAAATTGTTTCGGATTTTAAACAGAGTGTTAAACTCTTATGAGGGTACACTAATTTGTTGTCTGTACGACAATACGAACTGACTTGACGGGTTTGCCTGCCACCTGCTAGTGGACGAGTTAATAAGAACGGAGGATAAGCAAAAGACTAACCCTCACTCGGGATAGACTGGAGCGGCATTCGGAGGCGATTGCCGATACTTTTCCAAACGAGGATAAGGTAAGAAATGTGTAGCCTACACAATTTTTTAATTAATTTGTTTAATAAGGTAATAGTAGTGAGGAAGATGCATATAGATTACTTAATCAATTTGCGGATTACATGCAACTTTATAAGTATTATTTTTTTTTTATGTTGGTTTGCATTTAATTTGTCAGTTTAAAGTTGCCAGAAGTTGTAACTATAAGAGCAATGAAATTTATTGCAAGAGTGGTATTGAGTTTCTTACAGTCAAAATAGCTTCTTTTCCGCAGACCATTCGTATTTACTCTTTGTTGTACATAGTTTTACTCGATAACTCCCTAATTGAGTACTTTATAATTACAAGCGTATTTCTCAGTCTAGTTCTATTGTCGTTTGTTGACTTTTAAGACTTGTAGAAACATTTGATAGCTTAATTTGGGATTAGGTATCGATATCGTCAGAGGAAAGTACTCTTCAGTGTAGCTTAATTGGTTAGAGCTCCCGAACACTGGATATGAGGGGGAGGTCCGTGGTTTGAGTCCCGGCGCTGAAGTCTATTTTTCTCTGTCTGTCTCCCTTTATAAATAGTAATTATAATTTGATTTAAATTAAAATTTAAACGTTCGACCAATAACTTGTAAAAATCGATAACTCCCTTACAATAAGTCCTGCGGTTGTGTATAGTTGTTTGTCGTCGAAGTATAATAAATTGTGTTATTTTGTTACCTTTAATATCTACCTCTGTTGACAGCTGGAAACAGGCAAACGGAGGCAAAAGGCAAGCTCCATGATAGAAACAAAAATTATCGCAAGATCTTAAGGAAGGCAGGGCTCATTGAGCCACTGAGAAAGAGGCGCTGCTTAAATAATTCCACGGAGGAGTCTGGGTCATCCAGTGACTTTTCAACTGGAGCAGACTCGCCTAGGGGAAAGGTGAGGTTCCCGAAAAGGAGTCTAACCTAAGAGGAAGAGGAAAGCCTTCGGTGGCTCAAATATAACAAAGAGCCGTGGACGGCTGTAGAGGAGAAGTGGGCCAAGACGGTTGTGGCCAGGAAACTAGCCACGGAAGACTGCACGACCCTCTCCTCGATTTTCAAGTCGTTTCCTGTCCTCACGCTCCCACTAGGTTACAATTTGGTGAGTTTTAATTTTAATCATGATATTAATTGCTTTAATTTAATTATAGGGGTGTATCACTCATGAAAAACAAAACTTTACTTTAAACTTGAAATGCGTTAAGACCTGTTTATAAATAAACATTGCAATAAATGAGTAGTGTTTGTTTTCATCAGCGATACAATACTACATATCCTAAACTGAATGAGTAAACTTGACATGTTTAATCAGCTGTTCAAAAATGAACAGTATTAACTCATTCAATGAAGATGTATTTTTACAATCTGGAGTGACAGTATAATATGATAACCACAATCACACTATGTAAAAACATATTATATATCTCCACACCACTCAAGCAAACTTATGAATTTTAATGCTGATACTAATGGTTATTTGCATGTATTGTTGCAGATCAACATTGATTTCAAATTCTTACATCCTGGTAAGGAGTATATACTTATCAGTAGGTAACCTGAGTTTTCTAAGAAAATTATGTTACTGTCAAAGAAGAAAGTAAAAGATGCAAGGTAGTCAGCAATTGTAAAGCCTGGAATTTTAGACGAGCCAAAGTATTGTCCTCTAAGAGAAGCGTAAGCCTGACATTCTGTTAGAAAATGAAAGTTTTCCATATGAATATTTTTCTAGCCATGGCATAGATTTTAGAGCTAACAACTCTCCTCTTATCTTAAATAAAAGTTTGAGTTCAGAAAAATGTAGCTTCGTTTCAGAGTTAGGACTGAAAAATGTACCGAACTCTTCAGTTTGCTCTACAAGTGTTCTAAATAAATAAAAGAAACCTGTAAAAAGGTGGCCCACTTTGCCCCAGGGGCCCAGTTTTGGGGACCCCACGTGAGTATGCCTTGTGGCGTGTGCCCGGGCGCGCTCGTGCGTGCTCGTACTCACTCGTGTGCGGGCGTGCGCGTTCGCCGGGTTCGTGCGCGTTCTCGTCGTGCGCACGCGTGCGTGTTTGGGTGCGTTCGTGCCTGCTCGTGCGTGGTCGTACATTTTAGTGTGCGGCCGTGCGCGATCATGCGCGCTCGTGCTTGTTCCTGCGCGTGCGTGTTCGTGCGGGTCCGTGCTTGGTCCTGCGCGTTCGTGCGCATGCGTGCTCGTGCGGCCGCCGCGGGGTATATAAGGAGGCCCGCTGCGCCCCGGGGATCAGTCAGTGTTTAGTTCGGAAGATAGGAAGTTGTCAGTTGTAAGTATTACGTAGCTGTGTGCGTTGTGTGGTATTTTGGATTACAAAGGAAGAGGAAGTATATAATGTAAGTCGAAACTTTAAATTTTATTTTAACTTAGAAATTTTCGTAAAGATTGCAGGAAAGGTCCTTCAGACCCCCCCCCCCTCGCTTTGAGAGAGGATAGGCCCAGTCAGGAGTGCTGGACTTTTTTTATTAATAATTTTTCATTAATTTATGCTTAAAGACTCCAGAAAAATGTATTCTTCTTATTTTTTAATTTTTTTTCTTTGCGATTTGATTTTGCTTTAATTCCCTTTTTGCGGTACTTGGTTGTAAGGGGAGACTGGGCTTGGTAGTGGGGCACCTTTTTCTTGTTTTATTAATTTTGTTAATGTTAATTCTTTTTTTTTCTTGAACTTGTTGTAAAATTCGTTTGTTAAATAATATATCAGAGATTGTAGCCAGTGGAGTTGTTAATGAGTGTTTTGTACAGCAACCCCCCTTTTCCCGTCCCAGGAAAATATTCTTTGTACACGGCCCACAGGGCCCGCTACCACCACCCAGGATCTGTGGTCCCCGTGTTACATCGATTAGATTCCTTAGCTCGACTCATAGATGTTTCTCGCATACTTATTTTCATTTTGTAGATAAGTGAACTCAATTCTGACCCCCACAATGCTTTAAGTCCCGGCCACACAGGAAGCGGACTGTCCGCCGCGGACAGCTACCTTCTGTTTGACCAGGATAATGCAAAATAACAGCCCACAGAGTCCGCCGCGGACCAAAAACTTGTCCGCTTCCTGTGTGACCGGGCCTTTATTGTCCGAAGATACCTTAACTGGGGAGTTATATTTCTGACATAGTGTGTTCCAAGATCTAAACCAGAGCATATTTTTTTTCATAATCTCTTCTGTTATTATTCTGGGATACCGATGAGGAGGAAGGTCTAAGATGGAAAGGCAGTAATTAGTGTGAAGCTTGAAAGTGTGTAAAAAATAGGGTCTATAGATGTCTCAATATTCAAAATATAAGAAGGAGTAGATTGTGGAAGTGAAAAAAGTTTTCTGATGAAAAAACGCTAAAATGTTTCCAGTTTCGAAACAACTGCTTCCCCATATTTGGGCAGCATAACAAATTATATCTCTGGAAACTGCATTAAATAGTTTACATTTTGTACGAAAAGGTACCGCCTGGTTTGAAATAAAAGTCGTCCAAATTTTAGACCTTGCTTTGCGATTGCGAATTGCTCCTTTAGGTGGTGAAGAAACGATAGTTTAGCGGTTAAAACGACTCCTTTTTGCCTTCTCTACTTCTTGGCCCACGGCATCCATCGTGTTGCTGAGCAACTCAGAAACTTATTGCCTGAGGATAATAAACTTAATTCGTAAAAAAGAAGATTTTTGGCAAGGCTCCAAGTCGATCAAAGGCTTTAAAAACTGCACATCCTGATTACCCACTGCCATCTGAGCCAGTCCTTACGAGATGGGGCACCTGGATTTCCGGTGCCAACTACTATGGAGACAACTATGAAAAACATAGAGGTAGAAAGAAAAATAACCGAATAAAAGAAATGGTTAAACAGTGGCGGCTAATTCATTAAATCAAATTTATTACCCATATCGGTTGTCACTCAAACAAGAGACAACCTCTTTGAAAAAAATTTAATGAGCAAGAAGCCCTTTCTCTATCTGAGGATATTCAGAAATTAAAAAAAAACATCTTTGTAGAGAAGAAGATAAGGCTTAGGAGACATTGATAAATGATTTTACGAACCTGTCCGCCTGCACTTTTGCAAAATATTAGTTTTGCAACTTGTACTTTTTAACCGAAGAAGAATGGGAGGTGTTCAATCACTCCCTCTGGCATCATCAGCTATCATATAAAGTTATAGTAGGAGGTGTTGTTAGAAGAAAACACGCTGACCAGCTGCGAAGGAGGGAAGGAGGAGTCGACGATAGAAGTCAGCGACCACCAACATTCAACGATGGAAGGCCGGGGAGGTGTGTAGTATTGTGACAAACTATGTCATTTTGTATTAATAAAATAAAGTGTTTTCCAAGTTACTACAGACGAAACTTCACTCAGTGAGCTGAGTAGCATAACAAGGATCTCATATCAATCTTGACTCATTCATAATTTCTTTTTTACTAATCGTGGAATTATAATTCTAATTAAATTTCTTAATTTCACTTTTTTTTTATTATAAAAACAGTAGCACTCCCCATTTGGTCCCGCGGTGGACCACCCCTTTGCTACGCCACTGTCAGTGCGGCATCATTGTAACCTATTGTTTGTTTTTGTAGTTCCTCATTAACCATGACCTTGCGTGACCGTGATTCTGGAAGAAAATACGACTTTGAAAGTGTAAAACGAAAAACATTTTTTTTTATAAAAGATGTTAACGAAAGGATGAAGAACAGAGACTAAGCGGATCTATAACTAAATATCTTTAATCAGCCGAAAATACGGAACTTGAGTGTTGTGTTCATTACTCAGAATCTTCATCTTCCCCTTCTTAGTAACCGATCAAAGATGGTATAGAGTTTTCTGAAGTGGCAGGAACTAGTGGCCAGACTGACCCTTCTCTAGGAAGCAATAAAGTGAATTCTGAATCGACCAATTCATCGTCATCTCTACACTTGCTAGCAGAAAATACGAATACCAACGCTGATGACAGTGACTTGAACTTACTCGTACATACGGAAAGTGGCCACGTCGACTTGCCCACCGCTAATCTAAATGTAAGATCCCTTTCTTTGGCCAAAAGTATTAAGGAACCTAGAACTAACTAGGATTGTTGAAAAAAGATCCTCTGGGAGTAAAATATATCTTATCCTGTAAACGAAATTTTAGTGACATCCATTACAACAAAATGCTAATTAATGGTGGAAAGCAAGATAGGCGTGGCTAGTTTACTCAGAGGTAAACAACGCGGTTTACTGTTAAGCGTGTCGCATGTTCAAACCCCACAGAGCTCTTGAATTTTTAGAAGGCTTGAATAACTGGAAAAATGTATCTGACAAAGTAAAATATCATGGAAATAATAAATTTGCACAAAGAATGCATGGTGAAGTGGCTGAGCCAAACTAAAAATATGTCGAGCGGGAATACTATTGCATTCTATGCCCAAAGCCAGGCTCAGATTCAAAGTGAACAACAGCGGTGGAGAGGTATTTTAGAGAGGTTGTTGGCAAACGTTCAGTTTTTATCCATCCATAACTTAGCTTTTAGAGGACGCGAAGAAAATTTTTCTAACTAAAAATCTAGTGGAAACTTTTTGGATTTGGTCAAGCTAATTGCTCGGTTTGGCCCTACACTTCAAGAGCACTTGCACCAAGATATGGATAGGACAAGCAAAAAAAACACTACCTCAGTAATACAACTCAACACGAATTGATTGAAGTAATAGGCTACCATATCAAAACCAAAATAGTTCAGACTGTAAAAGAAAATAAATATTTTTCAATAATTCTTGATTAAAATCGTGACATTGCACGAATCGAACAGCTATCAGTCATTCTAAGGATAACAAATAAATAAACTGCTGAGATTGGAGAACATTTTTTTTAGAATTTGTAACTGTAGAGAAAACTGCGGGCGAGAAGTTGGCCGACTACATAATCAATACATTAAATGATTTAGGATTGTCTCTTGTCAACTGTACGTGATGAAGGAGCACAGACTGTGGTTTGATAAGTGAATGCCAATCATTAGAAAATGAGATATCCACTTATGAATTCGTTGTATGATTTGTTATATGGTTTGATATTCTGGCGAAAATGCAGTAAGGTGTGGCAAAATGTAAATGTGCAATTCGATATAGCAGTACACCACTTAGAAACATTTGTAAAGTGGCTAGATAAATACCGCCTTCATGGATTTGAGTCTGCATTGGTCACAGCTACACAAGTAGCGGACGAAGCTGAAGTTGACCCCACATTTAAAGTTGTGAAAAGAAGAAATATTTTCATACCAAAGAGAAGATGAAGCTCCTGAGCTTTCAAAAGAAGACCATTTTAAAATAAATTATTTCTTGGTGATAGTTGATGCTTTGCAAATGAGCTTTCAACAAAGATTTGAAGCTTTGAATACTTTTGAGAACAACTTTGGCTTTATATAGGTCATAGAGGGAGGGCTTCGAAGATTCGGGTAATTTAGCCATTCCGAAGGCGAAGAGCGCTCTTAACAACCGCCAAGTGAATCTGAGATTGGCATACATCAAAGCACACTTCGGGGACCTTCCTAGTATCATCGAAAAACTGAAGAACCCGCGGTTTAGAGCTTACAAAGGCTGCAGCCCTTGGGGAGGGACTTAAGGAAAAGAGTAAGGGTGGCCGACGGAATTTCTTCCCTCTAAGCAGCGTCAGGTAACCAGTAGCCTTTTTGGATTTACGAAAGACGTAACCAATAACTTCATATGTACCAAAAAAGTCAAAAGCCGTCATCTTGCTTTTTTATTATTACTATTTTTAAAAAAAATAGTTCTTTATCATTTAATTAAATCTAAAAATATCGTCGTGTCATTATTCATCTTTACTAAAATAAGGTAAAATTGATCTCAGGGAAGTATAGCTCCCCCACTTTTGCTTTTTGATAGAGAGTGCAGTTATATCTGAAGGTTTTAGGAATAGCAAAGAAATGTTTGGTGTTAGGTTAAACAAAATCGTCGCTGATGGAGATAGCAGCGTGTACTATGAAGTTGTAAAGAATAGACCCTACAAAAACTTAGCTGTAGAAAAGGTTGAATGCACCAATCACCTTTTGAGAAATTAGTGCAATAAATTAAGAGACTTGACAAAAAACAAGGCTCTTGGTAGTGTTAAGCTGAGAAGAATACTAGAGTCAAAAGTATTGAAATTGAGAAGCTCTGTAACTCAAGCCGCTAAACATTACAGGAGTGACGAAACGCTTCCTCTTTCAGACCGCATCAAGTGTTTGGCGCAAGATATAGAAAATGCACCTTATCAGGTATATTTGGAGATCACAAGAAATGTGCTGCTTATTTTTGTTCAAAGCAGAGCGAAACTGACGATATTTCAGATGTACTTCAAAGTTCTTTGAGGCCACAGATTTGTAACACGTTCTCTTACTTACCTCTAGACATGCAAGAAGTTTGATCCAAGGTCTCACGAGTAATAGTGCGGAGGAATTCAATAGCATAGTAGCTAAAATGATTGAAGGAAAGAGGATGAATCTAATAAAAAGAAACTCTTACCAAACAAGAGCTTTCTCCGCAGCAGTCTCCCATAATACTCGAGCTCTGCAGTCAGTGATCCATAGAGAGGTATGTAAACCTAGCCCAGGTGTAACATTTAAAAAACTGCACTCTAGGAGGCTTTGTGATTTGATAAGATAAAGAAATCAAAATAAAAGCAGAAGAAAATTATTCAACACCAATAAAAAAAAGCAGGCGAACTAAAATGTACAATCATACGGCGAGCTCGCCTGCAAACCCGACCTTGATGATAAAGATTTTGAGGACGAAAAATTAACATTTCTTCAGAAAATTCAGTTGAATGAAAAGAAAATCATAGAAAATGGAAAAAATACTAGAGGAGAAGGTGGCGAATAACTATGGAAAGAAGAAAGGAGAAAACGATTGACAGCATCAAACTTTGGAAAAATTATACAGAAAAGAAAATAAACAAGTTGTGCCAAAATTGTTGATAGACTATTATACGAAGAAATTCATAGTAAATGCATCTTAATTTATGGCCGAATAAATGAAAAGAAGGCGTTAGAGAAACTCGCAGCTACGGAGAAGGTGTAAATAAACCCTTGTGGTCTCTTCGTTGATCCTATATATGGATACTAAGCAGCAACTCCTGGTGAGGTTTAATTGAAGATGACACTATAGTTAAGGTGAAATTTCCCTATAGTTGTCAATTTATGTCAGTTGAAGACTGCGTGAAGAGTAAAACAATAGTTGACTTGAAGCAAAATGAAAATGGATATGAGTTGATAAGAAATAAAAATTACTACTTTTTATTATATTTTTTTATTATATTTTTTATGTTTTTAACAATATTATGTTAGTGCTCTACTCTGGGCATTTTCCAGGTTCAAGGACAACAGCATATATCCCGGAAAACATACTGCCTGTTTAGGGTATGGACACCATTAAACATGATTGTTATAAAAATTAAAAAAGGTGATAGCTTTTGGTCGACGTTCAGAGATGATAATTGAGAAAACAAACAGAAAACTTGCATTACTGAGAGAAAAACTACAAAATAAAAACGACCTTTGTACAAAGACACCATTCACTTCAGAGATGAATGCACTTTTTGGTTCCATCATTTTATGTTGTATTTTCAAATCTAACAGAGAATCATTGGCTTCTCTCTTCAGTACGGGAATTTAGGGAAGACCCATATTTAGGGCCATCATGCCTTTAAAACGGTGAGAAATTCTGGTAAGAGCTCTGAGATTCGATGACCCGGAAACTCGCCCAGAAAGAGTTAAAGAGAATAAATCTGCTGCAATATTCGATCTTTTCGATTTATGCATGAATAATTGCAAGAAACATTATTCTATTGGAGCATACGCTTGTGTGGACGAAACGCTTGTGCCATTCCAAGGTAGATGGGGTTTCCTGATGTATATGCCAAATAAACCGGCTAAATATGGCATCAAACTGATGTGCATAACGGACGCAATAAACGGGTACCTCCTGGACTCCTACATATATTGTGGAAAGGGAAGTGATGGCCATACGTTGTCAGCTGCTGAATTAGAGCTCTCAAAACCAACACAGGCAGTAGTTTGTCTCACAAGAGAAATTGCAGGCTCAATCGGAACATAACTTGCGATAATTGGTTTACGTCCATAGAACTAGCAAATGTGCTTTGGGAAAAACAGCTAACTCTCGTTGGAACCGCCAAAGCCAACAAACCACAGATTCCTCCAGAGTTCCTGAAAAACGCAAAAAGAACAGTTGGTACAAAGATGTACGGGTACACCGATAAATTTACATCATTGTCATATGTTCCAAAAAAAAAAAAAAAAAAAAAAAAAATCGGGCTATAATTGCTCTCTCGTCCATGCACCTTAAAGCGTTTGATGATCCTATAAGTACGAAACCTGAGATTATAGCGTTGTATAATCAAACCAAAGGGGGTGTCTATCAACTCGATATGAAATGAAGGAACTATTGTGCCAATTTGAAGACAAGAAGATGGCCTGTGATAGCGGTTGGATGTATGTATTGTAATAAATTTTAACATTTTTTTCCTACAGGAGTCTAAGTTGTCACAACTCGTGGAGCACAACTTGTAAACAACTTGTTTACAAGAGTTGCATACAACTTGTTGTAAACAACAAGTTGTTGTTTACAACAACAACAACAAGTTGTTTACAAGTTGTTTAAAAGAGTTGTAAACACAACTTTTTGAGGTCTTAGATCTAAAAGACCGTGCCGTGGGGCTTTCATTGCACTTGCAAAAAGTTTTCAACACCAAAATTTGGTGTTTTGTAGAGAGTTGTTCCATGGTTACAAAATCGCATAAACACACTAACTAAGCAACGAACGGGTCGGTAACACAAATCGGAATGATAATAGATAACAAAAATGATAAAATCATGGCTACCAACCTTCACGGGAAACCATAGTGAAAACTTAAATTCGGCGCTACTTTTGGAACACCCTATATTTATTTATAAAAGTTTATGCAATCATTAAAAAGTATAACTTGCAACTACTTTTTAGGGTCACTTGAATCTACTCTTCAGTAGCTTCAATTTTATACCCACTCGAAAATTGAACAAATAAGAATTTTTGTTTATAGCACATTGAATAACGCGCTTTATTTAACTTGGCTGTGTTTTTCCATGAGTAATAATAGCCATTATAGTCCAAATTGCACAAAAACAAACTATTGCACAACTACACAATAAAGTATGTACTGCATATTTGTCGTAGTGCCACGGCCTATTGCTCATGCACTGGGGCGGAGCAATTGGATAAGTACGTCGGTAAGTGGATGTATCGCCAAAATAATGCATTCAACCAGAAAACATTTGCTCAAAAGATGCGGATTTTTCTCAGGGATATCCAGCGAGCCTATCCTGGATTTGGCAAAAATCCAATGGAAGACAACGTTATGGATTGCCGCTGCCATGAATGTCAAGGAGAGTAAATGCAAGTAATATAATATAGCCACAGCAAAGTATTAATAAGTAATATGTTTTCTAGTCCTGCGTACCTATATGTCTTGTTTTCTTCTAAATTTCTTTATTTAATCTCTTTTTTTGTTCACCTAGCTATATTTCATTCCCGCCAGCAGATTCTTCAATCCTTTAAGGACAGTAGGCAGTAACCAGTCATGACCATAATTTCTTCTCAGAAAAATGTTACTTAACTTTTAAAATGTCATATTTTTATTATTATTATAATTAATTTGGTAAATTAAAGTTAAATGTTCTTGGCTTCAGGTGATTCGATGGTTTCCCTAACCTGTGCTTTTAGGGTACGGAAATCTACAGCTTCAGGAGTCGAGTAGAGAACTTGCTCAGCGCTTTGGCAGGTACCTACTTAATTTAATTTTTTTTTACTTTGAAGTTTATCATTTATAAAGGTAAGGAAGTTGTGTACTTATATGTATCTGGAATTTTATTTTCAATTATTATCATTTATAGGTGCTTGAACAGATTCCTGCAGATTTCTCCAGACTGGAAACAATCTACAATGGAATTCAATACACTGTGGCAATTCCCTCATTGTGTCGGAGCCATTGATGGAAAGCGTGTGGTTTGTCAGGTAACTACGCAGCATCAAATTTTGAAAGTTATTAGTTAAATCTCTGGTAGGTGGTGAATAGTTGAGAGGAAAAGTCCAATACCAGTGTTAACTCCCATATCTCAAGACACCCCTTTTGAAAATAATAATGAGCAAGAAGCCATTCCTCTAGCTGAGGATATTCATAAATTCAACAAGCATCTTTGTAGAGAATCAGAGAAGACTAGCGAGATATGGAAAAATGATTCTATTGTGCGCCTGCACTTTTTCAAAATATCAGTTTTGCAACTTGTACTTTTTAACCGAAGAAGAATGGGAGGTGTTCAATCGCTCCCTCTGGTTAATTTTAATGAAAGATATAGCATTGTTGTAGAAACTGATGTTTTTTGACAACTTTAAATTTATGATTGGGACTAATATTGCAGACGACAAAAGGAAAAAAAATGCTGAATAAATTGATATGCTATCCGTAAGGGGGTAAAATGGAAATAAATATAAATATTACCATTTTTGATCTGATAAGAGCGAAAATTGGTATTCAAACTCTATTTGAAGTCAGAAACACAATTATGAAATCATTTGTGAACATTTAGAACTTTGGATACAAATGGTCATGGTCATCTCGAAAATAGCTGCAAATCTTATATAGACTTCCTTATCCTACGATAGACCGAAACGGAGTTATATCGATATTATCTCTTGCTAGAATTCGCTTCAAGAAATTCATCCAGTGCGCGACAGAAACAAAACGTAACTTATGTTCTATCTATACCTACCACCATTACCAGATGCAGCAAAGTTCCATAGTCGAAGAGTTTACCTTTAAGTGCAAGTTTGGCTGGGAAATCACATTGAGCCTCATGAGTGGGGGTGGAAGAAAACTACCCGAGAACGGGAACCTGTGACAACGAAGTTGGACCCCGCACCGGAAAGACTCATGAAATTCATTGCCTGCAGGGCCGATTTAACTATAGGGCATAGGGGCACGATGGGCACGTGCCCAGGACTAACTTGCAAGGTAAAGGAAATTAAATATGTTTAAAGTAAACCAAGTATCTCTTATCCTAGAAAAGTTTAACATGGAATTCGAAATACATATCGTAATAAAATAAAGCTACAGTTGTATAAGCGTAAGGTTAAGATCGTAAGAAAGACCAGTATTTACTGTTCAAGGAGTCAGGTTGGTAACTCCAGCGAGTCAAACGTAGATGAGGAGAGGGTGTTATTCACAAAGACAGTCGTAGACTTCGAGTACGCATGCGCGCGCCACCTGCGCCCTTACCCTTACACTCTCTACAGTAGTCTACAGCCTACTCTCACTCTCTTACCCTACACTACACCCTACTTCATCTCGGCCTTCTACTGTGCTAGTCCTCCTTTGTGATAACATGTGTTTAGTTTACGTTTATCGTTTTCAAGTGTTGTAGTTCATGTATGAACACTTAGTTTAATAACAATATATAGTGGCTGTGACTCAGATCTGTCTGTTAATTACGTGAGCAGTGAGCATGATTTAACTGTTAGTTACACTCTTCCCTTCTTACTTCCTTCTTGACTGAGTTTACCAACCAATAATATGTTTAATTCCAAATAATAAGGTACGTGCTGGGTGAGCGAATATGTTGGATGCTAGCATATTAGTAAATAAACTAAATTTAAGTTATGATATTGCTGTACCAACGAGCAAATATAGATAATTAAATTTACTAAATGTTACAAGGGTTTGTTAATAAAAACAAGGGAGGTTCTCATCTAATAGGTTGCTCCTGTGGTTTGATTACATCGAAATTCTCTTGGCTGTGCTTAATTTAAAGTAAACATAACTGGACAAATTATTTAAGTGCTGAGGAGTTATTGTGAAAAAAGAAAAACGTTTTAGTTTTATTGTGAACAAGGTAAATTATACAAAATTATAACTAACTCTCTTACAATGTCGTATTCTAATGAAGAGTACCGTGATATGCTTGTTGTCTATGGTGAGGCAAGGTTGAGCGGCAAGGCAACAGCAAGAATTTATCGTGTGAGGAATCCTGATCGGCGTCAGCCGAAACACCATCTCTTCCGACGGCTGTATAATCGTGCGGGCAAGTTTGGTGCTTACAGAAACGCCAATAGCCCCCGGCGTATAAAGAACGAGGAGCTAATTGTAGCAGTACTGGCTTACGTTGAGGCCTTCCCTCATGCGAGTAGCCGCGAGATATCATAAAACAGTACTCCGAATTCTGCAGGATCGTGGCTTTCATCCATTTAAACTTTGCTCCACCAAGCCTTATTAGACGATGACTTTAGGAGGAGACGGGAATTTTGTGGATAGGCAGAGAATATGATTGAAACGGATACAGCATTATTTATCCGCCGAGTGCTGTGGACGGACGAAGCTTCATTTTTTAGCGATGGCAATGTAAATAGCACCATTTACATTACTGTAGTGAAGACATTACTGTAGTAAAGTGAACCCTCACTGCCTGAGAAGTTGATTCCCAACACAAGTGGTCTGGGAACACCTGGTGAAGAATTATTGGTGGCCAGATAGTTGGTCTATACTTCATTGACAGGGCCCTAAACGGAAGGATCTTTAGGAAGACGAACTTCCTGAACTCTTAGAACATCTTCCTATAGGTCTTTGCCAGAGAATATGGATTCAACTTGATGGTTGTCCTGCTTATTTCTCTCGGACTATTAGGGAGCACTTAAACTTTGAATATCCTCAACGCTGGATCGGCCAGGGAGGTCCAGTTGCATGGCCAGCAAGATCACCCGATCTGACACCCTTAGATTTCTATCTATGGGGGTGGGGATAAAGGATATAAAAAGGAAAATCCTAGAGGCAGTTAGAGATTAGAAATCAAGGCTGCTCTTCGTTCCTTTCATGTTAGAGTCAGGCGATGCCTACTGGAAAACGGCCACCAATTTGAACATTAAGTATAAATAGATACTTTGCAATAGATATTTTCATTACCTTTAGCCTTAAATTTAAATTTTATCGAGAGATTATGCATTTCTGCATAAGCTATTAGTCCTTTTATATTTGAATTATATATATATTTTTTAATGAACTTTGATAATTTAACTTTGATAGTTTGCTTTCTTAATTATTAATTTAACTACTTCAAAAGTGAATGAATGCGTGTATGAATGAACTTGGTTTGTAACTTTTATTAACACCAATTATCTGTATTTTACAAATGAAGGTACTTTAAGTCATAACTTTAATTTCATTATTTTCTACTGCTGACATGCTGGTATCCTACCCATTACAAGATGATTATCATCGAGAAATATCGAAGCATATTACTGGTGAAAATTGAAATTTTAAGAACAAGGGAGGTTCTCATCTAATAGGTTGCTCCTGTGGTTTGATTACATCGAAATTCTCTTGGCAGTGCCTAATTTAAAGTAAACATAACTGGACAAATTATTTAAGTGCTGAGGAGTTATTGGGAAAAAAAAACGTTCTAGTTTTATTGTGAACAAGGTAAATTATACAAAATTATAACTAACTCTCTTACAATGTCGTATTCTAATGAAGAGTACCGTGATATGCTTGTTGTCTATGGTGAGGCAAGGTTGAGCGGCAAGGTAACAGCAAGAATTTATCGTGTGAGGAATCCTGATCGGCGTCAGCCGGAACACCATCTCTTCCGACGGCTGTATAATCGTGCGGGCAAGTTTGGTGCTTACAGAAATGCCAATAGACCCCGGCGTATAAAGAACGAGGAGCTAATTGTATCTCAAAAGCAAAATATAATTGTGCATGCTACCTGCTGTTAATGAACCAGTGTAAAGCAGTGCAAAAAACATTACGTGGTCCACAAGAGATAAGCACTCAAGTAAAATTGATGAAGCAATGGAAAAGATTTACAGCTTTATGTTATGAAGTGATGAGTGTCAATTTACTATCACGCAACTCAGGGAAGCTGCACAAGCAAATTACGTGATTTTATTCGAAAGTACAATTAGAAACCAAAAAAAACTACGTTCTGACATTCACCTTAAGGTTGCAGTCAAACAGCCAGATGCAGATCTAGACACAGATGAATTACGGAAAAAAGTAATTTTACCATTATCTTTCATTGGAGATCCTAGACATATGCACGAAAAAGCTCAAGATGAAATGACTTATGTCCGCGCCCGTGGTGCCCCACATCTATTTATAACTCTTACATGCAACCCTAAATGACATGAAAATATGACCGACATGACATTATAAGTAGAGTTGTTTATCTTGAAGTAAAAACACTAATGAATATTATAATAAAAGGCAAACTCTTTGGTACTGTTTTGTGCTATATGTATAGTGTAGAGTGGCAAAAAAGAGGATTTCCACTCATCCATCTTTGGGTTTGGCTTGAGAAAAAAATTACCGCAAATATTATTGACAACGCAATTAGAGCTGATATACCTGACCCTACAAAAGACCCTAAACTTTTTGAAATGATAAAAAAGCACATGATTCACGGTCCCTGTGGTACTTTGAACAATAATTTTCCATGTATGAAATCAGGAAAATGTTCTAAAAAGTATCCCAAGGCTCTTACTCCATTCCCTAAAACAGGCGATGATGGTTATCCTTCTTATAGAAGAAGATCTGTCGATCAAGGTGTTTTATAGGAGTTTTTTGACGTTTTTTTAACGTAAAGTTGATAATTCATGGGTTGATCCATATAACCCACTTCTTTCGAGAATACTTAAACGCTCATCAGGAGTGATTTGGCCACATTCGTAGTAGAAAATAAAAAAGACGAAGTAAGTAAATTTTTAACTCGCAGATATATTTGCAGCTCTGAGACTTTTTGAAGAATTCTCGACTTTCCCATTCATGAATGATACCCGCCTGTATTTCATCTCGCTGTACAGTACATATTGAGAATGAACAACGTGTTTATTTTACGTGTCCATGAAAAAGTAAACAATCCACCAATAACAACACTTCTAGGATTTTTCGAACTTTGTAAAGTGGACAGTTTCACTAAAACATTACATTACTGTGGGATACCTTCATATGGGCAAAAAACAAATTTAATCGAAAAAAAAATAGAAAAATAACCGAATAAAAGAAATGGTTAAACAGTGGCGGCTAATTCATTAAATCAAATATAACACCCATATCGGTTTTCACTCAAACAAGAGACACCCTCTTTGAAAAAAATTTAATGAGCAAGAAGCCCTTTCTCTATCTGAGGATATTCATAAATTAAAAAAAAAACATCTTTGTAGAGAAGAAGATAAGGCTTAGGAGACATTGATAAATGATTCTACGAACCTGTCCACCTGCACTTTTGCAAAATATTAGTTTTGCAACTTGTACTTTTTAACCGAAGAAGAATGGGAGGTGTTCAATCACTCCCTCTGGCATCATCAGCTATCATATAAAGTTATAGTAGGAGGTGTTGTTAGAAGAAAACACGCTGACCAGCTGCGAAGGAGGGAAGGAGGAGTCGACGATAGAAGTCAGCGACCACCAACATTCAACGATGGCAGGCCGGGGAGGTGTGTAGTATTGTGACAAACTATGTCATTTTGTATTAATAAAATAAAGTGTTTTCCAAGTTACTACAGACGAAACTTCACTCAGTGAGCTGAGTAGCATAACAAGGATCTCATATCAATCTTGACTCATTCATCATTTATTTTTTACTAATCGTGGAATTATAATTCTAATTAAATTTCTTAATTTCACTTTTTTTTTATTATAAAAACAGTAGCACTCCCCATTTGGTCCCGCGGTGGACCACCCCTTTGCTACGCCACTGTCAGTGCGGCATCATTGTAACCTACTGTTTGTTTTTGTAGTTCCCCATTAACCATGACCTTGCGTGACCGTGATTTTGGAAGAAAATACGACTTTGGAAGAGTAAAACGAAAAACATTTTTTTTTTTTTTTATAAAAGATGTTAACGAAAGGATGAATAACAGAGACTAAGCGGATCTTTAACTAAATATCTTAAATCAGCCGAAAATACGGAACTTGAGATTTGTGTTCATTACTCAGAATCTTCATCTTCCCCTTCTTAGTATCCGATCAAAGATGGTATAGAGTTTTCTGAAGTGGCAGGAACTAGTGGCCAGACTGACCCTTCTCTAGGAAGCAATAAAGTGAATTCTGAATCGACCAATTCATCGTCATCTCTACACTTGCTGGCAGAAAATACGAATACCAACGCTGATGACAGTGACTTGAACTTACTCGTACATACGGAAACTGGCCACGTCGACTTGCCCACCGCTAATCTAAATGTAAGATCCCTTTCTTTGGCCAAAAGCATTAAGGAACCTAGAACTAACTAGGATTGTTGAAAAAAGGACCTGTGGGAGTAAAATATATCTTATCCTGTAAACGAAATTTTAGTGACATCCATTACAACAAAATGCTAATTAATGGTGGAAAGCAAGATAGGCGTGGCTAGTTTACTCAGAGGTAAACAACGCGGTTTACTGTTAAGCGTGTCGCATGTTCAAACCCCACAGAGCTCTTGAATTTTTAGAAGGCTTGAATAACTGGAAAAATTTATCTGACAAAGTAAAATATCATGGAAATAATAAATTTGCACAAAGAATGCATGGTGAAGTGGCTGAGCCATACTAAAAATATGTCGAGCGGGAATACTATTGCATTCAATGCCCAAAGCCAGGCTCAGATTCAAAGTGAACAACAGCGGTGGAGAGATATTTTAGAGAGGTTGTTGGCAAACGTTCAGTTTTTATCCATCCATAACTTAGCTTTTAGAGGACGCGAAGAAAATTTTTCTAACTAAAAATCTAGTGGAAACTTTTTGGATTTGGTCAAGCTAATTGCTCGGTTTGGCCCTACACTTCAAGAGCACTTGCACCAAGATATGGATAGGACAAGCAAAAAAAAAAAACACTACCTCAGTAATACAACTCAACACGAATTGATTGAAGTATAGTTATTTTGGTGAAGTAACCAAAATAGTTCAGACTGTAAAAGAAAATAAATATTTTTCAATAATTCTTGATTAAAATCGTGACATTGCACGAATCGAACGCTATCAGTCATTCTAAGGATAACAAATAAATAAACTGCTGAGATTGGAGAACAATTTTTAAGAATTTGTAACTGTAGAGAAAACTGCGGGCGAGAAGTTGGCCGACTACATAATCAATACATTAAATGATTTAGGATTGTCTCTTGCCAACTGTACGTAAGATGAAGGAGCACAGACTGTGGTTTGATAAGTGAATGCCAATCATTAGAAAATGAGATATCCACTTATGAATTCGTTGTATGATTTGTTATATGGTTTGATATTCTGGCGAAAATGCAGTAAGGTGTGGCAAAATGTAAATGTGCAATTCGATATAGCAGTACACCACTTAGAAACATTTGTAAAGTGGCTAGATAAATACCGCCTTCATGGATTTGAGTCTGCATTGGTCACAGCTACACAAGTAGCGGATGAAGCTGAAGTTGACCCCACATTTAAAGTTGTGAAAAGAAGAAATATTTTCATACCAAAGAGAAGATGAAGCTCCTGAGCTTTCAAAAGAAGACCATTTTAAAATAAATTATTTCTTGGTGATAGTTGATGCTTTGCAAATGAGCTTTCAACAAAGATTTGAAGCTTTGAATACTTTTGAGAACAACTTTGGCTTTATATAGGTCATAGAGGGAGGGCTTCGAAGATTCGGGTAATTTAGCCATTCCGAAGGCGAAGAGCGCTCTTAACAACCGCCAAGCGAATCAGAGATTGGCATACATCAAAGCACACTTCGGGGACCTTCCTAGTATCATCGAAAAACTGAAGAACTCGCGGTTTAGAGCTTACAAAGGCTGCAGCCCTTGGGGAGGGACTTAAGGAAAAGACTAAGGGTGGCCGACGGAATTTCTTCCCTCTAAGCAGCGTCAGGTAACCAGTAGCCTTTTTGGATTTACGAAAGACGTAACCAATAATTTCATATGTACCAAAAAAGTCAAAAGCCGTCATCTTGCTTTTTTATTATTACTATTTTTTAAAAAAATAGTTCTTTATCATTTAATTAAATCTAAAAATATCGTCGTGTCATTATTCATCTTTACTAAAATAAGGTAAAATTGATCTCAGGGAAGTATAGCTCCCCCACTTTTGCTTTTTGATAGAGAGTGCAGTTATATCTGAAGGTTTTAGGAATAGCGAAGAAATGTTTGGTGTTAGGATAAACAAAATCGTCGCTGATGGAGATAGCAGCGTGTACTATGAAGTTGTAAAGAATAGACCCTACAAAAACTTAGCTGTAGAAAAGGTTGAATGCACCAATCACCTTTTGAGAAATTAGTGCAAAAAAATTAAGAGAATTGACAAAAAACAAGGCTCTTGGTAGTGTTAAGCTGAGAAGAATACTAGAGTCAAAAGTATTGAAATTGAGAAGCTCTGAACACAAGCCGCTAAACATTACAGGAGTGACGCAACGCTTCCTCTTTCAGATTGCATCATGTGTTTGGCACAAGATATAGCAAATGCACCTTATCACGTATTTGGAGATCGCATGAAATGTGCTGCTTATTTTTGTTCAAAGCAGAGAGAAACCGACGATATTTCAGTTAAACTTCAAAGTTCTTTGTGGCCCCAGATTTGTAACACGTTCTCTGACTTGGCTAGACATGCGAGAAGTTTGATCCTTTTATAAATAGTTTAATAGTTTATATAAATATTTTAATGTTCACACATTAAGTTAAGTATGCAACTGAATCAAATCATAAATACAAGTGATACTACAAAACAAAATAACTTGTCTGTCGAATTGTCTGTCATGTCATGTATGTCATGTCAACACCCCTCCTCAATTCGGCAGACTCCGAGGTTTCTTCTGTGTTCCTCAAATACTACTTTTGTCAGTGCCTTTGTCATTATATCTGCTGTTTGTTGTTGTGTTCTTATGTACTTTAAAACAATTTCTTTTTCCCTTGTCTTGTCCTTCAAAAAATGGTACTGTATGTCGATATGTTATAGTCTCTTGTAGTCAGGTTGCTGGGATAAAAATATACAACCTTGATTGTCTTCCTTGATCCTTCCAGCAGATTCAAATAAATATTTTCTTTATATTCATTTAGAAATGTTGTCTTCACACCCACTTGATGTAACAACATGTCTTTCTGATTGCCAATTAAAAGGAACATTCTTATAGTAGTAGCTTTTACAACAGGAGAATAAGTTTCTTCAAAATCAATTCCAATCTGTAGAATAATTATAACGGATATAATGTTAATAAGATTATATTTTAAGAACAAGACAAACATGTCAACAATAATAATAATATCAAAACCTCTCAAGCACTGACAGCTGTCTATATTACATGCTTTTTTTTTTTTTTTTTTTTTTTTTTTTTTTTTTTTTTTTTTTTTTTTTTTTTTTTTTTTTTTTTTTTTTTTTTTTTTTTTTTTTTTTTTTAATGTTTAATGATAAGATGACTTCTATTCCTCCTTATTTTGCCCCCCTGGTCTTCCAGCTGAATCCAGAATGAGTTCGGAGTAGACGCTTCACCGTCAATTCTTCCATATTTCCTCAGAGCAGGAACCCAGACTCTATCTCCTTTCTGCAGTTTAGGCAGTATCTTAACCCGATGTCTCCTGTTAAAATCCTCTGCCTGGCGATTCTTTAGTTCTGATTCCCTTTCTTTAAACCCTATGTGATTAACTGCCTCTGGATGTAACCTGAATGGAGCAACTGGAATCGTTGACCTTAAAACTCGTCCCATTAAAAGCTGAGCCGGTGAGAATCCTGATTTCAATGGAGTGTTGTGGTATGCCAAGAGGCCCAAGCAAGGATCCTCTGATTTTTTTAAGATTCCCTTCATAATTGAAACTGACCTCTCGGCCTGTCCGTTCGATTGGGGATAGCGAGGACTGCTAGTAATATGTTCGATGCCGTATGAACTACAAAATGAGTCGAACTCCTGAGAACGGAACTGAGGGCCATTATCTGTTCGAAGCGTTGTAGGGATTCCATGATAAGAGAACATCATTTTTAATTTTGTGATTACCCCACTGGTTGTAATTGAAGTCAGTTTAAAATAACTAATGTACTTGGAGTAGTAATCCATAACAATGAGATACTGCTGTTGATTTAATTCAAAAAGATCCGCTCCCAATACGGTCCAGGGTAGATCCGGTACCGGTGTTGTGCTCAAAGGTTCCCTCTTCTGCAGCCTCTGTTTTAAACAATCCTCACAATCCCTCACAGCTTGTTCTATATCCCTTGATATGTGAGGCCACCAAACCGTTGTCTTAGCAAGTCGATTTGTCTTAGTTATTCCCTGATGACCAGCATGAAGACTCTTTAGAACTTCGCTCCTACAATTTCGAGGTATATATAGTCGAGTACCAAATAACACCATGCCGTCCACCACCGATAACTGGGCTCGATGTTTAAAAAAATTCTGAACCCTCAGATCACATCTTTGAATCCGATCAGGCCACCCATTCTTAATAAATTTTATCAACTGTGCCGTGACAACATCTTGAGCTTGAGCGTCCTTTATTGATTTTTGCCTTCTGCCTGTTATAGGAATTGCTTCTGTTTCATGGATGACTGTCTCATCCAATTGCCGTGCTTTATCTTCGATATCAGTGTTTTTCTCTATTATTGGAGCACGAGATAATACATCGGCGGTATGCATATCTTTACCTCGCACGTGTACTATAGAGTAAGAGAATCTTGACATCCTGAGCCTGAAGCGAAGCATTCTAGGGGTCAAATCTGCCATTGGTTTTGAACCTAGTATTTGAATTAACGGCTTGTGGTCCGTGCATAGCGTAAAATGAGAGCCAGCTATAAAATGGTTGTCTCTCACACGCCCAAGATAAAGCCAAAGCCTCTTTTTCAATTTGTGCCCATTTACCTTCAGATGGAGAGAGCGTTCTAGATATAAACATGATTGGCCTCCAGCTGTTGTCCTTTTGCTCTTGCTCCAATACTGCTCCTAAGCCATATGATGATGCATCCGCACTTATTCTTGTATTTAATTTAGGGTCAAAATGAGCCAAAATCGGAGGTTCACACAAACTCTTTTTCAATAACTGAAAAGCCTCTGAATGTTTTTTAGTCCATGTAAAATGAATTTCTTTCCTTAGAAGTTCTCTAAACGGTTCTAGATCCTTAACTCTATTTCTTAGAAATTTTGTCATGTAGTTGTACATTCCTAAAAATCTTCGTAGTTCTGTCACATTACTTGGCTCTGGAACTTTTAAGATTGCTTCAACTTTCGATGGATCTGGAGAAATGCCGTCTTTTGAAATTGTATGCCCGAGGAAAGTTATTGAGGTCTTGTTTATGTCACATTTGTCTCTTGATAATGTCAAGCCTGACGTTTTGCATCGCTGAAGAACTTCCTGAAGATTGATATCGTGTTCTTCTTGGTTTGAACCAAACACTAATATATCGTCCATCATTACTAGAGCCCCTGGACAACCTTCTAAAATTTCCCACATTTTCCGTTGAAAATGTTCAGGTGATGATGATAGACCCATGGGAAGCCTCTGATAGCAATACCTCCCAAAAGGTGTAAGAAAAGTTGTTAACAACTGCGAATCTCGATGAATCTGTACCTGGTGAAATCCTGCCTTTGCATCCAACTTTGAAAAGATTTTTGCACCCGCTAATTTCCCTAGGAGATCTTCGACAGATGGCAGAATCTGTTTTTCTCTAACAATCCATTTGTTCAACTCTGAAAAATCGACACAGATTCTTACATCTCCATTCTTTTTCGGTACCGCAACCATTCCTGCAACCCATTCAGTTGCTTCCTTTACCGGCATTATAACACCTTCTAATACCATTTTATCAATTTCTGATTTTACCTTCCTCTGCAGGTGGATTGGTACTCGCCGTGGACATCTGATTGCATAAGGTATAGCATCAGCTCTTAATCTGATACGGTATTCTCCAAATATAGAACCAATTTTTTCCGAAAATAAACTTTCAAATTTTTTGTAAATGTCTAAACTATCAACCGCTGGCCATTTAATAATTCTGAACGCTGCGATCGCAGGCCTTCCAAGAAGAGCTCTTTTAACTGCCTTAGTCACGTACAACTGTTCACATAAATTTATGTTATTGTACTGAAGTGTACATTCTGTAATCCCTTCTAGGGGAATAACTGAGCCATTTGGTCCGTGCAGGGTTTGTCGAGTACTTTTTAAAACTCCCCCACACAACCGAAACATGTCATATGGCAACACGGTGACATCCGCCCCAGTATCAATCTTAAATTTGACTGCTTTTCCATTGACCTTAGCTTCAATGTACCAAGGTTTACACCGATTTTTTTCCACTTCACTAATTTTTACATAATCCAAATAATCCTCATCACCTGACTCATTCCTTACTTCAGCTTCTCGAATACTTTTAGGAGGTCGTTCATTCGATTTTGAGCCAGGACACATACGTTTATAATGTCCGAACATTTTGCACGAAGAGCACTGTACCTTTCGTGCTGGGCACGTGCCGAACTTATGTGACAAAAACCCACAATTTTTACAAGCTGTTTTAAGCTTTTCCTCCACATTACGAGAGACAGAAGGGCTCACCCTTGAAGAACTCGTCACGGCGTCTGAGTTCAATGCCGTCGGGTTATACTGAATTTCAAGCTGTCCCTCAAGTATTCTCTCGTATTGCAGTATCCTTGTGCATGCTTTGGATAGAGTAAGATCAGGATCTAGCCACAGGTCCTGCGAAAGCTTCCTATCTCTTACCCCAACCACTAATCTATCCCTTATCAACTCATCGGTTAATAAACCGTATTTACAATGTTTTGCCAACTTTTTTACTGCGTTGATAAAATCCTTGCTTGTCTCTCCAAGGCGCTGACATCGAAGATTAAATTTACTTCTTTCAAAAATAACGTTGATTTGCCCCTGAAAGTATTCTCTAAATATAAGAATTATTTGATCATAGTCAGTTAATTCAGCAATGTCTAAATCTAAAGACTGTAAAAGCTGGTCTGCTCCGTCACCCATACATTGCAATAAATGACATACCTGCATATTCTGTGGCTGTTCCGCCATTTCTGTCAAGACGCGATGCCGTTCATACCGCAGAAGCCAATCCGACCAATCGTGCGGGACAAATGAGAATTTTTCCGGCAATGGACCGGTATACGCGGCCTTGTAAAAACGTCTGGGTGTTGTGTCTTCCTTATTTCGGTTACGTGCAAGCTGTTCCTGAAGTATTCTTACTTGCTCCGCCAAAGTTTCAATATCCAAATCCGGATCTGACTCTTCTCTGTAACCCCTCCTTCTACCTTTTTTAGAAGACATCACCGAGTTTTCACCTTATGTAGGAAAACTTAACACTAAATCCCGAAACAAATAATTAATGGCGTTTTTCACCTTCGTGTAGTCCGAATCTGACACCATGTAGAATAATTATAACGGATATAATGTTAATAAGATTATATTTTAAGAACAAGACAAACATGTCAACAATAATAATAATATCAAAACCTCTCAAGCACTGACAGCTGTCTATATTACACAATCAGTCAAGCTTTAATAAAATTTTTAACTAAGCGTGGAATCATTCGAAATAAGAAATTTACGACACAAAAGATTCTTAAAGACGATGATGAACCTCGACATATTTTTCAAGTAATTAATTTAGCGATGCAACACGGATTGTTTATTAAGAATCCTGTCATTCTAACGATGGAGAAATCAATTAAACCTCGAGCTTCATTTACTCTTGGTATTCAAGCATAAACTACGCAGGTATCACAAGGTGATGATGTGCCATATCAGTACGACTATGAAGCCAATGAGTATCTGGGATTAATGAGAGAAATTTTTAGAGAAATTTACCTCCGGCGACTCCTACAAGACCTAGGAGCTGGGGAGTTTATTGAAGAGCCAACCACACTTTTTAGCGACAGCCAAAGTGCACAAAGCTTGGTTCGGAACGAGGGTCACCACCATCGCACCAAACACATCGATGTTCGACACCACTTCGTTCGAGAAGCCCTAAGGAACGGCGACGTCGATGTGAGGTATTTGAAGACAGAAGATATGCCCGCTGATGTCTTCACAAAGGGACTTGGAAGAGTTAAACTAGAGAAGTTTAAGAACTTGGTGGGTCTCTGCTCTCCCGAAGGCACAGATACAACCTGTGAGGGGAAGTGTTAAAATCTGGTGAAATTTTAATTTTACACAGGTTTAAACAAAGAAAAAATATTGCAGGTCTTAATATTTTTATATATATATAATTTTATAATTATATTATTATATTAATTTTATATATAATTTTTTATATATATTTTATATATAAAATTTTATATATGTTAAGTTTCAATAATCGCGAGTTTTTAGAGTCTTTAAGACATAATGAGTTTACCCTATTAGAAAGAAGACGCTTAGTCTAAAATTGAATCACAAAGCTTTAATTCGATCGCAAATTGCCTCTCACGTTTTATCCCTACGAAACATGAAACCACCTTACTACCTTGTCTTTTTCAACTCACCGAGAGAAAGAATTACTCAAGCGATCAATGCAATCACCCCAACAAAAATTGAATACGTCGCAATAAAACGTGCATACGGAAGGTATCTTTTACGATATACAGTGAGAGACAGGTGGTATTTGTCTCCTCATGAAGAAGCAACATTTTTATTAGATGTCGTTGAAACGTCGGAAGAAGTGGTAAGCAGTATTGATGTTGGAGTGGAGGCTAAGTGTCATTTTAGTCTGGCGTCGAGATCTTTAGATCGATTAAACATTCTTATAGTAGTGAATGAAGCTCGACATATTTTTCAAGTGATTAATTTAGCGATGCAGCACGGATTGTTTATTAAGAATCCTGTCATTCTAACGATGGAGAAATCAATTAAACCTCGAGCTTCATTTACTCTTGGTATTCAAGCATCAACTACGATGGTATCACAAGGTGATGATATGCCATATCAGTACGACTATGAAGCAAATGAGTATCTGCGATTAATGAGAGAAATTTTATTGGACATTTTTAATCGATATACAGATGAAATAGCTAGAATTGACTGGCAAGAGGAATATATTCGCGTTCTCACAAATAACTCTCGTGAAGTTAGTTACAAACCAACTGCTTCAGAAAGAGCAAAAATGTCACAACGAATGTTGAGAGTATTGTCAAAGAAAAGGTTAATTCACTTCTTACTATACTAATGATCTTTAATGATTTTTCAATGTGGAAAAATGCAGTTCAAGAACCAACTATGTCTGGTGAACGCAAACAAGTTGATCGAAGGGCACGTATCATCCAAATGGTAAATAATGCTGCACAGCTTGGACCATTTATCATTTTTAAGTTATTAGATGTGTTTTCGAGACATGAATCAATTTTTGCTTCTAAAAAGAACACAGGAAAGATTGTTGATATGTTGTTTTAACTGGCTGGATCATCTGATAATGACATGTTTTTAGATTGTGCCGATGTGAAGAGAATGGATGCTTCAACTTCTAAAACTTCAACTGTATTGATTAATGATGTCTGTTTTAACGTCGTTCGTGAGTTACCTGTTGAAAAATTCTTTTTCGGACGTGGGAGTGATTGGCGTATTGTTGAGAGTGATGACTCCGTTCATGTTTCAGCTCTTGGTCGAGTTTTACGGGCATCTCAGAAGTACGCCGAGTCCGAGAGTTTTGTCCTACGTGAACCGACGACTTTTGGAAACGTATTAACTTCTTTTGAAACTTTTCCGTCTGGAAGATACTCAACTAACACTCAACACAGTTTAGTTAATGCGGCGATTGTTAAATTACTAAATAATCTCTTACGGCGGAAAGCTAATGAGGTTAATGTGAGTGCAGATGGGCCTGTAAGTGGGGATGATCTTGCGTTACTATATAAGATATATGCCTTAAATGCAAGGGATGTTGCTGGCGATACGAGCTTGTTATTAAAACAAATTTTTCTGAGATTTGGGTTACGAATAGATTCCTCATTATCACGGTTTATTGGTGTTTTCTTACAGCAAACTGCTTGTCTAGGGAAGCCTTGGCCTAAACCAGATCGGATATCAATTGTGACGTCTGAACACGGTAGTCAAGGAGCTTTTGATGTATTAAGCGGTTTTAATGAGGTTATGGACGTGACTCGTGAGTTCTCAAGTCGTGTTGAACTTCCTGAGAACTGGGTAGGAATAATGCGCGTATATGCAAATTTATGTCGACGAGTTAAGGTCATTTTTAATGAGATCATTAGTATTCCTAAGAGTATAGCAGCATATGTGTTACAAGTTGGAGTTACAACATGGTTCATTATTCCTTACTTTGCTATTTATATGACTGAAGGGTTTGGGTTACCACCACCAGCCTGGAAAATCAATGATAAAATTACTTTCCCGACATCATCTTTTACTCCACGTGGTGATTATTTACGATGGCATTTCCGAAACTTAGTTAGAAGAAAAGATAGTACAGATATTTCAGACTATATTCGAGATCTTCGGACTATTTATGACTCAAAGCTCAGCGCAATTGAACGGGTAACTAGAATTCGTGAGTTAAAATTGAAGCACTTACCTTCAGTTCTCTCTTTATATGATACTGATTAAATTGAGAGTCTTGGGATCAATTGGAAAATATGTATGGATTACAATGACCCCTTAGCTTATGATGATAAATCTAAAGCTGTTGAATTTTGTGCCAAAGTCATTTTTGAAATAGGACCCAAAGCTAGAGCAGTCACCAAACAACAAGGTGACAGAACTTGGACTTTCAGATTTGTATATATTATCAACGATGAACCTGTAGTTAAAACGGCCTATGTCAGCACCTTTAAAGGTGAAGGTGTTGAAATGTCTAGCCTAGCAACTGACAAAGCTATATCTTTGACTGTGAAACAGGCAGGTATGTTAGCAATATGCACCTTTGCACTAGTGGCAGAGCTAGCTTATACTAAAGATAGTCTTGTATTGCAGACTCCATTATGTGGAGCAATTTTTAATAAAGATGAAGTTGTCACAATGGGTCGTGAATTAGGGGCAACAGAAATGGGTTCATTTATTGGCAACCTAAATATCAGTTGCCAAAGTGGAAGTCAATACATACATAGGTCTGTTATGTATTTAGCAGGAGTAGCGGTAGTGTGCGCTACTAGAGCTGTTAAAGATGAAAAGATCAGATATTCTATTATTGTAAAGACCTTGAAGCAGTATCACATGAATATAGAAGAAGGGGAAGAGTTCAATTCAACCACCTTTCAACAATTGATCGGGTCTCCTCTATATCTGGCTACCTGTACCCGCCCAGATATCGCCTTCACAGTCAGTATGCTCAGCCAGTTTAACAGCTGCCCTAAAAAGCATCACTGGAATGCGGCGAAACGTGTCCTCCATTACCTCAAGCACTCAAAACATGTAGGTATCCACTACAAGAAAACTGGGAAGCCTCTTGAAGGAATGGCGGACGCCGACTGGGCAGGGCAGTCTGCGGACAGAAAATCGTACTACGTATTTACCTTGGCTGCTGTGTCTTGGGAGTCGAAAAAACAGACTGTCGTTGCACTCTCAAGCACAGAGGCGGAATACATCGCCCTGGCGAATGCAACCAAGGAGGCCACGTACCTCCGGCGACTCCTACAAGACCTAGGAGCTGGGGAGTTTATTGAAGAGCCAACCACACTTTTTAGCGACAGCCAAAGTGCACAAAGCTTGGTTCGGAACGAGGGTCACCACCATCGCACCAAACACATCGATGTTCGACACCACTTCGTTCGAGAAGCCCTAAGGAACGGCGACGTCGATGTGAGGTATTTGAAGACAGAAGATATGCCCGCTGATGTCTTCACAAAGGGACTTGGAAGAGTTAAACTAGAGAAGTTTAAGAACTTGGTGGGTCTCTGCTCTCCCGAAGGCACAGATACAACCTGTGAGGGGAAGTGTTAAAATCTGGTGAAATTTTAATTTTACACAGGTTTAAACAAAGAAAAAATATTGCAGGTCTTAATATTTTTATATATATATAATTTTATAATTATATTATTATATTAATTTTATATATAATTTTTTATATATATTTTATATATAAAATTTTATATATGTTAAGTTTCAATAATCGCGAGTTTTTAGAGTCTTTAAGACATAATGAGTTTACCCTATTAGAAAGAAGACGCTTAGTCTAAAATTGAATCACAAAGCTTTAATTCGATCGCAAATTGCCTCTCACGTTTTATCCCTACGAAACATGAAACCACCTTACTACCTTGTCTTTTTCAACTCACCGAGAGAAAGAATTACTCAAGCGATCAATGCAATCACCCCAACAAAAATTGAATACGTCGCAATAAAACGTGCATACGGAAGGTATCTTTTACGATATACAGTGAGAGACAGGTGGTATTTGTCTCCTCATGAAGAAGCAACATTTTTATTAGATGTCGTTGAAACGTCGGAAGAAGTGGTAAGCAGTATTGATGTTGGAGTGGAGGCTAAGTGTCATTTTAGTCTGGCGTCGAGATCTTTAGATCGATTAAACATTCTTATAGTAGTGAATGAAGCTCGACATATTTTTCAAGTGATTAATTTAGCGATGCAGCACGGATTGTTTATTAAGAATCCTGTCATTCTAACGATGGAGAAATCAATTAAACCTCGAGCTTCATTTACTCTTGGTATTCAAGCATCAACTACGATGGTATCACAAGGTGATGATATGCCATATCAGTACGACTATGAAGCAAATGAGTATCTGCGATTAATGAGAGAAATTTTATTGGAAATTTTTAATCGATATACAGATGAAATAGCTAGAATTGACTGGCAAGAGGAATATATTCGCGTTCTAACAAATAACTCTGGTGAAGTTAGTTACAAACCAACTGCTTCAGAAAGAGCAAAAATGTCACAACGAATGTTGAGAGTATTGTCAAAGAAAAGGTTAATTAACTTCTTACTATACTAATGATCTTTAATGATTTTTCAATGTGGAAAAATGCAGTTCAAGAACCAACTATGTCTGGTGAACGCAAACAAGTTGATCGAAGGGCACGTATCATCCAAATGGTAAATAATGCTGCACAGCTTGGACCATTTATCATTTTTAAGTTATTAGATGTGTTTTCGAGACATGAATCAATTTTTGCTTCTAAAAAGAACACAGGAAAGATTGTTGATATGTTGTTTTAACTGGCTGGATCATCTGATAATGACATGTTTTTAGATTGTGCCGATGTGAAGAGAATGGATGCTTCAACTTCTAAAACTTCAACTGTATTGATTAATGATGTCTGTTTTAACGTCGTTCGTGAGTTACCTGTTGAAAAATTCTTTTTCGGACGTGGGAGTGATTGGCGTATTGTTGAGAGTGATGACTCCGTTCATGTTTCAGCTCTTGGTCGAGTTTTACGGGCATCTCAGAAGTACGCCGAGTCCGAGAGTTTTGTCCTACGTGAACCGACGACTTTTGGAAACGTATTAACTTCTTTTGAAACTTTTCCGTCTGGAAGATACTCAACTAACACTCAACACAGTTTAGTTAATGCGGCGATTGTTAAATTACTAAATAATCTCTTACGGCGGAAAGCTAATGAGGTTAATGTGAGTGCAGATGGGCCTGTAAGTGGGGATGATCTTGCGTTACTATATAAGATATATGCCTTAAATGCAAGGGATGTTGCTGGCGATACGAGCTTGTTATTAAAACAAATTTTTCTGAGATTTGGGTTACGAATAGATTCCTCATTATCACGGTTTATTGGTGTTTTCTTACAGCAAACTGCTTGTCTAGGGAAGCCTTGGCCTAAACCAGATCGGATATCAATTGTGACGTCTGAACACGGTAGTCAAGGAGCTTTTGATGTATTAAGCGGTTTTAATGAGGTTATGGACGTGACTCGTGAGTTCTCAAGTCGTGTTGAACTTCCTGAGAACTGGGTAGGAATAATGCGCGTATATGCAAATTTATGTCGACGAGTTAAGGTCATTTTTAATGAGATCATTAGTATTCCTAAGAGTATAGCAGCATATGTGTTACAAGTTGGAGTTACAACATGGTTCATTATTCCTTACTTTGCTATTTATATGACTGAAGGGTTTGGGTTACCACCACCAGCCTGGAAAATCAATGATAAAATTACTTTCCCGACATCATCTTTTACTCCACGTGGTGATTATTTACGATGGCATTTCCGAAACTTAGTTAGAAGAAAAGATAGTACAGATATTTCAGACTATATTCGAGATCTTCGGACTATTTATGACTCAAAGCTCAGCGCAATTGAACAGGTAACTAGAATTCGTGAGTTAAAAATGAAGCACTTACCTTCAGTTCTCTCTTTATATGATACTGATTTAATTGAGAGTCTTGGGATCAATTGGAAAATATGTATGGATTACAATGACCCCTTAGCTTATGATGATAAATCTAAAGCTGTTGAATTTTGTGCCAAAGTCATTTTTGAAATAGGACCCAAAGCTAGAGCAGTCACCAAACAACAAGGTGACAGAACTTGGACTTTCAGATTTGTATATATTATCAACGATGAACCTGTAGTTAAAACGGCCTATGTCAGCACCTTTAAAGGTGAAGGTGTTGAAATGTCTAGCCTAGCAACTGACAAAGCTATATCTTTGACTGTGAAACAGGCAGGTATGTTAGCAATATGCACCTTTGCACTAGTGGCAGAGCTAGCATATACTAAAGATAGTCTTGTATTGCAGACTCCATTATGTGGAGCAATTTTTAATAAAGATGAAGTTGTCACAATGGGTCGTGAATTAGGGGCAACAGAAATGGGTTCATTTATTGGCAACCTAAATATCAGTTGCCAAAGTGGAAGTCAATACATACATAGGTCTGTTATGTATTTAGCAGGAGTAGCGGTAGTGTGCGCTACTAGAGCTGTTAAAGATGAAAAGATCAGATATTCTATTATTGGAAAGACCTTGAAGCAGTATCACATGAATATAGAAGAAGGGGAAGAGTTCAATTCAACCACCTTTCAACAATTGATCGGGTCTCTTCTATATCTGGCTACCTGTACCCGCCCAGATATCGCCTTCACAGTCAGTATGCTCAGCCAGTTTAACAGCTGCCCTAAAAAGCATCACTGGAATGCGGCGAAACGTGTCCACCATTACCTCAAGCACTCAAAACATGTAGGTATCCACTACAAGAAAACTGGGAAGCCTCTTGAAGGAATGGCGGACGCCGACTGGGCAGGGCAGTCTGCGGACAGAAAATCCTACCGTGGCTACGTATTTACCTTGGCTGCTGTGTCTTGGGAGTCGAAAAAACAGACTGTCGTTGCACTCTCAAGCACAGAGGCGGAATACATCGCCCTGGCGAATGCAACCAAGGAGGCCACGTACCTCCGGCGACTCCTACAAGACCTAGGAGCTGGGGAGTTTATTGAAGAGCCAACCACACTTTTTAGCGACAGCCAAAGTGCACAAAGCTTGGTTCGGAACGAGGGTCACCACCATCGCACCAAACACATCGATGTTCGACACCACTTCGTTCGAGAAGCCCTAAGGAACGGCGACGTCGATGTGAGGTATTTGAAGACAGAAGATATGCCCGCTGATGTCTTCACAAAGGGACTTGGAAGAGTTAAACTAGAGAAGTTTAAGAACTTGGTGGGTCTCTGCTCTCCCGAAGGCACAGATACAACCTGTGAGGGGAAGTGTTAAAATCTGGTGAAATTTTAATTTTACACAGGTTTAAACAAAGAAAAAATATTGCAGGTCTTAATATTTTTATATATATATAATTTTATAATTATATTATTATTTTAATTTTATATATAATTTTTTATATATATTTTATATATAAAATTTTATATATGTTAAGTTTCAATAATCGCGAGTTTTTAGAGTCTTTAAGACATAATGAGTTTACCCTATTAGAAAGAAGACGCTTAGTCTAAAATTGAATCACAAAGCTTTAATTCGATCGCAAATTGCCTATCACGTTTTATCCCTACGAAACATGAAACCACCTTACTACCTTGTCTTTTTCAACTCACCGAGAGAAAGAATTACTCAAGCGATCAATGCAATCACCCCAACAAAAATTGAATACATCGCAATAAAACGTGCATACGGAAGGTATCTTTTACGATATACAGTGAGAGACAGGTGGTATTTGTCTCCTCATGAAGAAGCAACATTTTTATTAGATGTCGTTGAAACGTCGGAAGAAGTGGTAAGCAGTATTGATGTTGGAATGGAGGCTAAGTGTCATTTTAGTCTGGCGTCGAGATCTTTAGATCGATTAAACATTCTTATAGTAGTGAATGAAGCTCGACATATTTTTCAAGTGATTAATTTAGCGATGCAGCACGGATTGTTTATTAAGAATCCTGTCATTCTAACGATGGAGAAATCAATTAAACCTCGAGCTTCATTTACTCTTGGTATTCAAGCATCAACTACGATGGTATCACAAGGTGATGATATGCCATATCAGTACGACTATGAAGCAAATGAGTATCTGCGATTAATGAGAGAAATTTTATTGGACATTTTTAATCGATATACAGATGAAATAGCTAGAATTGACTGGCAAGAGGAATATATTCGCGTTCTCACAAATAACTCTCGTGAAGTTAGTTACAAACCAACTGCTTCAGAAAGAGCAAAAATGTCACAACGAATGTTGAGAGTATTGTCAAAGAAAAGGTTAATTCACTTCTTACTATACTAATGATCTTTAATGATTTTTCAATGTGGAAAAATGCAGTTCAAGAACCAACTATGTCTGGTGAACGCAAACAAGTTGATCGAAGGGCACGTATCATCCAAATGGTAAATAATGCTGCACAGCTTGGACCATTTATCATTTTTAAGTTATTAGATGTGTTTTCGAGACATGAATCAATTTTTGCTTCTAAAAAGAACACAGGAAAGATTGTTGATATGTTGTTTTAACTGGCTGGATCATCTGATAATGACATGTTTTTAGATTGTGCCGATGTGAAGAGAATGGATGCTTCAACTTCTAAAACTTCAACTGTATTGATTAATGATGTCTGTTTTAACGTCGTTCGTGAGTTACCTGTTGAAAAATTCTTTTTCGGACGTGGGAGTGATTGGCGTATTGTTGAGAGTGATGACTCCGTTCATGTTTCAGCTCTTGGTCGAGTTTTACGGGCATCTCAGAAGTACGCCGAGTCCGAGAGTTTTGTCCTACGTGAACCGACGACTTTTGGAAACGTATTAACTTCTTTTGAAACTTTTCCGTCTGGAAGATACTCAACTAACACTCAACACAGTTTAGTTAATGCGGCGATTGTTAAATTACTAAATAATCTCTTACGGCGGAAAGCTAATGAGGTTAATGTGAGTGCAGATGGGCCTGTAAGTGGGGATGATCTTGCGTTACTATATAAGATATATGCCTTAAATGCAAGGGATGTTGCTGGCGATACGAGCTTGTTATTAAAACAAATTTTTCTGAGATTTGGGTTACGAATAGATTCCTCATTATCACGGTTTATTGGTGTTTTCTTACAGCAAACTGCTTGTCTAGGGAAGCCTTGGCCTAAACCAGATCGGATATCAATTGTGACGTCTGAACACGGTAGTCAAGGAGCTTTTGATGTATTAAGCGGTTTTAATGAGGTTATGGACGTGACTCGTGAGTTCTCAAGTCGTGTTGAACTTCCTGAGAACTGGGTAGGAATAATGCGCGTATATGCAAATTTATGTCGACGAGTTAAGGTCATTTTTAATGAGATCATTAGTATTCCTAAGAGTATAGCAGCATATGTGTTACAAGTTGGAGTTACAACATGGTTCATTATTCCTTACTTTGCTATTTATATGACTGAAGGGTTTGGGTTACCACCACCAGCCTGGAAAATCAATGATAAAATTACTTTCCCGACATCATCTTTTACTCCACGTGGTGATTATTTACGATGGCATTTCCGAAACTTAGTTAGAAGAAAAGATAGTACAGATATTTCAGACTATATTCGAGATCTTCGGACTATTTATGACTCAAAGCTCAGCGCAATTGAACGGGTAACTAGAATTCGTGAGTTAAAATTGAAGCACTTACCTTCAGTTCTCTCTTTATATGATACTGATTAAATTGAGAGTCTTGGGATCAATTGGAAAATATGTATGGATTACAATGACCCCTTAGCTTATGATGATAAATCTAAAGCTGTTGAATTTTGTGCCAAAGTCATTTTTGAAATAGGACCCAAAGCTAGAGCAGTCACCAAACAACAAGGTGACAGAACTTGGACTTTCAGATTTGTATATATTATCAACGATGAACCTGTAGTTAAAACGGCCTATGTCAGCACCTTTAAAGGTGAAGGTGTTGAAATGTCTAGCCTAGCAACTGACAAAGCTATATCTTTGACTGTGAAACAGGCAGGTATGTTAGCAATATGCACCTTTGCACTAGTGGCAGAGCTAGCATATACTAAAGATAGTCTTGTATTGCAGACTCCATTATGTGGAGCAATTTTTAATAAAGATGAAGTTGTCACAATGGGTCGTGAATTAGGGGCAACAGAAATGGGTTCATTTATTGGCAACCTAAATATCAGTTGCCAAAGTGGAAGTCAATACATACATAGGTCTGTTATGTATTTAGCAGGAGTAGCGGTAGTGTGCGCTACTAGAGCTGTTAAAGATGAAAAGATCAGATATTCTATTATTGTAAAGACCTTGAAGCAGTATCACATGAATATAGAAGAAGGGGAAGAGTTCAATTCAACCACCTTTCAACAATTGATCGGGTCTCCTCTATATCTGGCTACCTGTACCCGCCCAGATATCGCCTTCACAGTCAGTATGCTCAGCCAGTTTAACAGCTGCCCTAAAAAGCATCACTGGAATGCGGCGAAACGTGTCCTCCATTACCTCAAGCACTCAAAACATGTAGGTATCCACTACAAGAAAACTGGGAAGCCTCTTGAAGGAATGGCGGACGCCGACTGGGCAGGGCAGTCTGCGGACAGAAAATCCTACCGTGGCTACGTATTTACCTTGGCTGCTGTGTCTTGGGAGTCGAAAAAACAGACTGTCGTTGCACTCTCAAGCACAGAGGCGGAATACATCGCCCTGGCGAATGCAACCAAGGAGGCCACGTACCTCCGGCGACTCCTACAAGACCTAGGAGCTGGGGAGTTTATTGAAGAGCCAACCACACTTTTTAGCGACAGCCAAAGTGCACAAAGCTTGGTTCGGAACGAGGGTCACCACCATCGCACCAAACACATCGATGTTCGACACCACTTCGTTCGAGAAGCCCTAAGGAACGGCGACGTCGATGTGAGGTATTTGAAGACAGAAGATATGCCCGCTGATGTCTTCACAAAGGGACTTGGAAGAGTTAAACTAGAGAAGTTTAAGAACTTGGTGGGTCTCTGCTCTCCCGAAGGCACAGATACAACCTGTGAGGGGAAGTGTTAAAATCTGGTGAAATTTTAATTTTACACAGGTTTAAACAAAGAAAAAATATTGCAGGTCTTAATATTTTTATATATATATAATTTTATAATTATATTATTATTTTAATTTTATATATAATTTTTTATATATATTTTATATATAAAATTTTATATATGTTAAGTTTCAATAATCGCGAGTTTTTAGAGTCTTTAAGACATAATGAGTTTACCCTATTAGAAAGAAGACGCTTAGTCTAAAATTGAATCACAAAGCTTTAATTCGATCGCAAATTGCCTATCACGTTTTATCCCTACGAAACATGAAACCACCTTACTACCTTGTCTTTTTCAACTCACCGAGAGAAAGAATTACTCAAGCGATCAATGCAATCACCCCAACAAAAATTGAATACGTCGCAATAAAACGTGCATACGGAAGGTATCTTTTACGATATACAGTGAGAGACAGGTGGTATTTGTCTCCTCATGAAGAAGCAACATTTTTATTAGATGTCGTTGAAACGTCGGAAGAAGTGGTAAGCAGTATTGATGTTGAAATGGAGGCTAAGTGTCATTTTAGTCTGGCGTCGAGATCTTTAGATCGATTAAACATTCTTATAGTAGTGAATGAAGCTCGACATATTTTTCAAGTGATTAATTTAGCGATGCAGCACGGATTGTTTATTAAGAATCCTGTCATTCTAACGATGGAGAAATCAATTAAACCTCGAGCTTCATTTACTCTTGGTATTCAAGCATCAACTACGATGGTATCACAAGGTGATGATATGCCATATCAGTACGACTATGAAGCAAATGAGTATCTGCGATTAATGAGAGAAATTTTATTGGAAATTTTTAATCGATATACAGATGAAATAGCTAGAATTGACTGGCAAGAGGAATATATTCGCGTTCTCACAAATAACTCTCGTGAAGTTAGTTACAAACCAACTGCTTCAGAAAGAGCAAAAATGTCACAACGAATGTTGAGAGTATTGTCAAAGAAAAGGTTAATTCACTTCTTACTATACTAATGATCTTTAATGATTTTTCAATGTGGAAAAATGCAGTTCAAGAACCAACTATGTCTGGTGAACGCAAACAAGTTGATCGAAGGGCACGTATCATCCAAATGGTAAATAATGCTGCACAGCTTGGACCATTTATCATTTTTAAGTTATTAGATGTGTTTTCGAGACATGAATCAATTTTTGCTTCTAAAAAGAACACAGGAAAGATTGTTGATATGTTGTTTTAACTGGCTGGATCATCTGATAATGACATGTTTTTAGATTGTGCCGATGTGAAGAGAATGGATGCTTCAACTTCTAAAACTTCAACTGTATTGATTAATGATGTCTGTTTTAACGTCGTTCGTGAGTTACCTGTTGAAAAATTCTTTTTCGGACGTGGGAGTGATTGGCGTATTGTTGAGAGTGATGACTCCGTTCATGTTTCAGCTCTTGGTCGAGTTTTACGGGCATCTCAGAAGTACGCCGAGTCCGAGAGTTTTGTCCTACGTGAACCGACGACTTTTGGAAACGTATTAACTTCTTTTGAAACTTTTCCGTCTGGAAGATACTCAACTAACACTCAACACAGTTTAGTTAATGCGGCGATTGTTAAATTACTAAATAATCTCTTACGGCGGAAAGCTAATGAGGTTAATGTGAGTGCAGATGGGCCTGTAAGTGGGGATGATCTTGCGTTACTATATAAGATATATGCCTTAAATGCAAGGGATGTTGCTGGCGATACGAGCTTGTTATTAAAACAAATTTTTCTAAAATTTGGGTTACGAATAGATTCCTCATTATCACGGTTTATTGGTGTTTTCTTACAGCAAACTGCTTGTCTAGGGAAGCCTTGGCCTAAACCAGATCGGATATCAATTGTGACGTCTGAACACGGTAGTCAAGGAGCTTTTGATGTATTAAGCGGTTTTAATGAGGTTATGGACGTGACTCGTGAGTTCTCAAGTCGTGTTGAACTTCCTGAGAACTGGGTAGGAATAATGCGCGTATATGCAAATTTATGTCGACGAGTTAAGGTCATTTTTAATGAGATCATTAGTATTCCTAAGAGTATAGCAGCATATGTGTTACAAGTTGGAGTTACAACATGGTTCATTATTCCTTACTTTGCTATTTATATGACTGAAGGGTTTGGGTTACCACCACCAGCCTGGAAAATCAATGATAAAATTACTTTCCCGACATCATCTTTTACTCCACGTGGTGATTATTTACGATGGCATTTCCGAAACTTAGTTAGAAGAAAAGATAGTACAGATATTTCAGACTATATTCGAGATCTTCGGACTATTTATGACTCAAAGCTCAGCGCAATTGAACAGGTAACTAGAATTCGTGAGTTAAAAATGAAGCACTTACCTTCAGTTCTCTCTTTATATGATACTGATTTAATTGAGAGTCTTGGGATCAATTGGAAAATATGTATGGATTACAATGACCCCTTAGCTTATGATGATAAATCTAAAGCTGTTGAATTTTGTGCCAAAGTCATTTTTGAAATAGGACCCAAAGCTAGAGCAGTCACCAAACAACAAGGTGACAGAACTTGGACTTTCAGATTTGTATATATTATCAACGATGAACCTGTAGTTAAAACGGCCTATGTCAGCACCTTTAAAGGTGAAGGTGTTGAAATGTCTAGCCTAGCAACTGACAAAGCTATATCTTTGACTGTGAAACAGGCAGGTATGTTAGCAATATGCACCTTTGCACTAGTGGCAGAGCTAGCATATACTAAAGATAGTCTTGTATTGCAGACTCCATTATGTGGAGCAATTTTTAATAAAGATGAAGTTGTCACAATGGGTCGTGAATTAGGGGCAACAGAAATGGGTTCATTTATTGGCAACCTAAATATCAGTTGCCAAAGTGGAAGTCAATACATACATAGGTCTGTTATGTATTTAGCAGGAGTAGCGGTAGTGTGCGCTACTAGAGCTGTTAAAGATGAAAAGATCAGATATTCTATTATTGTAAAGACCTTGAAGCAGTATCACATGAATATAGAAGAAGGGGAAGAGTTCAATTCAACCACCTTTCAACAATTGATCGGGTCTCCTCTATATCTGGCTACCTGTACCCGCCCAGATATCGCCTTCACAGTCAGTATGCTCAGCCAGTTTAACAGCTGCCCTAAAAAGCATCACTGGAATGCGGCGAAACGTGTCCTCCATTACCTCAAGCACTCAAAACATGTAGGTATCCACTACAAGAAAACTGGGAAGCCTCTTGAAGGAATGGCGGACGCCGACTGGGCAGGGCAGTCTGCGGACAGAAAATCCTACCGTGGCTACGTATTTACCTTGGCTGCTGTGTCTTGGGAGTCGAAAAAACAGACTGTCGTTGCACTCTCAAGCACAGAGGCGGAATACATCGCCCTGGCGAATGCAACCAAGGAGGCCACGTACCTCCGGCGACTCCTACAAGACCTAGGAGCTGGGGAGTTTATTGAAGAGCCAACCACACTTTTTAGCGACAGCCAAAGTGCACAAAGCTTGGTTCGGAACGAGGGTCACCACCATCGCACCAAACACATCGATGTTCGACACCACTTCGTTCGAGAAGCCCTAAGGAACGGCGACGTCGATGTGAGGTATTTGAAGACAGAAGATATGCCCGCTGATGTCTTCACAAAGGGACTTGGAAGAGTTAAACAAGAGAAGTTTAAGAACTTGGTGGGTCTCTGCTCTCCCGAAGGCACAGATACAACCTGTGAGGGGAAGTGTTAAAATCTGGTGAAATTTTAATTTTACACAGGTTTAAACAAAGAAAAAATATTGCAGGTCTTAATATTTTTATATATATATAATTTTATAATTATATTATTATATTAATTTTATATATAATTTTTTATATATATTTTATATATAAAATTTTATATATGTTAAGTTTCAATAATCGCGAGTTTTTAGAGTCTTTAAGACATAATGAGTTTACCCTATTAGAAAGAAGACGCTTAGTCTAAAATTGAATCACAAAGCTTTAATTCGATCGCAAATTGCCTATCACGTTTTATCCCTACGAAACATGAAACCACCTTACTACCTTGTCTTTTTCAACTCACCGAGAGAAAGAATTACTCAAGCGATCAATGCAATCACCCCAACAAAAATTGAATACGTCGCAATAAAACGTGCATACGGAAGGTATCTTTTACGATATACAGTGAGAGACAGGTGGTATTTGTCTCCTCATGAAGAAGCAACATTTTTATTAGATGTCGTTGAAACGTCGGAAGAAGTGGTAAGCAGTATTGATGTTGAAATGGAGGCTAAGTGTCATTTTAGTCTGGCGTCGAGATCTTTAGATCGATTAAACATTCTTATAGTAGTGAATGAAGCTCGACATATTTTTCAAGTGATTAATTTAGCGATGCAGCACGGATTGTTTATTAAGAATCCTGTCATTCTAACGATGGAGAAATCAATTAAACCTCGAGCTTCATTTACTCTTGGTATTCAAGCATCAACTACGATGGTATCACAAGGTGATGATATGCCATATCAGTACGACTATGAAGCAAATGAGTATCTGCGATTAATGAGAGAAATTTTATTGGAAATTTTTAATCGATATACAGATGAAATAGCTAGAATTGACTGGCAAGAGGAATATATTCGCGTTCTAACAAATAACTCTGGTGAAGTTAGTTACAAACCAACTGCTTCAGAAAGAGCAAAAATGTCACAACGAATGTTGAGAGTATTGTCAAAGAAAAGGTTAATTAACTTCTTACTATACTAATGATCTTTAATGATTTTTCAATGTGGAAAAATGCAGTTCAAGAACCAACTATGTCTGGTGAACGCAAACAAGTTGATCGAAGGGCACGTATCATCCAAATGGTAAATAATGCTGCACAGCTTGGACCATTTATCATTTTTAAGTTATTAGATGTGTTTTCGAGACATGAATCAATTTTTGCTTCTAAAAAGAACACAGGAAAGATTGTTGATATGTTGTTTTAACTGGCTGGATCATCTGATAATGACATGTTTTTAGATTGTGCCGATGTGAAGAGAATGGATGCTTCAACTTCTAAAACTTCAACTGTATTGATTAATGATGTCTGTTTTAACGTCGTTCGTGAGTTACCTGTTGAAAAATTCTTTTTCGGACGTGGGAGTGATTGGCGTATTGTTGAGAGTGATGACTCCGTTCATGTTTCAGCTCTTGGTCGAGTTTTACGGGCATCTCAGAAGTACGCCGAGTCCGAGAGTTTTGTCCTACGTGAACCGACGACTTTTGGAAACGTATTAACTTCTTTTGAAACTTTTCCGTCTGGAAGATACTCAACTAACACTCAACACAGTTTAGTTAATGCGGCGATTGTTAAATTACTAAATAATCTCTTACGGCGGAAAGCTAATGAGGTTAATGTGAGTGCAGATGGGCCTGTAAGTGGGGATGATCTTGCGTTACTATATAAGATATATGCCTTAAATGCAAGGGATGTTGCTGGCGATACGAGCTTGTTATTAAAACAAATTTTTCTGAGATTTGGGTTACGAATAGATTCCTCATTATCACGGTTTATTGGTGTTTTCTTACAGCAAACTGCTTGTCTAGGGAAGCCTTGGCCTAAACCAGATCGGATATCAATTGTGACGTCTGAACACGGTAGTCAAGGAGCTTTTGATGTATTAAGCGGTTTTAATGAGGTTATGGACGTGACTCGTGAGTTCTCAAGTCGTGTTGAACTTCCTGAGAACTGGGTAGGAATAATGCGCGTATATGCAAATTTATGTCGACGAGTTAAGGTCATTTTTAATGAGATCATTAGTATTCCTAAGAGTATAGCAGCATATGTGTTACAAGTTGGAGTTACAACATGGTTCATTATTCCTTACTTTGCTATTTATATGACTGAAGGGTTTGGGTTACCACCACCAGCCTGGAAAATCAATGATAAAATTACTTTCCCGACATCATCTTTTACTCCACGTGGTGATTATTTACGATGGCATTTCCGAAACTTAGTTAGAAGAAAAGATAGTACAGATATTTCAGACTATATTCGAGATCTTCGGACTATTTATGACTCAAAGCTCAGCGCAATTGAACAGGTAACTAGAATTCGTGAGTTAAAAATGAAGCACTTACCTTCAGTTCTCTCTTTATATGATACTGATTTAATTGAGAGTCTTGGGATCAATTGGAAAATATGTATGGATTACAATGACCCCTTAGCTTATGATGATAAATCTAAAGCTGTTGAATTTTGTGCCAAAGTCATTTTTGAAATAGGACCCAAAGCTAGAGCAGTCACCAAACAACAAGGTGACAGAACTTGGACTTTCAGATTTGTATATATTATCAACGATGAACCTGTAGTTAAAACGGCCTATGTCAGCACCTTTAAAGGTGAAGGTGTTGAAATGTCTAGCCTAGCAACTGACAAAGCTATATCTTTGACTGTGAAACAGGCAGGTATGTTAGCAATATGCACCTTTGCACTAGTGGCAGAGCTAGCATATACTAAAGATAGTCTTGTATTGCAGACTCCATTATGTGGAGCAATTTTTAATAAAGATGAAGTTGTCACAATGGGTCGTGAATTAGGGGCAACAGAAATGGGTTCATTTATTGGCAACCTAAATATCAGTTGCCAAAGTGGAAGTCAATACATACATAGGTCTGTTATGTATTTAGCAGGAGTAGCGGTAGTGTGCGCTACTAGAGCTGTTAAAGATGAAAAGATCAGATATTCTATTATTGGAAAGACCTTGAAGCAGTATCACATGAATATAGAAGAAGGGGAAGAGTTCAATTCAACCACCTTTCAACAATTGATCGGGTCTCTTCTATATCTGGCTACCTGTACCCGCCCAGATATCGCCTTCACAGTCAGTATGCTCAGCCAGTTTAACAGCTGCCCTAAAAAGCATCACTGGAATGCGGCGAAACGTGTCCACCATTACCTCAAGCACTCAAAACATGTAGGTATCCACTACAAGAAAACTGGGAAGCCTCTTGAAGGAATGGCGGACGCCGACTGGGCAGGGCAGTCTGCGGACAGAAAATCCTACCGTGGCTACGTATTTACCTTGGCTGCTGTGTCTTGGGAGTCGAAAAAACAGACTGTCGTTGCACTCTCAAGCACAGAGGCGGAATACATCGCCCTGGCGAATGCAACCAAGGAGGCCACGTACCTCCGGCGACTCCTACAAGACCTAGGAGCTGGGGAGTTTATTGAAGAGCCAACCACACTTTTTAGCGACAGCCAAAGTGCACAAAGCTTGGTTCGGAACGAGGGTCACCACCATCGCACCAAACACATCGATGTTCGACACCACTTCGTTCGAGAAGCCCTAAGGAACGGCGACGTCGATGTGAGGTATTTGAAGACAGAAGATATGCCCGCTGATGTCTTCACAAAGGGACTTGGAAGAGTTAAACTAGAGAAGTTTAAGAACTTGGTGGGTCTCTGCTCTCCCGAAGGCACAGATACAACCTGTGAGGGGAAGTGTTAAAATCTGGTGAAATTTTAATTTTACACAGGTTTAAACAAAGAAAAAATATTGCAGGTCTTAATATTTTTATATATATATAATTTTATAATTATATTATTATTTTAATTTTATATATAATTTTTTATATATATTTTATATATAAAATTTTATATATGTTAAGTTTCAATAATCGCGAGTTTTTAGAGTCTTTAAGACATAATGAGTTTACCCTATTAGAAAGAAGACGCTTAGTCTAAAATTGAATCACAAAGCTTTAATTCGATCGCAAATTGCCTATCACGTTTTATCCCTACGAAACATGAAACCACCTTACTACCTTGTCTTTTTCAACTCACCGAGAGAAAGAATTACTCAAGCGATCAATGCAATCACCCCAACAAAAATTGAATACATCGCAATAAAACGTGCATACGGAAGGTATCTTTTACGATATACAGTGAGAGACAGGTGGTATTTGTCTCCTCATGAAGAAGCAACATTTTTATTAGATGTCGTTGAAACGTCGGAAGAAGTGGTAAGCAGTATTGATGTTGGAATGGAGGCTAAGTGTCATTTTAGTCTGGCGTCGAGATCTTTAGATCGATTAAACATTCTTATAGTAGTGAATGAAGCTCGACATATTTTTCAAGTGATTAATTTAGCGATGCAGCACGGATTGTTTATTAAGAATCCTGTCATTCTAACGATGGAGAAATCAATTAAACCTCGAGCTTCATTTACTCTTGGTATTCAAGCATCAACTACGATGGTATCACAAGGTGATGATATGCCATATCAGTACGACTATGAAGCAAATGAGTATCTGCGATTAATGAGAGAAATTTTATTGGACATTTTTAATCGATATACAGATGAAATAGCTAGAATTGACTGGCAAGAGGAATATATTCGCGTTCTCACAAATAACTCTCGTGAAGTTAGTTACAAACCAACTGCTTCAGAAAGAGCAAAAATGTCACAACGAATGTTGAGAGTATTGTCAAAGAAAAGGTTAATTCACTTCTTACTATACTAATGATCTTTAATGATTTTTCAATGTGGAAAAATGCAGTTCAAGAACCAACTATGTCTGGTGAACGCAAACAAGTTGATCGAAGGGCACGTATCATCCAAATGGTAAATAATGCTGCACAGCTTGGACCATTTATCATTTTTAAGTTATTAGATGTGTTTTCGAGACATGAATCAATTTTTGCTTCTAAAAAGAACACAGGAAAGATTGTTGATATGTTGTTTTAACTGGCTGGATCATCTGATAATGACATGTTTTTAGATTGTGCCGATGTGAAGAGAATGGATGCTTCAACTTCTAAAACTTCAACTGTATTGATTAATGATGTCTGTTTTAACGTCGTTCGTGAGTTACCTGTTGAAAAATTCTTTTTCGGACGTGGGAGTGATTGGCGTATTGTTGAGAGTGATGACTCCGTTCATGTTTCAGCTCTTGGTCGAGTTTTACGGGCATCTCAGAAGTACGCCGAGTCCGAGAGTTTTGTCCTACGTGAACCGACGACTTTTGGAAACGTATTAACTTCTTTTGAAACTTTTCCGTCTGGAAGATACTCAACTAACACTCAACACAGTTTAGTTAATGCGGCGATTGTTAAATTACTAAATAATCTCTTACGGCGGAAAGCTAATGAGGTTAATGTGAGTGCAGATGGGCCTGTAAGTGGGGATGATCTTGCGTTACTATATAAGATATATGCCTTAAATGCAAGGGATGTTGCTGGCGATACGAGCTTGTTATTAAAACAAATTTTTCTAAAATTTGGGTTACGAATAGATTCCTCATTATCACGGTTTATTGGTGTTTTCTTACAGCAAACTGCTTGTCTAGGGAAGCCTTGGCCTAAACCAGATCGGATATCAATTGTGACGTCTGAACACGGTAGTCAAGGAGCTTTTGATGTATTAAGCGGTTTTAATGAGGTTATGGACGTGACTCGTGAGTTCTCAAGTCGTGTTGAACTTCCTGAGAACTGGGTAGGAATAATGCGCGTATATGCAAATTTATGTCGACGAGTTAAGGTCATTTTTAATGAGATCATTAGTATTCCTAAGAGTATAGCAGCATATGTGTTACAAGTTGGAGTTACAACATGGTTCATTATTCCTTACTTTGCTATTTATATGACTGAAGGGTTTGGGTTACCACCACCAGCCTGGAAAATCAATGATAAAATTACTTTCCCGACATCATCTTTTACTCCACGTGGTGATTATTTACGATGGCATTTCCGAAACTTAGTTAGAAGAAAAGATAGTACAGATATTTCAGACTATATTCGAGATCTTCGGACTATTTATGACTCAAAGCTCAGCGCAATTGAACGGGTAACTAGAATTCGTGAGTTAAAATTGAAGCACTTACCTTCAGTTCTCTCTTTATATGATACTGATTTAATTGAGAGTCTTGGGATCAATTGGAAAATATGTATGGATTACAATGACCCCTTAGCTTATGATGATAAATCTAAAGCTGTTGAATTTTGTGCCAAAGTCATTTTTGAAATAGGACCCAAAGCTAGAGCAGTCACCAAACAACAAGGTGACAGAACTTGGACTTTCAGATTTGTATATATGATCAACGATGAACCTGTAGTTAAAACGGCCTATGTCAGCACCTTTAAAGGTGAAGGTGTTGAAATGTCAAGCCTAGCAACTGACAAAGCTATATCTTTGACTGTGAAACAGGCAGGTATGTTAGCAATATGCACCTTTGCACTAGTGGCAGAGCTAGCATATACTAAAGATAGTCTTGTATTGCAGACTCCATTATGTGGAGCAATTTTTAATATAGTTGAAGTTGTCACAATGGGTCGTGAATTAGGGGCAACAGAAATGGGTTCATTTATTGGCAACCTAAATATCAGTTGCCAAAGTGGAAGTCAATACATACATAGGTCTGTTATGTATTTAGCAGGAGTAGCGGTAGTGTGCGCTACTAGAGCTGTTAAAGATGAAAAGATCAGATATTCTATTATTGTAAAGACCTTGAAGCAGTATCACATGAATATAGAAGAAGGGGAAGAGTTCAATTCAACCACCTTTCAACAATTGATCGGGTCTCTTCTATATCTGGCTACCTGTACCCGCCCAGATATCGCCTTCACAGTCAGTATGCTCAGCCAGTTTAACAGCTGCCCTAATAAGCATCACTAGAATGCGGCGAAACGTGTCCTCCATTACCTCAAGCACTCAAAACATGTAGGTATCCACTACAAGAAAACTGGGAAGCCTCTTGAAGGAATGGCGGACGCCGACTGGGCAGGGCAGTCTGCGGACAGAAAATCGTACTACGTATTTACCTTGGCTGCTGTGTCTTGGGAGTCGAAAAAACAGACTGTCGTTGCACTCTCAAGCACAGAGGCGGAATACATCGCCCTGGCGAATGCAACCAAGGAGGCCACGTACCTCCGGCGACTCCTACAAGACCTAGGAGCTGGGGAGTTTATTGAAGAGCCAACCACACTTTTTAGCGACAGCCAAAGTGCACAAAGCTTGGTTCGGAACGAGGGTCACCACCATCGCACCAAACACATCGATGTTCGACACCACTTCGTTCGAGAAGCCCTAAGGAACGGCGACGTCGATGTGAGGTATTTGAAGACAGAAGATATGCCCGCTGATGTCTTCACAAAGGGACTTGGAAGAGTTAAACTAGAGAAGTTTAAGAACTTGGTGGGTCTCTGCTCTCCCGAAGGCACAGATACAACCTGTGAGGGGAAGTGTTAAAATCTGGTGAAATTTTAATTTTACACAGGTTTAAACAAAGAAAAAATATTGCAGGTCTTAATATTTTTATATATATATAATTTTATAATTATATTATTATTTTAATTTTATATATAATTTTTTATATATATTTTATATATAAAATTTTATATATGTTAAGTTTCAATAATCGCGAGTTTTTAGAGTCTTTAAGACATAATGAGTTTACCCTATTAGAAAGAAGACGCTTAGTCTAAAATTGAATCACAAAGCTTTAATTCGATCGCAAATTGCCTATCACGTTTTATCCCTACGAAACATGAAACCACCTTACTACCTTGTCTTTTTCAACTCACCGAGAGAAAGAATTACTCAAGCGATCAATGCAATCACCCCAACAAAAATTGAATACGTCGCAATAAAACGTGCATACGGAAGGTATCTTTTACGATATACAGTGAGAGACAGGTGGTATTTGTCTCCTCATGAAGAAGCAACATTTTTATTAGATGTCGTTGAAACGTCGGAAGAAGTGGTAAGCAGTATTGATGTTGAAATGGAGGCTAAGTGTCATTTTAGTCTGGCGTCGAGATCTTTAGATCGATTAAACATTCTTATAGTAGTGAATGAAGCTCGACATATTTTTCAAGTGATTAATTTAGCGATGCAGCACGGATTGTTTATTAAGAATCCTGTCATTCTAACGATGGAGAAATCAATTAAACCTCGAGCTTCATTTACTCTTGGTATTCAAGCATCAACTACGATGGTATCACAAGGTGATGATATGCCATATCAGTACGACTATGAAGCAAATGAGTATCTGCGATTAATGAGAGAAATTTTATTGGAAATTTTTAATCGATATACAGATGAAATAGCTAGAATTGACTGGCAAGAGGAATATATTCGCGTTCTAACAAATAACTCTGGTGAAGTTAGTTACAAACCAACTGCTTCAGAAAGAGCAAAAATGTCACAACGAATGTTGAGAGTATTGTCAAAGAAAAGGTTAATTAACTTCTTACTATACTAATGATCTTTAATGATTTTTCAATGTGGAAAAATGCAGTTCAAGAACCAAATATGTCTGGTGAACGCAAACAAGTTGATCGAAGGGCACGTATCATCCAAATGGTAAATAATGCTGCACAGCTTGGACCATTTATCATTTTTAAGTTATTAGATGTGTTTTCGAGACATGAATCAATTTTTGCTTCTAAAAAGAACACAGGAAAGATTGTTGATATGTTGTTTTAACTGGCTGGATCATCTGATAATGACATGTTTTTAGATTGTGCCGATGTGAAGAGAATGGATGCTTCAACTTCTAAAACTTCAACTGTATTGATTAATGATGTCTGTTTTAACGTCGTTCGTGAGTTACCTGTTGAAAAATTCTTTTTCGGACGTGGGAGTGATTGGCGTATTGTTGAGAGTGATGACTCCGTTCATGTTTCAGCTCTTGGTCGAGTTTTACGGGCATCTCAGAAGTACGCCGAGTCCGAGAGTTTTGTCCTACGTGAACCGACGACTTTTGGAAACGTATTAACTTCTTTTGAAACTTTTCCGTCTGGAAGATACTCAACTAACACTCAACACAGTTTAGTTAATGCGGCGATTGTTAAATTACTAAATAATCTCTTACGGCGGAAAGCTAATGAGGTTAATGTGAGTGCAGATGGGCCTGTAAGTGGGGATGATCTTGCGTTACTATATAAGATATATGCCTTAAATGCAAGGGATGTTGCTGGCGATACGAGCTTGTTATTAAAACAAATTTTTCTAAAATTTGGGTTACGAATAGATTCCTCATTATCACGGTTTATTGGTGTTTTCTTACAGCAAACTGCTTGTCTAGGGAAGCCTTGGCCTAAACCAGATCGGATATCAATTGTGACGTCTGAACACGGTAGTCAAGGAGCTTTTGATGTATTAAGCGGTTTTAATGAGGTTATGGACGTGACTCGTGAGTTCTCAAGTCGTGTTGAACTTCCTGAGAACTGGGTAGGAATAATGCGCGTATATGCAAATTTATGTCGACGAGTTAAGGTCATTTTTAATGAGATCATTAGTATTCCTAAGAGTATAGCAGCATATGTGTTACAAGTTGGAGTTACAACATGGTTCATTATTCCTTACTTTGCTATTTATATGACTGAAGGGTTTGGGTTACCACCACCAGCCTGGAAAATCAATGATAAAATTACTTTCCCGACATCATCTTTTACTCCACGTGGTGATTATTTACGATGGCATTTCCGAAACTTAGTTAGAAGAAAAGATAGTACAGATATTTCAGACTATATTCGAGATCTTCGGACTATTTATGACTCAAAGCTCAGCGCAATTGAACAGGTAACTAGAATTCGTGAGTTAAAAATGAAGCACTTACCTTCAGTTCTCTCTTTATATGATACTGATTTAATTGAGAGTCTTGGGATCAATTGGAAAATATGTATGGATTACAATGACCCCTTAGCTTATGATGATAAATCTAAAGCTGTTGAATTTTGTGCCAAAGTCATTTTTGAAATAGGACCCAAAGCTAGAGCAGTCACCAAACAACAAGGTGACAGAACTTGGACTTTCAGATTTGTATATATTATCAACGATGAACCTGTAGTTAAAACGGCCTATGTCAGCACCTTTAAAGGTGAAGGTGTTGAAATGTCTAGCCTAGCAACTGACAAAGCTATATCTTTGACTGTGAAACAGGCAGGTATGTTAGCAATATGCACCTTTGCACTAGTGGCAGAGCTAGCATATACTAAAGATAGTCTTGTATTGCAGACTCCATTATGTGGAGCAATTTTTAATAAAGATGAAGTTGTCACAATGGGTCGTGAATTAGGGGCAACAGAAATGGGTTCATTTATTGGCAACCTAAATATCAGTTGCCAAAGTGGAAGTCAATACATACATAGGTCTGTTATGTATTTAGCAGGAGTAGCGGTAGTGTGCGCTACTAGAGCTGTTAAAGATGAAAAGATCAGATATTCTATTATTGTAAAGACCTTGAAGCAGTATCACATGAATATAGAAGAAGGGGAAGAGTTCAATTCAACCACCTTTCAACAATTGATCGGGTCTCCTCTATATCTGGCTACCTGTACCCGCCCAGATATCGCCTTCACAGTCAGTATGCTCAGCCAGTTTAACAGCTGCCCTAAAAAGCATCACTGGAATGCGGCGAAACGTGTCCTCCATTACCTCAAGCACTCAAAACATGTAGGTATCCACTACAAGAAAACTGGGAAGCCTCTTGAAGGAATGGCGGACGCCGACTGGGCAGGGCAGTCTGCGGACAGAAAATCCTACCGTGGCTACGTATTTACCTTGGCTGCTGTGTCTTGGGAGTCGAAAAAACAGACTGTCGTTGCACTCTCAAGCACAGAGGCGGAATACATCGCCCTGGCGAATGCAACCAAGGAGGCCACGTACCTCCGGCGACTCCTACAAGACCTAGGAGCTGGGGAGTTTATTGAAGAGCCAACCACACTTTTTAGCGACAGCCAAAGTGCACAAAGCTTGGTTCGGAACGAGGGTCACCACCATCGCACCAAACACATCGATGTTCGACACCACTTCGTTCGAGAAGCCCTAAGGAACGGCGACGTCGATGTGAGGTATTTGAAGACAGAAGATATGCCCGCTGATGTCTTCACAAAGGGACTTGGAAGAGTTAAACAAGAGAAGTTTAAGAACTTGGTGGGTCTCTGCTCTCCCGAAGGCACAGATACAACCTGTGAGGGGAAGTGTTAAAATCTGGTGAAATTTTAATTTTACACAGGTTTAAACAAAGAAAAAATATTGCAGGTCTTAATATTTTTATATATATATAATTTTATAATTATATTATTATATTAATTTTATATATAATTTTTTATATATATTTTATATATAAAATTTTATATATGTTAAGTTTCAATAATCGCGAGTTTTTAGAGTCTTTAAGACATAATGAGTTTACCCTATTAGAAAGAAGACGCTTAGTCTAAAATTGAATCACAAAGCTTTAATTCGATCGCAAATTGCCTATCACGTTTTATCCCTACGAAACATGAAACCACCTTACTACCTTGTCTTTTTCAACTCACCGAGAGAAAGAATTACTCAAGCGATCAATGCAATCACCCCAACAAAAATTGAATACGTCGCAATAAAACGTGCATACGGAAGGTATCTTTTACGATATACAGTGAGAGACAGGTGGTATTTGTCTCCTCATGAAGAAGCAACATTTTTATTAGATGTCGTTGAAACGTCGGAAGAAGTGGTAAGCAGTATTGATGTTGAAATGGAGGCTAAGTGTCATTTTAGTCTGGCGTCGAGATCTTTAGATCGATTAAACATTCTTATAGTAGTGAATGAAGCTCGACATATTTTTCAAGTGATTAATTTAGCGATGCAGCACGGATTGTTTATTAAGAATCCTGTCATTCTAACGATGGAGAAATCAATTAAACCTCGAGCTTCATTTACTCTTGGTATTCAAGCATCAACTACGATGGTATCACAAGGTGATGATATGCCATATCAGTACGACTATGAAGCAAATGAGTATCTGCGATTAATGAGAGAAATTTTATTGGAAATTTTTAATCGATATACAGATGAAATAGCTAGAATTGACTGGCAAGAGGAATATATTCGCGTTCTAACAAATAACTCTGGTGAAGTTAGTTACAAACCAACTGCTTCAGAAAGAGCAAAAATGTCACAACGAATGTTGAGAGTATTGTCAAAGAAAAGGTTAATTAACTTCTTACTATACTAATGATCTTTAATGATTTTTCAATGTGGAAAAATGCAGTTCAAGAACCAACTATGTCTGGTGAACGCAAACAAGTTGATCGAAGGGCACGTATCATCCAAATGGTAAATAATGCTGCACAGCTTGGACCATTTATCATTTTTAAGTTATTAGATGTGTTTTCGAGACATGAATCAATTTTTGCTTCTAAAAAGAACACAGGAAAGATTGTTGATATGTTGTTTTAACTGGCTGGATCATCTGATAATGACATGTTTTTAGATTGTGCCGATGTGAAGAGAATGGATGCTTCAACTTCTAAAACTTCAACTGTATTGATTAATGATGTCTGTTTTAACGTCGTTCGTGAGTTACCTGTTGAAAAATTCTTTTTCGGACGTGGGAGTGATTGGCGTATTGTTGAGAGTGATGACTCCGTTCATGTTTCAGCTCTTGGTCGAGTTTTACGGGCATCTCAGAAGTACGCCGAGTCCGAGAGTTTTGTCCTACGTGAACCGACGACTTTTGGAAACGTATTAACTTCTTTTGAAACTTTTCCGTCTGGAAGATACTCAACTAACACTCAACACAGTTTAGTTAATGCGGCGATTGTTAAATTACTAAATAATCTCTTACGGCGGAAAGCTAATGAGGTTAATGTGAGTGCAGATGGGCCTGTAAGTGGGGATGATCTTGCGTTACTATATAAGATATATGCCTTAAATGCAAGGGATGTTGCTGGCGATACGAGCTTGTTATTAAAACAAATTTTTCTGAGATTTGGGTTACGAATAGATTCCTCATTATCACGGTTTATTGGTGTTTTCTTACAGCAAACTGCTTGTCTAGGGAAGCCTTGGCCTAAACCAGATCGGATATCAATTGTGACGTCTGAACACGGTAGTCAAGGAGCTTTTGATGTATTAAGCGGTTTTAATGAGGTTATGGACGTGACTCGTGAGTTCTCAAGTCGTGTTGAACTTCCTGAGAACTGGGTAGGAATAATGCGCGTATATGCAAATTTATGTCGACGAGTTAAGGTCATTTTTAATGAGATCATTAGTATTCCTAAGAGTATAGCAGCATATGTGTTACAAGTTGGAGTTACAACATGGTTCATTATTCCTTACTTTGCTATTTATATGACTGAAGGGTTTGGGTTACCACCACCAGCCTGGAAAATCAATGATAAAATTACTTTCCCGACATCATCTTTTACTCCACGTGGTGATTATTTACGATGGCATTTCCGAAACTTAGTTAGAAGAAAAGATAGTACAGATATTTCAGACTATATTCGAGATCTTCGGACTATTTATGACTCAAAGCTCAGCGCAATTGAACAGGTAACTAGAATTCGTGAGTTAAAAATGAAGCACTTACCTTCAGTTCTCTCTTTATATGATACTGATTTAATTGAGAGTCTTGGGATCAATTGGAAAATATGTATGGATTACAATGACCCCTTAGCTTATGATGATAAATCTAAAGCTGTTGAATTTTGTGCCAAAGTCATTTTTGAAATAGGACCCAAAGCTAGAGCAGTCACCAAACAACAAGGTGACAGAACTTGGACTTTCAGATTTGTATATATTATCAACGATGAACCTGTAGTTAAAACGGCCTATGTCAGCACCTTTAAAGGTGAAGGTGTTGAAATGTCTAGCCTAGCAACTGACAAAGCTATATCTTTGACTGTGAAACAGGCAGGTATGTTAGCAATATGCACCTTTGCACTAGTGGCAGAGCTAGCATATACTAAAGATAGTCTTGTATTGCAGACTCCATTATGTGGAGCAATTTTTAATAAAGATGAAGTTGTCACAATGGGTCGTGAATTAGGGGCAACAGAAATGGGTTCATTTATTGGCAACCTAAATATCAGTTGCCAAAGTGGAAGTCAATACATACATAGGTCTGTTATGTATTTAGCAGGAGTAGCGGTAGTGTGCGCTACTAGAGCTGTTAAAGATGAAAAGATCAGATATTCTATTATTGTAAAGACCTTGAAGCAGTATCACATGAATATAGAAGAAGGGGAAGAGTTCAATTCAACCACCTTTCAACAATTGATCGGGTCTCCTCTATATCTGGCTACCTGTACCCGCCCAGATATCGCCTTCACAGTCAGTATGCTCAGCCAGTTTAACAGCTGCCCTAAAAAGCATCACTGGAATGCGGCGAAACGTGTCCTCCATTACCTCAAGCACTCAAAACATGTAGGTATCCACTACAAGAAAACTGGGAAGCCTCTTGAAGGAATGGCGGACGCCGACTGGGCAGGGCAGTCTGCGGACAGAAAATCCTACCGTGGCTACGTATTTACCTTGGCTGCTGTGTCTTGGGAGTCGAAAAAACAGACTGTCGTTGCACTCTCAAGCACAGAGGCGGAATACATCGCCCTGGCGAATGCAACCAAGGAGGCCACGTACCTCCGGCGACTCCTACAAGACCTAGGAGCTGGGGAGTTTATTGAAGAGCCAACCACACTTTTTAGCGACAGCCAAAGTGCACAAAGCTTGGTTCGGAACGAGGGTCACCACCATCGCACCAAACACATCGATGTTCGACACCACTTCGTTCGAGAAGCCCTAAGGAACGGCGACGTCGATGTGAGGTATTTGAAGACAGAAGATATGCCCGCTGATGTCTTCACAAAGGGACTTGGAAGAGTTAAACAAGAGAAGTTTAAGAACTTGGTGGGTCTCTGCTCTCCCGAAGGCACAGATACAACCTGTGAGGGGAAGTGTTAAAATCTGGTGAAATTTTAATTTTACACAGGTTTAAACAAAGAAAAAATATTGCAGGTCTTAATATTTTTATATATATATAATTTTATAATTATATTATTATATTAATTTTATATATAATTTTTTATATATATTTTATATATAAAATTTTATATATGTTAAGTTTCAATAATCGCGAGTTTTTAGAGTCTTTAAGACATAATGAGTTTACCCTATTAGAAAGAAGACGCTTAGTCTAAAATTGAATCACAAAGCTTTAATTCGATCGCAAATTGCCTATCACGTTTTATCCCTACGAAACATGAAACCACCTTACTACCTTGTCTTTTTCAACTCACCGAGAGAAAGAATTACTCAAGCGATCAATGCAATCACCCCAACAAAAATTGAATACGTCGCAATAAAACGTGCATACGGAAGGTATCTTTTACGATATACAGTGAGAGACAGGTGGTATTTGTCTCCTCATGAAGAAGCAACATTTTTATTAGATGTCGTTGAAACGTCGGAAGAAGTGGTAAGCAGTATTGATGTTGAAATGGAGGCTAAGTGTCATTTTAGTCTGGCGTCGAGATCTTTAGATCGATTAAACATTCTTATAGTAGTGAATGAAGCTCGACATATTTTTCAAGTGATTAATTTAGCGATGCAGCACGGATTGTTTATTAAGAATCCTGTCATTCTAACGATGGAGAAATCAATTAAACCTCGAGCTTCATTTACTCTTGGTATTCAAGCATCAACTACGATGGTATCACAAGGTGATGATATGCCATATCAGTACGACTATGAAGCAAATGAGTATCTGCGATTAATGAGAGAAATTTTATTGGAAATTTTTAATCGATATACAGATGAAATAGCTAGAATTGACTGGCAAGAGGAATATATTCGCGTTCTAACAAATAACTCTGGTGAAGTTAGTTACAAACCAACTGCTTCAGAAAGAGCAAAAATGTCACAACGAATGTTGAGAGTATTGTCAAAGAAAAGGTTAATTAACTTCTTACTATACTAATGATCTTTAATGATTTTTCAATGTGGAAAAATGCAGTTCAAGAACCAACTATGTCTGGTGAACGCAAACAAGTTGATCGAAGGGCACGTATCATCCAAATGGTAAATAATGCTGCACAGCTTGGACCATTTATCATTTTTAAGTTATTAGATGTGTTTTCGAGACATGAATCAATTTTTGCTTCTAAAAAGAACACAGGAAAGATTGTTGATATGTTGTTTTAACTGGCTGGATCATCTGATAATGACATGTTTTTAGATTGTGCCGATGTGAAGAGAATGGATGCTTCAACTTCTAAAACTTCAACTGTATTGATTAATGATGTCTGTTTTAACGTCGTTCGTGAGTTACCTGTTGAAAAATTCTTTTTCGGACGTGGGAGTGATTGGCGTATTGTTGAGAGTGATGACTCCGTTCATGTTTCAGCTCTTGGTCGAGTTTTACGGGCATCTCAGAAGTACGCCGAGTCCGAGAGTTTTGTCCTACGTGAACCGACGACTTTTGGAAACGTATTAACTTCTTTTGAAACTTTTCCGTCTGGAAGATACTCAACTAACACTCAACACAGTTTAGTTAATGCGGCGATTGTTAAATTACTAAATAATCTCTTACGGCGGAAAGCTAATGAGGTTAATGTGAGTGCAGATGGGCCTGTAAGTGGGGATGATCTTGCGTTACTATATAAGATATATGCCTTAAATGCAAGGGATGTTGCTGGCGATACGAGCTTGTTATTAAAACAAATTTTTCTGAGATTTGGGTTACGAATAGATTCCTCATTATCACGGTTTATTGGTGTTTTCTTACAGCAAACTGCTTGTCTAGGGAAGCCTTGGCCTAAACCAGATCGGATATCAATTGTGACGTCTGAACACGGTAGTCAAGGAGCTTTTGATGTATTAAGCGGTTTTAATGAGGTTATGGACGTGACTCGTGAGTTCTCAAGTCGTGTTGAACTTCCTGAGAACTGGGTAGGAATAATGCGCGTATATGCAAATTTATGTCGACGAGTTAAGGTCATTTTTAATGAGATCATTAGTATTCCTAAGAGTATAGCAGCATATGTGTTACAAGTTGGAGTTACAACATGGTTCATTATTCCTTACTTTGCTATTTATATGACTGAAGGGTTTGGGTTACCACCACCAGCCTGGAAAATCAATGATAAAATTACTTTCCCGACATCATCTTTTACTCCACGTGGTGATTATTTACGATGGCATTTCCGAAACTTAGTTAGAAGAAAAGATAGTACAGATATTTCAGACTATATTCGAGATCTTCGGACTATTTATGACTCAAAGCTCAGCGCAATTGAACAGGTAACTAGAATTCGTGAGTTAAAAATGAAGCACTTACCTTCAGTTCTCTCTTTATATGATACTGATTTAATTGAGAGTCTTGGGATCAATTGGAAAATATGTATGGATTACAATGACCCCTTAGCTTATGATGATAAATCTAAAGCTGTTGAATTTTGTGCCAAAGTCATTTTTGAAATAGGACCCAAAGCTAGAGCAGTCACCAAACAACAAGGTGACAGAACTTGGACTTTCAGATTTGTATATATTATCAACGATGAACCTGTAGTTAAAACGGCCTATGTCAGCACCTTTAAAGGTGAAGGTGTTGAAATGTCTAGCCTAGCAACTGACAAAGCTATATCTTTGACTGTGAAACAGGCAGGTATGTTAGCAATATGCACCTTTGCACTAGTGGCAGAGCTAGCATATACTAAAGATAGTCTTGTATTGCAGACTCCATTATGTGGAGCAATTTTTAATAAAGATGAAGTTGTCACAATGGGTCGTGAATTAGGGGCAACAGAAATGGGTTCATTTATTGGCAACCTAAATATCAGTTGCCAAAGTGGAAGTCAATACATACATAGGTCTGTTATGTATTTAGCAGGAGTAGCGGTAGTGTGCGCTACTAGAGCTGTTAAAGATGAAAAGATCAGATATTCTATTATTGGAAAGACCTTGAAGCAGTATCACATGAATATAGAAGAAGGGGAAGAGTTCAATTCAACCACCTTTCAACAATTGATCGGGTCTCTTCTATATCTGGCTACCTGTACCCGCCCAGATATCGCCTTCACAGTCAGTATGCTCAGCCAGTTTAACAGCTGCCCTAAAAAGCATCACTGGAATGCGGCGAAACGTGTCCACCATTACCTCAAGCACTCAAAACATGTAGGTATCCACTACAAGAAAACTGGGAAGCCTCTTGAAGGAATGGCGGACGCCGACTGGGCAGGGCAGTCTGCGGACAGAAAATCCTACCGTGGCTACGTATTTACCTTGGCTGCTGTGTCTTGGGAGTCGAAAAAACAGACTGTCGTTGCACTCTCAAGCACAGAGGCGGAATACATCGCCCTGGCGAATGCAACCAAGGAGGCCACGTACCTCCGGCGACTCCTACAAGACCTAGGAGCTGGGGAGTTTATTGAAGAGCCAACCACACTTTTTAGCGACAGCCAAAGTGCACAAAGCTTGGTTCGGAACGAGGGTCACCACCATCGCACCAAACACATCGATGTTCGACACCACTTCGTTCGAGAAGCCCTAAGGAACGGCGACGTCGATGTGAGGTATTTGAAGACAGAAGATATGCCCGCTGATGTCTTCACAAAGGGACTTGGAAGAGTTAAACTAGAGAAGTTTAAGAACTTGGTGGGTCTCTGCTCTCCCGAAGGCACAGATACAACCTGTGAGGGGAAGTGTTAAAATCTGGTGAAATTTTAATTTTACACAGGTTTAAACAAAGAAAAAATATTGCAGGTCTTAATATTTTTATATATATATAATTTTATAATTATATTATTATTTTAATTTTATATATAATTTTTTATATATATTTTATATATAAAATTTTATATATGTTAAGTTTCAATAATCGCGAGTTTTTAGAGTCTTTAAGACATAATGAGTTTACCCTATTAGAAAGAAGACGCTTAGTCTAAAATTGAATCACAAAGCTTTAATTCGATCGCAAATTGCCTATCACGTTTTATCCCTACGAAACATGAAACCACCTTACTACCTTGTCTTTTTCAACTCACCGAGAGAAAGAATTACTCAAGCGATCAATGCAATCACCCCAACAAAAATTGAATACATCGCAATAAAACGTGCATACGGAAGGTATCTTTTACGATATACAGTGAGAGACAGGTGGTATTTGTCTCCTCATGAAGAAGCAACATTTTTATTAGATGTCGTTGAAACGTCGGAAGAAGTGGTAAGCAGTATTGATGTTGGAATGGAGGCTAAGTGTCATTTTAGTCTGGCGTCGAGATCTTTAGATCGATTAAACATTCTTATAGTAGTGAATGAAGCTCGACATATTTTTCAAGTGATTAATTTAGCGATGCAGCACGGATTGTTTATTAAGAATCCTGTCATTCTAACGATGGAGAAATCAATTAAACCTCGAGCTTCATTTACTCTTGGTATTCAAGCATCAACTACGATGGTATCACAAGGTGATGATATGCCATATCAGTACGACTATGAAGCAAATGAGTATCTGCGATTAATGAGAGAAATTTTATTGGACATTTTTAATCGATATACAGATGAAATAGCTAGAATTGACTGGCAAGAGGAATATATTCGCGTTCTCACAAATAACTCTCGTGAAGTTAGTTACAAACCAACTGCTTCAGAAAGAGCAAAAATGTCACAACGAATGTTGAGAGTATTGTCAAAGAAAAGGTTAATTCACTTCTTACTATACTAATGATCTTTAATGATTTTTCAATGTGGAAAAATGCAGTTCAAGAACCAACTATGTCTGGTGAACGCAAACAAGTTGATCGAAGGGCACGTATCATCCAAATGGTAAATAATGCTGCACAGCTTGGACCATTTATCATTTTTAAGTTATTAGATGTGTTTTCGAGACATGAATCAATTTTTGCTTCTAAAAAGAACACAGGAAAGATTGTTGATATGTTGTTTTAACTGGCTGGATCATCTGATAATGACATGTTTTTAGATTGTGCCGATGTGAAGAGAATGGATGCTTCAACTTCTAAAACTTCAACTGTATTGATTAATGATGTCTGTTTTAACGTCGTTCGTGAGTTACCTGTTGAAAAATTCTTTTTCGGACGTGGGAGTGATTGGCGTATTGTTGAGAGTGATGACTCCGTTCATGTTTCAGCTCTTGGTCGAGTTTTACGGGCATCTCAGAAGTACGCCGAGTCCGAGAGTTTTGTCCTACGTGAACCGACGACTTTTGGAAACGTATTAACTTCTTTTGAAACTTTTCCGTCTGGAAGATACTCAACTAACACTCAACACAGTTTAGTTAATGCGGCGATTGTTAAATTACTAAATAATCTCTTACGGCGGAAAGCTAATGAGGTTAATGTGAGTGCAGATGGGCCTGTAAGTGGGGATGATCTTGCGTTACTATATAAGATATATGCCTTAAATGCAAGGGATGTTGCTGGCGATACGAGCTTGTTATTAAAACAAATTTTTCTAAAATTTGGGTTACGAATAGATTCCTCATTATCACGGTTTATTGGTGTTTTCTTACAGCAAACTGCTTGTCTAGGGAAGCCTTGGCCTAAACCAGATCGGATATCAATTGTGACGTCTGAACACGGTAGTCAAGGAGCTTTTGATGTATTAAGCGGTTTTAATGAGGTTATGGACGTGACTCGTGAGTTCTCAAGTCGTGTTGAACTTCCTGAGAACTGGGTAGGAATAATGCGCGTATATGCAAATTTATGTCGACGAGTTAAGGTCATTTTTAATGAGATCATTAGTATTCCTAAGAGTATAGCAGCATATGTGTTACAAGTTGGAGTTACAACATGGTTCATTATTCCTTACTTTGCTATTTATATGACTGAAGGGTTTGGGTTACCACCACCAGCCTGGAAAATCAATGATAAAATTACTTTCCCGACATCATCTTTTACTCCACGTGGTGATTATTTACGATGGCATTTCCGAAACTTAGTTAGAAGAAAAGATAGTACAGATATTTCAGACTATATTCGAGATCTTCGGACTATTTATGACTCAAAGCTCAGCGCAATTGAACGGGTAACTAGAATTCGTGAGTTAAAATTGAAGCACTTACCTTCAGTTCTCTCTTTATATGATACTGATTTAATTGAGAGTCTTGGGATCAATTGGAAAATATGTATGGATTACAATGACCCCTTAGCTTATGATGATAAATCTAAAGCTGTTGAATTTTGTGCCAAAGTCATTTTTGAAATAGGACCCAAAGCTAGAGCAGTCACCAAACAACAAGGTGACAGAACTTGGACTTTCAGATTTGTATATATGATCAACGATGAACCTGTAGTTAAAACGGCCTATGTCAGCACCTTTAAAGGTGAAGGTGTTGAAATGTCAAGCCTAGCAACTGACAAAGCTATATCTTTGACTGTGAAACAGGCAGGTATGTTAGCAATATGCACCTTTGCACTAGTGGCAGAGCTAGCATATACTAAAGATAGTCTTGTATTGCAGACTCCATTATGTGGAGCAATTTTTAATATAGTTGAAGTTGTCACAATGGGTCGTGAATTAGGGGCAACAGAAATGGGTTCATTTATTGGCAACCTAAATATCAGTTGCCAAAGTGGAAGTCAATACATACATAGGTCTGTTATGTATTTAGCAGGAGTAGCGGTAGTGTGCGCTACTAGAGCTGTTAAAGATGAAAAGATCAGATATTCTATTATTGGAAAGACCTTGAAGCAGTATCACATGAATATAGAAGAAGGGGAAGAGTTCAATTCAACCACCTTTCAACAATTGATCGGGTCTCTTCTATATCTGGCTACCTGTACCCGCCCAGATATCGCCTTCACAGTCAGTATGCTCAGCCAGTTTAACAGCTGCCCTAATAAGCATCACTAGAATGCGGCGAAACGTGTCCTCCATTACCTCAAGCACTCAAAACATGTAGGTATCCACTACAAGAAAACTGGGAAGCCTCTTGAAGGAATGGCGGACGCCGACTGGGCAGGGCAGTCTGCGGACAGAAAATCGTACTACGTATTTACCTTGGCTGCTGTGTCTTGGGAGTCGAAAAAACAGACTGTCGTTGCACTCTCAAGCACAGAGGCGGAATACATCGCCCTGGCGAATGCAACCAAGGAGGCCACGTACCTCCGGCGACTCCTACAAGACCTAGGAGCTGGGGAGTTTATTGAAGAGCCAACCACACTTTTTAGCGACAGCCAAAGTGCACAAAGCTTGGTTCGGAACGAGGGTCACCACCATCGCACCAAACACATCGATGTTCGACACCACTTCGTTCGAGAAGCCCTAAGGAACGGCGACGTCGATGTGAGGTATTTGAAGACAGAAGATATGCCCGCTGATGTCTTCACAAAGGGACTTGGAAGAGTTAAACTAGAGAAGTTTAAGAACTTGGTGGGTCTCTGCTCTCCCGAAGGCACAGATACAACCTGTGAGGGGAAGTGTTAAAATCTGGTGAAATTTTAATTTTACACAGGTTTAAACAAAGAAAAAATATTGCAGGTCTTAATATTTTTATATATATATAATTTTATAATTATATTATTATTTTAATTTTATATATAATTTTTTATATATATTTTATATATAAAATTTTATATATGTTAAGTTTCAATAATCGCGAGTTTTTAGAGTCTTTAAGACATAATGAGTTTACCCTATTAGAAAGAAGACGCTTAGTCTAAAATTGAATCACAAAGCTTTAATTCGATCGCAAATTGCCTATCACGTTTTATCCCTACGAAACATGAAACCACCTTACTACCTTGTCTTTTTCAACTCACCGAGAGAAAGAATTACTCAAGCGATCAATGCAATCACCCCAACAAAAATTGAATACATCGCAATAAAACGTGCATACGGAAGGTATCTTTTACGATATACAGTGAGAGACAGGTGGTATTTGTCTCCTCATGAAGAAGCAACATTTTTATTAGATGTCGTTGAAACGTCGGAAGAAGTGGTAAGCAGTATTGATGTTGGAATGGAGGCTAAGTGTCATTTTAGTCTGGCGTCGAGATCTTTAGATCGATTAAACATTCTTATAGTAGTGAATGAAGCTCGACATATTTTTCAAGTGATTAATTTAGCGATGCAGCACGGATTGTTTATTAAGAATCCTGTCATTCTAACGATGGAGAAATCAATTAAACCTCGAGCTTCATTTACTCTTGGTATTCAAGCATCAACTACGATGGTATCACAAGGTGATGATATGCCATATCAGTACGACTATGAAGCAAATGAGTATCTGCGATTAATGAGAGAAATTTTATTGGACATTTTTAATCGATATACAGATGAAATAGCTAGAATTGACTGGCAAGAGGAATATATTCGCGTTCTCACAAATAACTCTCGTGAAGTTAGTTACAAACCAACTGCTTCAGAAAGAGCAAAAATGTCACAACGAATGTTGAGAGTATTGTCAAAGAAAAGGTTAATTAACTTCTTACTATACTAATGATCTTTAATGATTTTTCAATGTGGAAAAATGCAGTTCAAGAACCAACTATGTCTGGTGAACGCAAACAAGTTGATCGAAGGGCACGTATCATCCAATGGTAAATAATGCTGCACAGCTTGGACCATTTATCATTTTTAAGTTATTAGATGTGTTTTCGAGACATGAATCAATTTTTGCTTCTAAAAAGAACACAGGAAAGATTGTTGATATGTTGTTTTAACTGGCTGGATCATCTGATAATGACATGTTTTTAGATTGTGCCGATGTGAAGAGAATGGATGCTTCAACTTCTAAAACTTCAACTGTATTGATTAATGATGTCTGTTTTAACGTCGTTCGTGAGTTACCTGTTGAAAAATTCTTTTTCGGACGTGGGAGTGATTGGCGTATTGTTGAGAGTGATGACTCCGTTCATGTTTCAGCTCTTGGTCGAGTTTTACGGGCATCTCAGAAGTACGCCGAGTCCGAGAGTTTTGTCCTACGTGAACCGACGACTTTTGGAAACGTATTAACTTCTTTTGAAACTTTTCCGTCTGGAAGATACTCAACTAACACTCAACACAGTTTAGTTAATGCGGCGATTGTTAAATTACTAAATAATCTCTTACGGCGGAAAGCTAATGAGGTTAATGTGAGTGCAGATGGGCCTGTAAGTGGGGATGATCTTGCGTTACTATATAAGATATATGCCTTAAATGCAAGGGATGTTGCTGGCGATACGAGCTTGTTATTAAAACAAATTTTTCTAAAATTTGGGTTACGAATAGATTCCTCATTATCACGGTTTATTGGTGTTTTCTTACAGCAAACTGCTTGTCTAGGGAAGCCTTGGCCTAAACCAGATCGGATATCAATTGTGACGTCTGAACACGGTAGTCAAGGAGCTTTTGATGTATTAAGCGGTTTTAATGAGGTTATGGACGTGACTCGTGAGTTCTCAAGTCGTGTTGAACTTCCTGAGAACTGGGTAGGAATAATGCGCGTATATGCAAATTTATGTCGACGAGTTAAGGTCATTTTTAATGAGATCATTAGTATTCCTAAGAGTATAGCAGCATATGTGTTACAAGTTGGAGTTACAACATGGTTCATTATTCCTTACTTTGCTATTTATATGACTGAAGGGTTTGGGTTACCACCACCAGCCTGGAAAATCAATGATAAAATTACTTTCCCGACATCATCTTTTACTCCACGTGGTGATTATTTACGATGGCATTTCCGAAACTTAGTTAGAAGAAAAGATAGTACAGATATTTCAGACTATATTCGAGATCTTCGGACTATTTATGACTCAAAGCTCAGCGCAATTGAACGGGTAACTAGAATTCGTGAGTTAAAATTGAAGCACTTACCTTCAGTTCTCTCTTTATATGATACTGATTTAATTGAGAGTCTTGGGATCAATTGGAAAATATGTATGGATTACAATGACCCCTTAGCTTATGATGATAAATCTAAAGCTGTTGAATTTTGTGCCAAAGTCATTTTTGAAATAGGACCCAAAGCTAGAGCAGTCACCAAACAACAAGGTGACAGAACTTGGACTTTCAGATTTGTATATATGATCAACGATGAACCTGTAGTTAAAACGGCCTATGTCAGCACCTTTAAAGGTGAAGGTGTTGAAATGTCAAGCCTAGCAACTGACAAAGCTATATCTTTGACTGTGAAACAGGCAGGTATGTTAGCAATATGCACCTTTGCACTAGTGGCAGAGCTAGCATATACTAAAGATAGTCTTGTATTGCAGACTCCATTATGTGGAGCAATTTTTAATATAGTTGAAGTTGTCACAATGGGTCGTGAATTAGGGGCAACAGAAATGGGTTCATTTATTGGCAACCTAAATATCAGTTGCCAAAGTGGAAGTCAATACATACATAGGTCTGTTATGTATTTAGCAGGAGTAGCGGTAGTGTGCGCTACTAGAGCTGTTAAAGATGAAAAGATCAGATATTCTATTATTGTAAAGACCTTGAAGCAGTATCACATGAATATAGAAGAAGGGGAAGAGTTCAATTCAACCACCTTTCAACAATTGATCGGGTCTCTTCTATATCTGGCTACCTGTACCCGCCCAGATATCGCCTTCACAGTCAGTATGCTCAGCCAGTTTAACAGCTGCCCTAATAAGCATCACTAGAATGCGGCGAAACGTGTCCTCCATTACCTCAAGCACTCAAAACATGTAGGTATCCACTACAAGAAAACTGGGAAGCCTCTTGAAGGAATGGCGGACGCCGACTGGGCAGGGCAGTCTGCGGACAGAAAATCCTACCGTGGCTACGTATTTACCTTGGCTGCTGTGTCTTGGGAGTCGAAAAAACAGACTGTCGTTGCACTCTCAAGCACAGAGGCGGAATACATCGCCCTGGCGAATGCAACCAAGGAGGCCACGTACCTCCGGCGACTCCTACAAGACCTAGGAGCTGGGGAGTTTATTGAAGAGCCAACCACACTTTTTAGCGACAGCCAAAGTGCACAAAGCTTGGTTCGGAACGAGGGTCACCACCATCGCACCAAACACATCGATGTTCGACACCACTTCGTTCGAGAAGCCCTAAGGAACGGCGACGTCGATGTGAGGTATTTGAAGACAGAAGATATGCCCGCTGATGTCTTCACAAAGGGACTTGGAAGAGTTAAACTAGAGAAGTTTAAGAACTTGGTGGGTCTCTGCTCTCCCGAAGGCACAGATACAACCTGTGAGGGGAAGTGTTAAAATCTGGTGAAATTTTAATTTTACACAGGTTTAAACAAAGAAAAAATATTGCAGGTCTTAATATTTTTATATATATATAATTTTATAATTATATTATTATTTTAATTTTATATATAATTTTTTATATATATTTTATATATAAAATTTTATATATGTTAAGTTTCAATAATCGCGAGTTTTTAGAGTCTTTAAGACATAATGAGTTTACCCTATTAGAAAGAAGACGCTTAGTCTAAAATTGAATCACAAAGCTTTAATTCGATCGCAAATTGCCTATCACGTTTTATCCCTACGAAACATGAAACCACCTTACTACCTTGTCTTTTTCAACTCACCGAGAGAAAGAATTACTCAAGCGATCAATGCAATCACCCCAACAAAAATTGAATACATCGCAATAAAACGTGCATACGGAAGGTATCTTTTACGATATACAGTGAGAGACAGGTGGTATTTGTCTCCTCATGAAGAAGCAACATTTTTATTAGATGTCGTTGAAACGTCGGAAGAAGTGGTAAGCAGTATTGATGTTGGAATGGAGGCTAAGTGTCATTTTAGTCTGGCGTCGAGATCTTTAGATCGATTAAACATTCTTATAGTAGTGAATGAAGCTCGACATATTTTTCAAGTGATTAATTTAGCGATGCAGCACGGATTGTTTATTAAGAATCCTGTCATTCTAACGATGGAGAAATCAATTAAACCTCGAGCTTCATTTACTCTTGGTATTCAAGCATCAACTACGATGGTATCACAAGGTGATGATATGCCATATCAGTACGACTATGAAGCAAATGAGTATCTGCGATTAATGAGAGAAATTTTATTGGACATTTTTAATCGATATACAGATGAAATAGCTAGAATTGACTGGCAAGAGGAATATATTCGCGTTCTCACAAATAACTCTCGTGAAGTTAGTTACAAACCAACTGCTTCAGAAAGAGCAAAAATGTCACAACGAATGTTGAGAGTATTGTCAAAGAAAAGGTTAATTAACTTCTTACTATACTAATGATCTTTAATGATTTTTCAATGTGGAAAAATGCAGTTCAAGAACCAACTATGTCTGGTGAACGCAAACAAGTTGATCGAAGGGCACGTATCATCCAAATGGTAAATAATGCTGCACAGCTTGGACCATTTATCATTTTTAAGTTATTAGATGTGTTTTCGAGACATGAATCAATTTTTGCTTCTAAAAAGAACACAGGAAAGATTGTTGATATGTTGTTTTAACTGGCTGGATCATCTGATAATGACATGTTTTTAGATTGTGCCGATGTGAAGAGAATGGATGCTTCAACTTCTAAAACTTCAACTGTATTGATTAATGATGTCTGTTTTAACGTCGTTCGTGAGTTACCTGTTGAAAAATTCTTTTTCGGACGTGGGAGTGATTGGCGTATTGTTGAGAGTGATGACTCCGTTCATGTTTCAGCTCTTGGTCGAGTTTTACGGGCATCTCAGAAGTACGCCGAGTCCGAGAGTTTTGTCCTACGTGAACCGACGACTTTTGGAAACGTATTAACTTCTTTTGAAACTTTTCCGTCTGGAAGATACTCAACACAGTTTAGTTAATGCGGCGATTGTTAAATTACTAAATAATCTCTTACGGCGGAAAGCTAATGAGGTTAATGTGAGTGCAGATGGGCCTGTAAGTGGGGATGATCTTGCGTTACTATATAAGATATATGCCTTAAATGCAAGGGATGTTGCTGGCGATACGAGCTTGTTATTAAAACAAATTTTTCTGAGATTTGGGTTACGAATAGATTCCTCATTATCACGGTTTATTGGTGTTTTCTTACAGCAAACTGCTTGTCTAGGGAAGCCTTGGCCTAAACCAGATCGGATATCAATTGTGACGTCTGAACACGGTAGTCAAGGAGCTTTTGATGTATTAAGCGGTTTTAATGAGGTTATGGACGTGACTCGTGAGTTCTCAAGTCGTGTTGAACTTCCTGAGAACTGGGTAGGAATAATGCGCGTATATGCAAATTTATGTCGACGAGTTAAGGTCATTTTTAATGAGATCATTAGTATTCCTAAGAGTATAGCAGCATATGTGTTACAAGTTGGAGTTACAACATGGTTCATTATTCCTTACTTTGCTATTTATATGACTGAAGGGTTTGGGTTACCACCACCAGCCTGGAAAATCAATGATAAAATTACTTTCCCGACATCATCTTTTACTCCACGTGGTGATTATTTACGATGGCATTTCCGAAACTTAGTTAGAAGAAAAGATAGTACAGATATTTCAGACTATATTCGAGATCTTCGGACTATTTATGACTCAAAGCTCAGCGCAATTGAACGGGTAACTAGAATTCGTGAGTTAAAATTGAAGCACTTACCTTCAGTTCTCTCTTTATATGATACTGATTTAATTGAGAGTCTTGGGATCAATTGGAAAATATGTATGGATTACAATGACCCCTTAGCTTATGATGATAAATCTAAAGCTGTTGAATTTTGTGCCAAAGTCATTTTTGAAATAGGACCCAAAGCTAGAGCAGTCACCAAACAACAAGGTGACAGAACTTGGACTTTCAGATTTGTATATATGATCAACGATGAACCTGTAGTTAAAACGGCCTATGTCAGCACCTTTAAAGGTGAAGGTGTTGAAATGTCAAGCCTAGCAACTGACAAAGCTATATCTTTGACTGTGAAACAGGCAGGTATGTTAGCAATATGCACCTTTGCACTAGTGGCAGAGCTAGCATATACTAAAGATAGTCTTGTATTGCAGACTCCATTATGTGGAGCAATTTTTAATATAGTTGAAGTTGTCACAATGGGTCGTGAATTAGGGGCAACAGAAATGGGTTCATTTATTGGCAACCTAAATATCAGTTGCCAAAGTGGAAGTCAATACATACATAGGTCTGTTATGTATTTAGCAGGAGTAGCGGTAGTGTGCGCTACTAGAGCTGTTAAAGATGAAAAGATCAGATATTCTATTATTGTAAAGACCTTGAAGCAGTATCACATGAATATAGAAGAAGGGGAAGAGTTCAATTCAACCACCTTTCAACAATTGATCGGGTCTCTTCTATATCTGGCTACCTGTACCCGCCCAGATATCGCCTTCACAGTCAGTATGCTCAGCCAGTTTAACAGCTGCCCTAATAAGCATCACTAGAATGCGGCGAAACGTGTCCTCCATTACCTCAAGCACTCAAAACATGTAGGTATCCACTACAAGAAAACTGGGAAGCCTCTTGAAGGAATGGCGGACGCCGAATGGGCAGGGCAGTCTGCGGACAGAAAATCGTACTACGTATTTACCTTGGCTGCTGTGTCTTGGGAGTCGAAAAAACAGACTGTCGTTGCACTCTCAAGCACAGAGGCGGAATACATCGCCCTGGCGAATGCAACCAAGGAGGCCACGTACCTCCGGCGACTCCTACAAGACCTAGGAGCTGGGGAGTTTATTGAAGAGCCAACCACACTTTTTAGCGACAGCCAAAGTGCACAAAGCTTGGTTCGGAACGAGGGTCACCACCATCGCACCAAACACATCGATGTTCGACACCACTTCGTTCGAGAAGCCCTAAGGAACGGCGACGTCGATGTGAGGTATTTGAAGACAGAAGATATGCCCGCTGATGTCTTCACAAAGGGACTTGGAAGAGTTAAACTAGAGAAGTTTAAGAACTTGGTGGGTCTCTGCTCTCCCGAAGGCACAGATACAACCTGTGAGGGGAAGTGTTAAAATCTGGTGAAATTTTAATTTTACACAGGTTTAAACAAAGAAAAAATATTGCAGGTCTTAATATTTTTATATATATATAATTTTATAATTATATTATTATTTTAATTTTATATATAATTTTTTATATATATTTTATATATAAAATTTTATATATGTTAAGTTTCAATAATCGCGAGTTTTTAGAGTCTTTAAGACATAATGAGTTTACCCTATTAGAAAGAAGACGCTTAGTCTAAAATTGAATCACAAAGCTTTAATTCGATCGCAAATTGCCTATCACGTTTTATCCCTACGAAACATGAAACCACCTTACTACCTTGTCTTTTTCAACTCACCGAGAGAAAGAATTACTCAAGCGATCAATGCAATCACCCCAACAAAAATTGAATACATCGCAATAAAACGTGCATACGGAAGGTATCTTTTACGATATACAGTGAGAGACAGGTGGTATTTGTCTCCTCATGAAGAAGCAACATTTTTATTAGATGTCGTTGAAACGTCGGAAGAAGTGGTAAGCAGTATTGATGTTGGAATGGAGGCTAAGTGTCATTTTAGTCTGGCGTCGAGATCTTTAGATCGATTAAACATTCTTATAGTAGTGAATGAAGCTCGACATATTTTTCAAGTGATTAATTTAGCGATGCAGCACGGATTGTTTATTAAGAATCCTGTCATTCTAACGATGGAGAAATCAATTAAACCTCGAGCTTCATTTACTCTTGGTATTCAAGCATCAACTACGATGGTATCACAAGGTGATGATATGCCATATCAGTACGACTATGAAGCAAATGAGTATCTGCGATTAATGAGAGAAATTTTATTGGACATTTTTAATCGATATACAGATGAAATAGCTAGAATTGACTGGCAAGAGGAATATATTCGCGTTCTCACAAATAACTCTCGTGAAGTTAGTTACAAACCAACTGCTTCAGAAAGAGCAAAAATGTCACAACGAATGTTGAGAGTATTGTCAAAGAAAAGGTTAATTAACTTCTTACTATACTAATGATCTTTAATGATTTTTCAATGTGGAAAAATGCAGTTCAAGAACCAACTATGTCTGGTGAACGCAAACAAGTTGATCGAAGGGCACGTATCATCCAAATGGTAAATAATGCTGCACAGCTTGGACCATTTATCATTTTTAAGTTATTAGATGTGTTTTCGAGACATGAATCAATTTTTGCTTCTAAAAAGAACACAGGAAAGATTGTTGATATGTTGTTTTAACTGGCTGGATCATCTGATAATGACATGTTTTTAGATTGTGCCGATGTGAAGAGAATGGATGCTTCAACTTCTAAAACTTCAACTGTATTGATTAATGATGTCTGTTTTAACGTCGTTCGTGAGTTACCTGTTGAAAAATTCTTTTTCGGACGTGGGAGTGATTGGCGTATTGTTGAGAGTGATGACTCCGTTCATGTTTCAGCTCTTGGTCGAGTTTTACGGGCATCTCAGAAGTACGCCGAGTCCGAGAGTTTTGTCCTACGTGAACCGACGACTTTTGGAAACGTATTAACTTCTTTTGAAACTTTTCCGTCTGGAAGATACTCAACTAACACTCAACACAGTTTAGTTAATGCGGCGATTGTTAAATTACTAAATAATCTCTTACGGCGGAAAGCTAATGAGGTTAATGTGAGTGCAGATGGGCCTGTAAGTGGGGATGATCTTGCGTTACTATATAAGATATATGCCTTAAATGCAAGGGATGTTGCTGGCGATACGAGCTTGTTATTAAAACAAATTTTTCTGAGATTTGGGTTACGAATAGATTCCTCATTATCACGGTTTATTGGTGTTTTCTTACAGCAAACTGCTTGTCTAGGGAAGCCTTGGCCTAAACCAGATCGGATATCAATTGTGACGTCTGAACACGGTAGTCAAGGAGCTTTTGATGTATTAAGCGGTTTTAATGAGGTTATGGACGTGACTCGTGAGTTCTCAAGTCGTGTTGAACTTCCTGAGAACTGGGTAGGAATAATGCGCGTATATGCAAATTTATGTCGACGAGTTAAGGTCATTTTTAATGAGATCATTAGTATTCCTAAGAGTATAGCAGCATATGTGTTACAAGTTGGAGTTACAACATGGTTCATTATTCCTTACTTTGCTATTTATATGACTGAAGGGTTTGGGTTACCACCACCAGCCTGGAAAATCAATGATAAAATTACTTTCCCGACATCATCTTTTACTCCACGTGGTGATTATTTACGATGGCATTTCCGAAACTTAGTTAGAAGAAAAGATAGTACAGATATTTCAGACTATATTCGAGATCTTCGGACTATTTATGACTCAAAGCTCAGCGCAATTGAACGGGTAACTAGAATTCGTGAGTTAAAATTGAAGCACTTACCTTCAGTTCTCTCTTTATATGATACTGATTTAATTGAGAGTCTTGGGATCAATTGGAAAATATGTATGGATTACAATGACCCCTTAGCTTATGATGATAAATCTAAAGCTGTTGAATTTTGTGCCAAAGTCATTTTTGAAATAGGACCCAAAGCTAGAGCAGTCACCAAACAACAAGGTGACAGAACTTGGACTTTCAGATTTGTATATATGATCAACGATGAACCTGTAGTTAAAACGGCCTATGTCAGCACCTTTAAAGGTGAAGGTGTTGAAATGTCAAGCCTAGCAACTGACAAAGCTATATCTTTGACTGTGAAACAGGCAGGTATGTTAGCAATATGCACCTTTGCACTAGTGGCAGAGCTAGCATATACTAAAGATAGTCTTGTATTGCAGACTCCATTATGTGGAGCAATTTTTAATATAGTTGAAGTTGTCACAATGGGTCGTGAATTAGGGGCAACAGAAATGGGTTCATTTATTGGCAACCTAAATATCAGTTGCCAAAGTGGAAGTCAATACATACATAGGTCTGTTATGTATTTAGCAGGAGTAGCGGTAGTGTGCGCTACTAGAGCTGTTAAAGATGAAAAGATCAGATATTCTATTATTGTAAAGACCTTGAAGCAGTATCACATGAATATAGAAGAAGGGGAAGAGTTCAATTCAACCACCTTTCAACAATTGATCGGGTCTCTTCTATATCTGGCTACCTGTACCCGCCCAGATATCGCCTTCACAGTCAGTATGCTCAGCCAGTTTAACAGCTGCCCTAATAAGCATCACTAGAATGCGGCGAAACGTGTCCTCCATTACCTCAAGCACTCAAAACATGTAGGTATCCACTACAAGAAAACTGGGAAGCCTCTTGAAGGAATGGCGGACGCCGACTGGGCAGGGCAGTCTGCGGACAGAAAATCCTACCGTGGCTACGTATTTACCTTGGCTGCTGTGTCTTGGGAGTCGAAAAAACAGACTGTCGTTGCACTCTCAAGCACAGAGGCGGAATACATCGCCCTGGCGAATGCAACCAAGGAGGCCACGTACCTCCGGCGACTCCTACAAGACCTAGGAGCTGGGGAGTTTATTGAAGAGCCAACCACACTTTTTAGCGACAGCCAAAGTGCACAAAGCTTGGTTCGGAACGAGGGTCACCACCATCGCACCAAACACATCGATGTTCGACACCACTTCGTTCGAGAAGCCCTAAGGAACGGCGACGTCGATGTGAGGTATTTGAAGACAGAAGATATGCCCGCTGATGTCTTCACAAAGGGACTTGGAAGAGTTAAACTAGAGAAGTTTAAGAACTTGGTGGGTCTCTGCTCTCCCGAAGGCACAGATACAACCTGTGAGGGGAAGTGTTAAAATCTGGTGAAATTTTAATTTTACACAGGTTTAAACAAAGAAAAAATATTGCAGGTCTTAATATTTTTATATATATATAATTTTATAATTATATTATTATTTTAATTTTATATATAATTTTTTATATATATTTTATATATAAAATTTTATATATGTTAAGTTTCAATAATCGCGAGTTTTTAGAGTCTTTAAGACATAATGAGTTTACCCTATTAGAAAGAAGACGCTTAGTCTAAAATTGAATCACAAAGCTTTAATTCGATCGCAAATTGCCTATCACGTTTTATCCCTACGAAACATGAAACCACCTTACTACCTTGTCTTTTTCAACTCACCGAGAGAAAGAATTACTCAAGCGATCAATGCAATCACCCCAACAAAAATTGAATACATCGCAATAAAACGTGCATACGGAAGGTATCTTTTACGATATACAGTGAGAGACAGGTGGTATTTGTCTCCTCATGAAGAAGCAACATTTTTATTAGATGTCGTTGAAACGTCGGAAGAAGTGGTAAGCAGTATTGATGTTGGAATGGAGGCTAAGTGTCATTTTAGTCTGGCGTCGAGATCTTTAGATCGATTAAACATTCTTATAGTAGTGAATGAAGCTCGACATATTTTTCAAGTGATTAATTTAGCGATGCAGCACGGATTGTTTATTAAGAATCCTGTCATTCTAACGATGGAGAAATCAATTAAACCTCGAGCTTCATTTACTCTTGGTATTCAAGCATCAACTACGATGGTATCACAAGGTGATGATATGCCATATCAGTACGACTATGAAGCAAATGAGTATCTGCGATTAATGAGAGAAATTTTATTGGACATTTTTAATCGATATACAGATGAAATAGCTAGAATTGACTGGCAAGAGGAATATATTCGCGTTCTCACAAATAACTCTCGTGAAGTTAGTTACAAACCAACTGCTTCAGAAAGAGCAAAAATGTCACAACGAATGTTGAGAGTATTGTCAAAGAAAAGGTTAATTAACTTCTTACTATACTAATGATCTTTAATGATTTTTCAATGTGGAAAAATGCAGTTCAAGAACCAACTATGTCTGGTGAACGCAAACAAGTTGATCGAAGGGCACGTATCATCCAAATGGTAAATAATGCTGCACAGCTTGGACCATTTATCATTTTTAAGTTATTAGATGTGTTTTCGAGACATGAATCAATTTTTGCTTCTAAAAAGAACACAGGAAAGATTGTTGATATGTTGTTTTAACTGGCTGGATCATCTGATAATGACATGTTTTTAGATTGTGCCGATGTGAAGAGAATGGATGCTTCAACTTCTAAAACTTCAACTGTATTGATTAATGATGTCTGTTTTAACGTCGTTCGTGAGTTACCTGTTGAAAAATTCTTTTTCGGACGTGGGAGTGATTGGCGTATTGTTGAGAGTGATGACTCCGTTCATGTTTCAGCTCTTGGTCGAGTTTTACGGGCATCTCAGAAGTACGCCGAGTCCGAGAGTTTTGTCCTACGTGAACCGACGACTTTTGGAAACGTATTAACTTCTTTTGAAACTTTTCCGTCTGGAAGATACTCAACACAGTTTAGTTAATGCGGCGATTGTTAAATTACTAAATAATCTCTTACGGCGGAAAGCTAATGAGGTTAATGTGAGTGCAGATGGGCCTGTAAGTGGGGATGATCTTGCGTTACTATATAAGATATATGCCTTAAATGCAAGGGATGTTGCTGGCGATACGAGCTTGTTATTAAAACAAATTTTTCTGAGATTTGGGTTACGAATAGATTCCTCATTATCACGGTTTATTGGTGTTTTCTTACAGCAAACTGCTTGTCTAGGGAAGCCTTGGCCTAAACCAGATCGGATATCAATTGTGACGTCTGAACACGGTAGTCAAGGAGCTTTTGATGTATTAAGCGGTTTTAATGAGGTTATGGACGTGACTCGTGAGTTCTCAAGTCGTGTTGAACTTCCTGAGAACTGGGTAGGAATAATGCGCGTATATGCAAATTTATGTCGACGAGTTAAGGTCATTTTTAATGAGATCATTAGTATTCCTAAGAGTATAGCAGCATATGTGTTACAAGTTGGAGTTACAACATGGTTCATTATTCCTTACTTTGCTATTTATATGACTGAAGGGTTTGGGTTACCACCACCAGCCTGGAAAATCAATGATAAAATTACTTTCCCGACATCATCTTTTACTCCACGTGGTGATTATTTACGATGGCATTTCCGAAACTTAGTTAGAAGAAAAGATAGTACAGATATTTCAGACTATATTCGAGATCTTCGGACTATTTATGACTCAAAGCTCAGCGCAATTGAACGGGTAACTAGAATTCGTGAGTTAAAATTGAAGCACTTACCTTCAGTTCTCTCTTTATATGATACTGATTTAATTGAGAGTCTTGGGATCAATTGGAAAATATGTATGGATTACAATGACCCCTTAGCTTATGATGATAAATCTAAAGCTGTTGAATTTTGTGCCAAAGTCATTTTTGAAATAGGACCCAAAGCTAGAGCAGTCACCAAACAACAAGGTGACAGAACTTGGACTTTCAGATTTGTATATATGATCAACGATGAACCTGTAGTTAAAACGGCCTATGTCAGCACCTTTAAAGGTGAAGGTGTTGAAATGTCAAGCCTAGCAACTGACAAAGCTATATCTTTGACTGTGAAACAGGCAGGTATGTTAGCAATATGCACCTTTGCACTAGTGGCAGAGCTAGCATATACTAAAGATAGTCTTGTATTGCAGACTCCATTATGTGGAGCAATTTTTAATATAGTTGAAGTTGTCACAATGGGTCGTGAATTAGGGGCAACAGAAATGGGTTCATTTATTGGCAACCTAAATATCAGTTGCCAAAGTGGAAGTCAATACATACATAGGTCTGTTATGTATTTAGCAGGAGTAGCGGTAGTGTGCGCTACTAGAGCTGTTAAAGATGAAAAGATCAGATATTCTATTATTGTAAAGACCTTGAAGCAGTATCACATGAATATAGAAGAAGGGGAAGAGTTCAATTCAACCACCTTTCAACAATTGATCGGGTCTCTTCTATATCTGGCTACCTGTACCCGCCCAGATATCGCCTTCACAGTCAGTATGCTCAGCCAGTTTAACAGCTGCCCTAATAAGCATCACTAGAATGCGGCGAAACGTGTCCTCCATTACCTCAAGCACTCAAAACATGTAGGTATCCACTACAAGAAAACTGGGAAGCCTCTTGAAGGAATGGCGGACGCCGAATGGGCAGGGCAGTCTGCGGACAGAAAATCGTACTACGTATTTACCTTGGCTGCTGTGTCTTGGGAGTCGAAAAAACAGACTGTCGTTGCACTCTCAAGCACAGAGGCGGAATACATCGCCCTGGCGAATGCAACCAAGGAGGCCACGTACCTCCGGCGACTCCTACAAGACCTAGGAGCTGGGGAGTTTATTGAAGAGCCAACCACACTTTTTAGCGACAGCCAAAGTGCACAAAGCTTGGTTCGGAACGAGGGTCACCACCATCGCACCAAACACATCGATGTTCGACACCACTTCGTTCGAGAAGCCCTAAGGAACGGCGACGTCGATGTGAGGTATTTGAAGACAGAAGATATGCCCGCTGATGTCTTCACAAAGGGACTTGGAAGAGTTAAACTAGAGAAGTTTAAGAACTTGGTGGGTCTCTGCTCTCCCGAAGGCACAGATACAACCTGTGAGGGGAAGTGTTAAAATCTGGTGAAATTTTAATTTTACACAGGTTTAAACAAAGAAAAAATATTGCAGGTCTTAATATTTTTATATATATATAATTTTATAATTATATTATTATTTTAATTTTATATATAATTTTTTATATATATTTTATATATAAAATTTTATATATGTTAAGTTTCAATAATCGCGAGTTTTTAGAGTCTTTAAGACATAATGAGTTTACCCTATTAGAAAGAAGACGCTTAGTCTAAAATTGAATCACAAAGCTTTAATTCGATCGCAAATTGCCTATCACGTTTTATCCCTACGAAACATGAAACCACCTTACTACCTTGTCTTTTTCAACTCACCGAGAGAAAGAATTACTCAAGCGATCAATGCAATCACCCCAACAAAAATTGAATACATCGCAATAAAACGTGCATACGGAAGGTATCTTTTACGATATACAGTGAGAGACAGGTGGTATTTGTCTCCTCATGAAGAAGCAACATTTTTATTAGATGTCGTTGAAACGTCGGAAGAAGTGGTAAGCAGTATTGATGTTGGAATGGAGGCTAAGTGTCATTTTAGTCTGGCGTCGAGATCTTTAGATCGATTAAACATTCTTATAGTAGTGAATGAAGCTCGACATATTTTTCAAGTGATTAATTTAGCGATGCAGCACGGATTGTTTATTAAGAATCCTGTCATTCTAACGATGGAGAAATCAATTAAACCTCGAGCTTCATTTACTCTTGGTATTCAAGCATCAACTACGATGGTATCACAAGGTGATGATATGCCATATCAGTACGACTATGAAGCAAATGAGTATCTGCGATTAATGAGAGAAATTTTATTGGACATTTTTAATCGATATACAGATGAAATAGCTAGAATTGACTGGCAAGAGGAATATATTCGCGTTCTCACAAATAACTCTCGTGAAGTTAGTTACAAACCAACTGCTTCAGAAAGAGCAAAAATGTCACAACGAATGTTGAGAGTATTGTCAAAGAAAAGGTTAATTAACTTCTTACTATACTAATGATCTTTAATGATTTTTCAATGTGGAAAAATGCAGTTCAAGAACCAACTATGTCTGGTGAACGCAAACAAGTTGATCGAAGGGCACGTATCATCCAAATGGTAAATAATGCTGCACAGCTTGGACCATTTATCATTTTTAAGTTATTAGATGTGTTTTCGAGACATGAATCAATTTTTGCTTCTAAAAAGAACACAGGAAAGATTGTTGATATGTTGTTTTAACTGGCTGGATCATCTGATAATGACATGTTTTTAGATTGTGCCGATGTGAAGAGAATGGATGCTTCAACTTCTAAAACTTCAACTGTATTGATTAATGATGTCTGTTTTAACGTCGTTCGTGAGTTACCTGTTGAAAAATTCTTTTTCGGACGTGGGAGTGATTGGCGTATTGTTGAGAGTGATGACTCCGTTCATGTTTCAGCTCTTGGTCGAGTTTTACGGGCATCTCAGAAGTACGCCGAGTCCGAGAGTTTTGTCCTACGTGAACCGACGACTTTTGGAAACGTATTAACTTCTTTTGAAACTTTTCCGTCTGGAAGATACTCAACTAACACTCAACACAGTTTAGTTAATGCGGCGATTGTTAAATTACTAAATAATCTCTTACGGCGGAAAGCTAATGAGGTTAATGTGAGTGCAGATGGGCCTGTAAGTGGGGATGATCTTGCGTTACTATATAAGATATATGCCTTAAATGCAAGGGATGTTGCTGGCGATACGAGCTTGTTATTAAAACAAATTTTTCTAAAATTTGGGTTACGAATAGATTCCTCATTATCACGGTTTATTGGTGTTTTCTTACAGCAAACTGCTTGTCTAGGGAAGCCTTGGCCTAAACCAGATCGGATATCAATTGTGACGTCTGAACACGGTAGTCAAGGAGCTTTTGATGTATTAAGCGGTTTTAATGAGGTTATGGACGTGACTCGTGAGTTCTCAAGTCGTGTTGAACTTCCTGAGAACTGGGTAGGAATAATGCGCGTATATGCAAATTTATGTCGACGAGTTAAGGTCATTTTTAATGAGATCATTAGTATTCCTAAGAGTATAGCAGCATATGTGTTACAAGTTGGAGTTACAACATGGTTCATTATTCCTTACTTTGCTATTTATATGACTGAAGGGTTTGGGTTACCACCACCAGCCTGGAAAATCAATGATAAAATTACTTTCCCGACATCATCTTTTACTCCACGTGGTGATTATTTACGATGGCATTTCCGAAACTTAGTTAGAAGAAAAGATAGTACAGATATTTCAGACTATATTCGAGATCTTCGGACTATTTATGACTCAAAGCTCAGCGCAATTGAACGGGTAACTAGAATTCGTGAGTTAAAATTGAAGCACTTACCTTCAGTTCTCTCTTTATATGATACTGATTTAATTGAGAGTCTTGGGATCAATTGAAAAATATGTATGGATTACAATGACCCCTTAGCTTATGATGATAAATCTAAAGCTGTTGAATTTTGTGCCAAAGTCATTTTTGAAATAGGACCCAAAGCTAGAGCAGTCACCAAACAACAAGGTGACAGAACTTGGACTTTCAGATTTGTATATATGATCAACGATGAACCTGTAGTTAAAACGGCCTATGTCAGCACCTTTAAAGGTGAAGGTGTTGAAATGTCAAGCCTAGCAACTGACAAAGCTATATCTTTGACTGTGAAACAGGCAGGTATGTTAGCAATATGCACCTTTGCACTAGTGGCAGAGCTAGCATATACTAAAGATAGTCTTGTATTGCAGACTCCATTATGTGGAGCAATTTTTAATATAGTTGAAGTTGTCACAATGGGTCGTGAATTAGGGGCAACAGAAATGGGTTCATTTATTGGCAACCTAAATATCAGTTGCCAAAGTGGAAGTCAATACATACATAGGTCTGTTATGTATTTAGCAGGAGTAGCGGTAGTGTGCGCTACTAGAGCTGTTAAAGATGAAAAGATCAGATATTCTATTATTGTAAAGACCTTGAAGCAGTATCACATGAATATAGAAGAAGGGGAAGAGTTCAATTCAACCACCTTTCAACAATTGATCGGGTCTCTTCTATATCTGGCTACCTGTACCCGCCCAGATATCGCCTTCACAGTCAGTATGCTCAGCCAGTTTAACAGCTGCCCTAATAAGCATCACTAGAATGCGGCGAAACGTGTCCTCCATTACCTCAAGCACTCAAAACATGTAGGTATCCACTACAAGAAAACTGGGAAGCCTCTTGAAGGAATGGCGGACGCCGACTGGGCAGGGCAGTCTGCGGACAGAAAATCGTACTACGTATTTACCTTGGCTGCTGTGTCTTGGGAGTCGAAAAAACAGACTGTCGTTGCACTCTCAAGCACAGAGGCGGAATACATCGCCCTGGCGAATGCAACCAAGGAGGCCACGTACCTCCGGCGACTCCTACAAGACCTAGGAGCTGGGGAGTTTATTGAAGAGCCAACCACACTTTTTAGCGACAGCCAAAGTGCACAAAGCTTGGTTCGGAACGAGGGTCACCACCATCGCACCAAACACATCGATGTTCGACACCACTTCGTTCGAGAAGCCCTAAGGAACGGCGACGTCGATGTGAGGTATTTGAAGACAGAAGATATGCCCGCTGATGTCTTCACAAAGGGACTTGGAAGAGTTAAACTAGAGAAGTTTAAGAACTTGGTGGGTCTCTGCTCTCCCGAAGGCACAGATACAACCTGTGAGGGGAAGTGTTAAAATCTGGTGAAATTTTAATTTTACACAGGTTTAAACAAAGAAAAAATATTGCAGGTCTTAATATTTTTATATATATATAATTTTATAATTATATTATTATTTTAATTTTATATATAATTTTTTATATATATTTTATATATAAAATTTTATATATGTTAAGTTTCAATAATCGCGAGTTTTTAGAGTCTTTAAGACATAATGAGTTTACCCTATTAGAAAGAAGACGCTTAGTCTAAAATTGAATCACAAAGCTTTAATTCGATCGCAAATTGCCTATCACGTTTTATCCCTACGAAACATGAAACCACCTTACTACCTTGTCTTTTTCAACTCACCGAGAGAAAGAATTACTCAAGCGATCAATGCAATCACCCCAACAAAAATTGAATACATCGCAATAAAACGTGCATACGGAAGGTATCTTTTACGATATACAGTGAGAGACAGGTGGTATTTGTCTCCTCATGAAGAAGCAACATTTTTATTAGATGTCGTTGAAACGTCGGAAGAAGTGGTAAGCAGTATTGATGTTGGAATGGAGGCTAAGTGTCATTTTAGTCTGGCGTCGAGATCTTTAGATCGATTAAACATTCTTATAGTAGTGAATGAAGCTCGACATATTTTTCAAGTGATTAATTTAGCGATGCAGCACGGATTGTTTATTAAGAATCCTGTCATTCTAACGATGGAGAAATCAATTAAACCTCGAGCTTCATTTACTCTTGGTATTCAAGCATCAACTACGATGGTATCACAAGGTGATGATATGCCATATCAGTACGACTATGAAGCAAATGAGTATCTGCGATTAATGAGAGAAATTTTATTGGACATTTTTAATCGATATACAGATGAAATAGCTAGAATTGACTGGCAAGAGGAATATATTCGCGTTCTCACAAATAACTCTCGTGAAGTTAGTTACAAACCAACTGCTTCAGAAAGAGCAAAAATGTCACAACGAATGTTGAGAGTATTGTCAAAGAAAAGGTTAATTCACTTCTTACTATACTAATGATCTTTAATGATTTTTCAATGTGGAAAAATGCAGTTCAAGAACCAACTATGTCTGGTGAACGCAAACAAGTTGATCGAAGGGCACGTATCATCCAAATGGTAAATAATGCTGCACAGCTTGGACCATTTATCATTTTTAAGTTATTAGATGTGTTTTCGAGACATGAATCAATTTTTGCTTCTAAAAAGAACACAGGAAAGATTGTTGATATGTTGTTTTAACTGGCTGGATCATCTGATAATGACATGTTTTTAGATTGTGCCGATGTGAAGAGAATGGATGCTTCAACTTCTAAAACTTCAACTGTATTGATTAATGATGTCTGTTTTAACGTCGTTCGTGAGTTACCTGTTGAAAAATTCTTTTTCGGACGTGGGAGTGATTGGCGTATTGTTGAGAGTGATGACTCCGTTCATGTTTCAGCTCTTGGTCGAGTTTTACGGGCATCTCAGAAGTACGCCGAGTCCGAGAGTTTTGTCCTACGTGAACCGACGACTTTTGGAAACGTATTAACTTCTTTTGAAACTTTTCCGTCTGGAAGATACTCAACTAACACTCAACACAGTTTAGTTAATGCGGCGATTGTTAAATTACTAAATAATCTCTTACGGCGGAAAGCTAATGAGGTTAATGTGAGTGCAGATGGGCCTGTAAGTGGGGATGATCTTGCGTTACTATATAAGATATATGCCTTAAATGCAAGGGATGTTGCTGGCGATACGAGCTTGTTATTAAAACAAATTTTTCTGAGATTTGGGTTACGAATAGATTCCTCATTATCACGGTTTATTGGTGTTTTCTTACAGCAAACTGCTTGTCTAGGGAAGCCTTGGCCTAAACCAGATCGGATATCAATTGTGACGTCTGAACACGGTAGTCAAGGAGCTTTTGATGTATTAAGCGGTTTTAATGAGGTTATGGACGTGACTCGTGAGTTCTCAAGTCGTGTTGAACTTCCTGAGAACTGGGTAGGAATAATGCGCGTATATGCAAATTTATGTCGACGAGTTAAGGTCATTTTTAATGAGATCATTAGTATTCCTAAGAGTATAGCAGCATATGTGTTACAAGTTGGAGTTACAACATGGTTCATTATTCCTTACTTTGCTATTTATATGACTGAAGGGTTTGGGTTACCACCACCAGCCTGGAAAATCAATGATAAAATTACTTTCCCGACATCATCTTTTACTCCACGTGGTGATTATTTACGATGGCATTTCCGAAACTTAGTTAGAAGAAAAGATAGTACAGATATTTCAGACTATATTCGAGATCTTCGGACTATTTATGACTCAAAGCTCAGCGCAATTGAACGGGTAACTAGAATTCGTGAGTTAAAATTGAAGCACTTACCTTCAGTTCTCTCTTTATATGATACTGATTTAATTGAGAGTCTTGGGATCAATTGGAAAATATGTATGGATTACAATGACCCCTTAGCTTATGATGATAAATCTAAAGCTGTTGAATTTTGTGCCAAAGTCATTTTTGAAATAGGACCCAAAGCTAGAGCAGTCACCAAACAACAAGGTGACAGAACTTGGACTTTCAGATTTGTATATATGATCAACGATGAACCTGTAGTTAAAACGGCCTATGTCAGCACCTTTAAAGGTGAAGGTGTTGAAATGTCAAGCCTAGCAACTGACAAAGCTATATCTTTGACTGTGAAACAGGCAGGTATGTTAGCAATATGCACCTTTGCACTAGTGGCAGAGCTAGCATATACTAAAGATAGTCTTGTATTGCAGACTCCATTATGTGGAGCAATTTTTAATATAGTTGAAGTTGTCACAATGGGTCGTGAATTAGGGGCAACAGAAATGGGTTTATTTATTGGCAACCTAAATATCAGTTGCCAAAGTGGAAGTCAATACATACATAGGTCTGTTATGTATTTAGCAGGAGTAGCGGTAGTGTGCGCTACTAGAGCTGTTAAAGATGAAAAGATCAGATATTCTATTATTGTAAAGACCTTGAAGCAGTATCACATGAATATAGAAGAAGGGGAAGAGTTCAATTCAACCACCTTTCAACAATTGATCGGGTCTCTTCTATATCTGGCTACCTGTACCCGCCCAGATATCGCCTTCACAGTCAGTATGCTCAGCCAGTTTAACAGCTGCCCTAATAAGCATCACTAGAATGCGGCGAAACGTGTCCTCCATTACCTCAAGCACTCAAAACATGTAGGTATCCACTACAAGAAAACTGGGAAGCCTCTTGAAGGAATGGCGGACGCCGACTGGGCAGGGCAGTCTGCGGACAGAAAATCGTACTACGTATTTACCTTGGCTGCTGTGTCTTGGGAGTCGAAAAAACAGACTGTCGTTGCACTCTCAAGCACAGAGGCGGAATACATCGCCCTGGCGAATGCAACCAAGGAGGCCACGTACCTCCGGCGACTCCTACAAGACCTAGGAGCTGGGGAGTTTATTGAAGAGCCAACCACACTTTTTAGCGACAGCCAAAGTGCACAAAGCTTGGTTCGGAACGAGGGTCACCACCATCGCACCAAACACATCGATGTTCGACACCACTTCGTTCGAGAAGCCCTAAGGAACGGCGACGTCGATGTGAGGTATTTGAAGACAGAAGATATGCCCGCTGATGTCTTCACAAAGGGACTTGGAAGAGTTAAACTAGAGAAGTTTAAGAACTTGGTGGGTCTCTGCTCTCCCGAAGGCACAGATACAACCTGTGAGGGGAAGTGTTAAAATCTGGTGAAATTTTAATTTTACACAGGTTTAAACAAAGAAAAAATATTGCAGGTCTTAATATTTTTATATATATATAATTTTATAATTATATTATTATTTTAATTTTATATATAATTTTTTATATATATTTTATATATAAAATTTTATATATGTTAAGTTTCAATAATCGCGAGTTTTTAGAGTCTTTAAGACATAATGAGTTTACCCTATTAGAAAGAAGACGCTTAGTCTAAAATTGAATCACAAAGCTTTAATTCGATCGCAAATTGCCTATCACGTTTTATCCCTACGAAACATGAAACCACCTTACTACCTTGTCTTTTTCAACTCACCGAGAGAAAGAATTACTCAAGCGATCAATGCAATCACCCCAACAAAAATTGAATACATCGCAATAAAACGTGCTTACGGAAGGTATCTTTTACGATATACAGTGAGAGACAGGTGGTATTTGTCTCCTCATGAAGAAGCAACATTTTTATTAGATGTCGTTGAAACGTCGGAAGAAGTGGTAAGCAGTATTGATGTTGGAATGGAGGCTAAGTGTCATTTTAGTCTGGCGTCGAGATCTTTAGATCGATTAAACATTCTTATAGTAGTGAATGAAGCTCGACATATTTTTCAAGTGATTAATTTAGCGATGCAGCACGGATTGTTTATTAAGAATCCTGTCATTCTAACGATGGAGAAATCAATTAAACCTCGAGCTTCATTTACTCTTGGTATTCAAGCATCAACTACGATGGTATCACAAGGTGATGATATGCCATATCAGTACGACTATGAAGCAAATGAGTATCTGCGATTAATGAGAGAAATTTTATTGGACATTTTTAATCGATATACAGATGAAATAGCTAGAATTGACTGGCAAGAGGAATATATTCGCGTTCTCACAAATAACTCTCGTGAAGTTAGTTACAAACCAACTGCTTCAGAAAGAGCAAAAATGTCACAACGAATGTTGAGAGTATTGTCAAAGAAAAGGTTAATTCACTTCTTACTATACTAATGATCTTTAATGATTTTTCAATGTGGAAAAATGCAGTTCAAGAACCAACTATGTCTGGTGAACGCAAACAAGTTGATCGAAGGGCACGTATCATCCAAATGGTAAATAATGCTGCACAGCTTGGACCATTTATCATTTTTAAGTTATTAGATGTGTTTTCGAGACATGAATCAATTTTTGCTTCTAAAAAGAACACAGGAAAGATTGTTGATATGTTGTTTTAACTGGCTGGATCATCTGATAATGACATGTTTTTAGATTGTGCCGATGTGAAGAGAATGGATGCTTCAACTTCTAAAACTTCAACTGTATTGATTAATGATGTCTGTTTTAACGTCGTTCGTGAGTTACCTGTTGAAAAATTCTTTTTCGGACTGATTGGCGTATTGTTGAGAGTGATGACTCCGTTCATGTTTCAGCTCTTGGTCGAGTTTTACGGGCATCTCAGAAGTACGCCGAGTCCGAGAGTTTTGTCCTACGTGAACCGACGACTTTTGGAAACGTATTAACTTCTTTTGAAACTTTTCCGTCTGGAAGATACTCAACTAACACTCAACACAGTTTAGTTAATGCGGCGATTGTTAAATTACTAAATAATCTCTTACGGCGGAAAGCTAATGAGGTTAATGTGAGTGCAGATGGGCCTGTAAGTGGGGATGATCTTGCGTTACTATATAAGATATATGCCTTAAATGCAAGGGATGTTGCTGGCGATACGAGCTTGTTATTAAAACAAATTTTTCTGAGATTTGGGTTACGAATAGATTCCTCATTATCACGGTTTATTGGTGTTTTCTTACAGCAAACTGCTTGTCTAGGGAAGCCTTGGCCTAAACCAGATCGGATATCAATTGTGACGTCTGAACACGGTAGTCAAGGAGCTTTTGATGTATTAAGCGGTTTTAATGAGGTTATGGACGTGACTCGTGAGTTCTCAAGTCGTGTTGAACTTCCTGAGAACTGGGTAGGAATAATGCGCGTATATGCAAATTTATGTCGACGAGTTAAGGTCATTTTTAATGAGATCATTAGTATTCCTAAGAGTATAGCAGCATATGTGTTACAAGTTGGAGTTACAACATGGTTCATTATTCCTTACTTTGCTATTTATATGACTGAAGGGTTTGGGTTACCACCACCAGCCTGGAAAATCAATGATAAAATTACTTTCCCGACATCATCTTTTACTCCACGTGGTGATTATTTACGATGGCATTTCCGAAACTTAGTTAGAAGAAAAGATAGTACAGATATTTCAGACTATATTCGAGATCTTCGGACTATTTATGACTCAAAGCTCAGCGCAATTGAACGGGTAACTAGAATTCGTGAGTTAAAATTGAAGCACTTACCTTCAGTTCTCTCTTTATATGATACTGATTTAATTGAGAGTCTTGGGATCAATTGGAAAATATGTATGGATTACAATGACCCCTTAGCTTATGATGATAAATCTAAAGCTGTTGAATTTTGTGCCAAAGTCATTTTTGAAATAGGACCCAAAGCTAGAGCAGTCACCAAACAACAAGGTGACAGAACTTGGACTTTCAGATTTGTATATATGATCAACGATGAACCTGTAGTTAAAACGGCCTATGTCAGCACCTTTAAAGGTGAAGGTGTTGAAATGTCAAGCCTAGCAACTGACAAAGCTATATCTTTGACTGTGAAACAGGCAGGTATGTTAGCAATATGCACCTTTGCACTAGTGGCAGAGCTAGCATATACTAAAGATAGTCTTGTATTGCAGAGTCCATTATGTGGAGCAATTTTTAATATAGTTGAAGTTGTCACAATGGGTCGTGAATTAGGGGCAACAGAAATGGGTTCATTTATTGGCAACCTAAATATCAGTTGCCAAAGTGGAAGTCAATACATACATAGGTCTGTTATGTATTTAGCAGGAGTAGCGGTAGTGTACGCTACTAGAGCTGTTAAAGATGAAAAGATCAGATATTCTATTATTGGAAAGACCTTGAAGCAGTATCACATGAATATAGAAGAAGGGGAAGAGTTCAATTCAACCACCTTTCAACAATTGATCGGGTCTCTTCTATATCTGGCTACCTGTACCCGCCCAGATATCGCCTTCACAGTCAGTATGCTCAGCCAGTTTAACAGCTGCCCTAAAAAGCATCACTGGAATGCGGCGAAACGTGTCCTCCATTACCTCAAGCACTCAAAACATGTAGGTATCCACTACAAGAAAACTGGGAAGCCTCTTGAAGGAATGGCGGACGCCGACTGGGCAGGGCAGTCTGCGGACAGAAAATCGTACTACGTATTTACCTTGGCTGCTGTGTCTTGGGAGTCGAAAAAACAGACTGTCGTTGCACTCTCAAGCACAGAGGCGGAATACATCGCCCTGGCGAATGCAACCAAGGAGGCCACGTACCTCCGGCGACTCCTACAAGACCTAGGAGCTGGGGAGTTTATTGAAGAGCCAACCACACTTTTTAGCGACAGCCAAAGTGCACAAAGCTTGGTTCGGAACGAGGGTCACCACCATCGCACCAAACACATCGATGTGCGACACCACTTCGTTCGAGAAGCCCTAAGGAACGGCGACGTCGATGTGAGGTATTTGAAGACAGAAGATATGCCCGCTGATGTCTTCACAAAGGGACTTGGAAGAGTTAAACTAGAGAAGTTTAAGAACTTGGTGGGTCTCTGCTCTCCCGAAGGCACAGATACAACCTGTGAGGGGAAGTGTTAAAATCTGGTGAAATTTTAATTTTACACAGGTTTAAACAAAGAAAAAATATTGCAGGTCTTAATATTTTTATATATATATAATTTTATAATTATATTATTATATTAATTATATATATAATTTTTTATATATATTTTATATATAAAATTTTATATATGTTAAGTTTCAATAATCGCGAGTTTTTAGAGTCTTTTGGACATAATGAGTTTACCCTTTTAGAAAGAAGACGCTTAGTCTAAAATTGAATCACAAAGCTTTAATTCGATCGCAAATTGCCTATCACGTTTTATCCCTACGAAACATGAAACCACCTTACTACCTTGTCTTTTTCAACTCACCGAGAGAAAGAATTACTCAAGCGATCAATGCAATCACCCCAACAAAAATTGAATACGTCGCAATAAAACGTGCATACGGAAGGTATCTTTTACGATATACAGTGAGAGACAGGTGGTATTTGTCTCCTCATGAAGAAGCAACATTTTTATTAGATGTCGTTGAAACGTCGGAAGAAGTGGTAAGCAGTATTGATGTTGGAATGAAGTGTCATTTTAGTCTGGCGTCGAGATCTTTAGATCGATTAAACATTCTTATAGTAGTGAATGAAGCTCGACATATTTTTCAAGTGATTAATTTAGCGATGCAGCACGGATTGTTTATTAAGAATCCTGTCATTCTAACGATGGAGAAATCAATTAAACCTCGAGCTTCATTTACTCTTGGTATTCAAGCATCAACTACGATGGTATCACAAGGTGATGATATGCCATATCAGTACGACTATGAAGCAAATGAGTATCTGCGATTAATGAGAGAAATTTTATTGGAAATTTTTAATCGATATACAGATGAAATAGCTAGAATTGACTGGCAAGAGGAATATATTCGCGTTCTAACAAATAACTCTGGTGAAGTTAGTTACAAACCAACTGCTTCAGAAAGAGCAAAAATGTCACAACGAATGTTGAGAGTATTGTCAAAGAAAAGGTTAATTCACTTCTTACTATACTAATGATCTTTAATGATTTTTCAATGTGGAAAAATGCAGTTCAAGAACCAACTATGTCTGGTGAACGCAAACAAGTTGATCGAAGGGCACGTATCATCCAAATGGTAAATAATGCTGCACAACTTGGACCATTTATCATTTTTAAGTTATTAGATGTGTTTTCGAGACATGAATCAATTTTTGCTTCTAAAAAGAACACAGGAAAGATTGTTGATATGTTGTTTTAACTGGCTGGATCATCTGATAATGACAAGTTTTTAGATTGTGCCGATGTGAAGGGAATGGATGCTTCAACTTCTAAAACTTCAACTGTATTGATTAATGATGTCTGTTTTAACGTCGTTCGTGAGTTACCTGTTGAAAAATTCTTTTTCGGACGTGGGAGTGATGGCGTATTGTTGAGAGTGATGACTCCGTTCATGTTTCAGCTCTTGGTCGAGTTTTACGGGCATCTCAGAAGTACGCCGAGTCCGAGAGTTTTGTCCTACGTGAGCCGACGACTTTTGGAAACGTATAAAACTTCTTTTGAAACTTTTCCGTCTGGAAGATACTCAACTAAAACTCAACACAGTTTAGTTAATGCGGCGATTGTTAAATTACTAAATAATCTCTTACGGCGGAAAGCTAATGAGGTTAATGTGAGTGCAGATGGGCCTGTAAGTGGGGATGATCTTGCGTTACTATATAAGATATATGCCTTAAATGCAAGGGATGTTGCTGGCGATACGAGCTTGTTATTAAAACAAATTTTTCTGAGAGTTGGGTTACGAATAGATTCCTCATTATCACGGTTTATTGGTGTTTTCTTACAGCAAACTGCTTGTCTAGGGAAGCCTTGGCCTAAACCAGATCGGATATCAATTGACGTCTGAACACGGTAGTCAAGGAGCTTTTGATGTATTAAGCGGTTTTAATGAGGTTATGGACGTGACTCGTGAGTTCTCAAGTCGTGTTGAACTTCCTGAGAACTGGGTAGGAATAATGCGCGTATATGCAAATTTATGTCGACGAGTTAAGGTCATTTTTAATGAGATCATTAGTATTCCTAAGAGTATAGCAGCATATGTGTTACAAGTTGGAGTTACAACATGGTTCATTATTCCTTACTTTGCTATTTATATGACTGAAGGGTTTGGGTTACCACCACCAGCCTGGAAAATCAATGATAAAATTACTTTCCCGACATCATCTTTTACTCCACGTGGTGATTATTTACGATGGCATTTCCGAAACTTAGTTAGAAGAAAAGATAGTACAGATATTTCAGACTATATTCGAGATCTTCGGACTATTTATGACTCAAAGCTCAGCGCAATTGAACAGGTAACTAGAATTCGTGAATTAAAAATGAAGCACTTACCTTCAGTTCTCTCTTTATATGATACTGATTTAATTGAGAGTCTTGGGATCAATTGGAAAATATGTATGGATTACAATGACCCCTTAGCTTATGATGATAAATCTAAAGCTGTTGAATTTTGTGCCAAAGTCATTTTTGAAATAGGACCCAAAGCTAGAGCAGTCACCAAACAACAAGGTGACAGAACTTGGAATTTCAGATTTGTATATATTATCAACGATGAACCTGTAGTTAAAACGGCCTATGTCAGCACCTTTAAAGGTGAAGGTGTTGAAATGTCAAGCCTAGCAACTGACAAAGCTATATCTTTGACTGTGAAACAGGCAGGTATGTTAGCAATATGCAACTTTGCACTAGTGGCAGAGCTAGCATATACTAAAGATAGTCTTGTATTGCAGACTCCATTATGTGGAGCAATTTTTAATAAAGATGAAGTTGTCACAATGGGTCGTGAATTAGGGGCAACAGAAATGGGTTCATTTATTGGCAACCTAAATATCAGTTGCCAAAGTGGAAGTCAATACATACATAGGTCTGTTATGTATTTAGCAGGAGTAGCGGTAGTGTACGCTACTAGAGCTGTTAAAGATGAAAAGATCAGATATTCTATTATTGGAAAGACCTTGAAGCAGTATCACATGAATATAGAAGAAGGGGAAGAGTTCAATTCAACCACCTTTCAACAATTGATCGGGTCTCTTCTATATCTGGCTACCTGTACCCGCCCAGATATCGCCTTCACAGTCAGTATGCTCAGCCAGTTTAACAGCTGCCCTAAAAAGCATCACTGGAATGCGGCGAAACGTGTCCTCCATTACCTCAAGCACTCAAAACATGTAGGTATCCACTACAAGAAAACTGGGAAGCCTCTTGAAGGAATGGCGGACGCCGACTGGGCAGGGCAGTCTGCGGACAGAAAATCGTACTACGTATTTACCTTGGCTGCTGTGTCTTGGGAGTCGAAAAAACAGACTGTCGTTGCACTCTCAAGCACAGAGGCGGAATACATCGCCCTGGCGAATGCAACCAAGGAGGCCACGTACCTCCGGCGACTCCTACAAGACCTAGGAGCTGGGGAGTTTATTGAAGAGCCAACCACACTTTTTAGCGACAGCCAAAGTGCACAAAGCTTGGTTCGGAACGAGGGTCACCACCATCGCACCAAACACATCGATGTTCGACACCACTTCGTTCGAGAAGCCCTAAGGAACGGCGACGTCGATGTGAGGTATTTAAAGACAGAAGATATGCCCGCTGATGTCTTCACAAAGGGACTTGGAAGAGTTAAACTAGAGAAGTTTAAGAACTTGGTGGGTCTCTGCTCTCCCGAAGGCACAGATACAACCTGTGAGGGGAAGTGTTAAAATCTGGTGAAATTTTAATTTTACACAGGTTTAAACAAAGAAAAAATATTGCAGGTCTTAATATTTTTATATATATATAATTTTATAATTTGTAACTAACTTCACCAGAGTTATTTGTTAGAACGCGAATATATTATATATATATATTATTATATTAATTTTATGTATAATTTTTTATATATATTTTATATATAAAATTTTATATATGTTAAGTTTCAATAATCGCGAGTTTTTAGAGTCTTTTGGACATAATGAGTTTACCCTTTTAGAAAGAAGACGCTTAGTCTAAAATTGAATCACAAAGCTTTAATTCGATCGCAAATTGCCTATCACGTTTTATCCCTACGAAACATGAAACCACCTTACTACCTTGTCTTTTTCAACTCACCGAGAGAAAGAATTACTCAAGCGATCAATGCAATCACCCCAACAAAAATTGAATACGTCGCAATAAAACGTGCATACGGAAGGTATCTTTTACGATATACAGTGAGAGACAGGTGGTATTTGTCTCCTCATGAAGAAGCAACATTTTTATTAGATGTCGTTGAAACGTCGGAAGAAGTGGTAAGCAGTATTGTTGATGTTGAAATGGAGGCTAAGTGTCATTTTAGTCTGGCGTCGAGATCATTAGATCGATTAAACATTCTTATAGTAGTGAATGAAGCTCGACATATTTTTCAAGTGATTAATTTAGCGATGCAGCACGGATTGTTTATTAAGAATCATGTCATTCTAACGATGGAGAAATCAATTAAACCTCGAGCTTCATTTACTCTTGGTATTCAAGCATCAACTACGATGGTATCACAAGGTGATGATATGCCATATCAGTACGACTATGAAGCAAATGAGTATCTGCGATTAATGAGAGAAATTTTATTGGAAATTTTTAATCGATATACAGATGAAATAGCTAGAATTGACTGGCAAGAGGAATATATTCGCGTTCTAACAAATAACTCTGGTGAAGTTAGTTACAAACCAACTGCTTCAGAAAGAGCAAAAATGTCACAACGAATGTTGAGAGTATTGTCAAAGAAAAGGTTAATTCACTTCTTACTATACTAATGATCTTTAATGATTTTTCAATGTGGAAAAATGCAGTTCAAGAACCAACTATGTCTGGTGAACGCAAACAAGTTGATCGAAGGGCACGTATCATCCAAATGGTAAATAATGCTGCACAACTTGGACCATTTATCATTTTTAAGTTATTAGATGTGTTTTCGAGACATGAATCAATTTTTGCTTCTAAAAAGAACACAGGAAAGATTGTTGATATGTTGTTTTAACTGGCTGGATCATCTGATAATGACAAGTTTTTAGATTGTGCCGATGTGAAGGGAATGGATGCTTCAACTTCTAAAACTTCAACTGTATTGATTAATGATGTCTGTTTTAACGTCGTTCGTGAGTTACCTGTTGAAAAATTCTTTTTCGGACGTGGGAGTGATGGCGTATTGTTGAGAGTGATGACTCCGTTCATGTTTCAGCTCTTGGTCGAGTTTTACGGGCATCTCAGAAGTACGCCGAGTCCGAGAGTTTTGTCCTACGTGAGCCGACGACTTTTGGAAACGTATAAAACTTCTTTTGAAACTTTTCCGTCTGGAAGATACTCAACTAAAACTCAACACAGTTTAGTTAATGCGGCGATTGTTAAATTACTAAATAATCTCTTACGGCGGAAAGCTAATGAGGTTAATGTGAGTGCAGATGGGCCTGTAAGTGGGGATGATCTTGCGTTACTATATAAGATATATGCCTTAAATGCAAGGGATGTTGCTGGCGATACGAGCTTGTTATTAAAACAAATTTTTCTGAGAGTTGGGTTACGAATAGATTCCTCATTATCACGGTTTATTGGTGTTTTCTTACAGCAAACTGCTTGTCTAGGGAAGCCTTGGCCTAAACCAGATCGGATATCAATTGACGTCTGAACACGGTAGTCAAGGAGCTTTTGATGTATTAAGCGGTTTTAATGAGGTTATGGACGTGACTCGTGAGTTCTCAAGTCGTGTTGAACTTCCTGAGAACTGGGTAGGAATAATGCGCGTATATGCAAATTTATGTCGACGAGTTAAGGTCATTTTTAATGAGATCATTAGTATTCCTAAGAGTATAGCAGCATATGTGTTACAAGTTGGAGTTACAACATGGTTCATTATTCCTTACTTTGCTATTTATATGACTGAAGGGTTTGGGTTACCACCACCAGCCTGGAAAATCAATGATAAAATTACTTTCCCGACATCATCTTTTACTCCACGTGGTGATTATTTACGATGGCATTTCCGAAACTTAGTTAGAAGAAAAGATAGTACAGATATTTCAGACTATATTCGAGATCTTCGGACTATTTATGACTCAAAGCTCAGCGCAATTGAACAGGTAACTAGAATTCGTGAATTAAAAATGAAGCACTTACCTTCAGTTCTCTCTTTATATGATACTGATTTAATTGAGAGTCTTGGGATCAATTGGAAAATATGTATGGATTACAATGACCCCTTAGCTTATGATGATAAATCTAAAGCTGTTGAATTTTGTGCCAAAGTCATTTTTGAAATAGGACCCAAAGCTAGAGCAGTCACCAAACAACAAGGTGACAGAACTTGGAATTTCAGATTTGTATATATTATCAACGATGAACCTGTAGTTAAAACGGCCTATGTCAGCACCTTTAAAGGTGAAGGTGTTGAAATGTCAAGCCTAGCAACTGACAAAGCTATATCTTTGACTGTGAAACAGGCAGGTATGTTAGCAATATGCAACTTTGCACTAGTGGCAGAGCTAGCATATACTAAAGATAGTCTTGTATTGCAGACTCCATTATGTGGAGCAATTTTTAATAAAGATGAAGTTGTCACAATGGGTCGTGAATTAGGGGCAACAGAAATGGGTTCATTTATTGGCAACCTAAATATCAGTTGCCAAAGTGGAAGTCAATACATACATAGGTCTGTTATGTATTTAGCAGGAGTAGCGGTAGTGTACGCTACTAGAGCTGTTAAAGATGAAAAGATCAGATATTCTATTATTGGAAAGACCTTGAAGCAGTATCACATGAATATAGAAGAAGGGGAAGAGTTCAATTCAACCACCTTTCAACAATTGATCGGGTCTCTTCTATATCTGGCTACCTGTACCCGCCCAGATATCGCCTTCACAGTCAGTATGCTCAGCCAGTTTAACAGCTGCCCTAAAAAGCATCACTGGAATGCGGCGAAACGTGTCCTCCATTACCTCAAGCACTCAAAACATGTAGGTATCCACTACAAGAAAACTGGGAAGCCTCTTGAAGGAATGGCGGACGCCGACTGGGCAGGGCAGTCTGCGGACAGAAAATCGTACTACGTATTTACCTTGGCTGCTGTGTCTTGGGAGTCGAAAAAACAGACTGTCGTTGCACTCTCAAGCACAGAGGCGGAATACATCGCCCTGGCGAATGCAACCAAGGAGGCCACGTACCTCCGGCGACTCCTACAAGACCTAGGAGCTGGGGAGTTTATTGAAGAGCCAACCACACTTTTTAGCGACAGCCAAAGTGCACAAAGCTTGGTTCGGAACGAGGGTCACCACCATCGCACCAAACACATCGATGTTCGACACCACTTCGTTCGAGAAGCCCTAAGGAACGGCGACGTCGATGTGAGGTATTTAAAGACAGAAGATATGCCCGCTGATGTCTTCACAAAGGGACTTGGAAGAGTTAAACTAGAGAAGTTTAAGAACTTGGTGGGTCTCTGCTCTCCCGAAGGCACAGATACAACCTGTGAGGGGAAGTGTTAAAATCTGGTGAAATTTTAATTTTACACAGGTTTAAACAAAGAAAAAATATTGCAGGTCTTAATATTTTTATATATATATAATTTTATAATTTGTAACTAACTTCACCAGAGTTATTTGTTAGAACGCGAATATATTATATATATATATTATTATATTAATTTTATGTATAATTTTTTATATATATTTTATATATAAAATTTTATATATGTTAAGTTTCAATAATCGCGAGTTTTTAGAGTCTTTTGGACATAATGAGTTTACCCTTTTAGAAAGAAGACGCTTAGTCTAAAATTGAATCACAAAGCTTTAATTCGATCGCAAATTGCCTATCACGTTTTATCCCTACGAAACATGAAACCACCTTACTACCTTGTCTTTTTCAACTCACCGAGAGAAAGAATTACTCAAGCGATCAATGCAATCACCCCAACAAAAATTGAATACGTCGCAATAAAACGTGCATACGGAAGGTATCTTTTACGATATACAGTGAGAGACAGGTGGTATTTGTCTCCTCATGAAGAAGCAACATTTTTATTAGATGTCGTTGAAACGTCGGAAGAAGTGGTAAGCAGTATTGTTGATGTTGAAATGGAGGCTAAGTGTCATTTTAGTCTGGCGTCGAGATCATTAGATCGATTAAACATTCTTATAGTAGTGAATGAAGCTCGACATATTTTTCAAGTGATTAATTTAGCGATGCAGCACGGATTGTTTATTAAGAATCATGTCATTCTAACGATGGAGAAATCAATTAAACCTCGAGCTTCATTTACTCTTGGTATTCAAGCATCAACTACGATGGTATCACAAGGTGATGATATGCCATATCAGTACGACTATGAAGCAAATGAGTATCTGCGATTAATGAGAGAAATTTTATTGGAAATTTTTAATCGATATACAGATGAAATAGCTAGAATTGACTGGCAAGAGGAATATATTCGCGTTCTAACAAATAACTCTGGTGAAGTTAGTTACAAACCAACTGCTTCAGAAAGAGCAAAAATGTCACAACGAATGTTGAGAGTATTGTCAAAGAAAAGGTTAATTCACTTCTTACTATACTAATGATCTTTAATGATTTTTCAATGTGGAAAAATGCAGTTCAAGAACCAACTATGTCTGGTGAACGCAAACAAGTTGATCGAAGGGCACGTATCATCCAAATGGTAAATAATGCTGCACAACTTGGACCATTTATCATTTTTAAGTTATTAGATGTGTTTTCGAGACATGAATCAATTTTTGCTTCTAAAAAGAACACAGGAAAGATTGTTGATATGTTGTTTTAACTGGCTGGATCATCTGATAATGACAAGTTTTTAGATTGTGCCGATGTGAAGGGAATGGATGCTTCAACTTCTAAAACTTTAACTGTATTGATTAATGATGTCTGTTTTAACGTCGTTCGTGAGTTACTGGTTGAAAAATTCTTTTTCGGACGTGGGAGTGATTGGCGTATTGTTGAGAGTGATGACTCCGTTCATGTTTCAGCTCTTGGTCGAGTTTTACGGGCATCTCAGAAGTACGCCGAGTCCGAGAGTTTTGTCCTACGTGAGCCGACGACTTTTGGAAACGTATAAAACTTCTTTTGAACCTTTTCCGTCTGGAAGATACTCAACTAACACTCAACACAGTTTAGTTAATGCGGCGATTGTTAAATTACTAAATAATCTCTTACGGCGGAAAGCTAATGAGGTTAATGTGAGTGCAGATGGGCCTGTAAGTGGGGATGATCTTGCGTTACTATATAAGATATATGCCTTAAATGCAAGGGATGTTGCTGGCGATACGAGCTTGTTATTAAAACAAATTTTTCTGAGATTTGGGTTACGAATAGATTCCTCATTATCACGGTTTATTGGTGTTTTCTTACAGCAAACTGCTTGTCTAGGGAAGCCTTGGCCTAAACCAGATCGGATATCAATTGTGACGTCTGAACACGGTAGTCAAGGAGCTTTTGATGTATTAAGCGGTTTTAATGAGGTTATGGACGTGACTCGTGAGTTCTCAAGTCGTGTTGAACTTCCTGAGAACTGGGTAGGAATAATGCGCGTATATGCAAATTTATGTCGACGAGTTAAGGTCATTTTTAATGAGATCATTAGTATTCCTAAGAGTATAGCAGCATATGTGTTACAAGTTGGAGTTACAACATGGTTCATTATTCCTTACTTTGCTATTTATATGACTGAAGGGTTTGGGTTACCACCACCAGCCTGGAAAATCAATGATAAAATTACTTTCCCGACATCATCTTTTACTCCACGTGGTGATTATTTACGATGGCATTTCCGAAACTTAGTTAGAAGAAAAGATAGTACAGATATTTCAGACTATATTCGAGATCTTCGGACTATTTATGACTCAAAGCTCAGCGCAATTGAACGGGTAACTAGAATTCGTGAGTTAAAATTGAAGCACTTACCTTCAGTTCTCTCTTTATATGATACTGATTTAATTGAGAGTCTTGGGATCAATTGGAAAATATGTATGGATTACAATGACCCCTTAGCTTATGATGATAAATCTAAAGCTGTTGAATTTTGTGCCAAAGTCATTTTTGAAATAGGACCCAAAGCTAGAGCAGTCACCAAACAACAAGGTGACAGAACTTGGACTTTCAGATTTGTATATATGATCAACGATGAACCTGTAGTTAAAACGGCCTATGTCAGCACCTTTAAAGGTGAAGGTGTTGAAATGTCAAGCCTAGCAACTGACAAAGCTATATCTTTGACTGTGAAACAGGCAGGTATGTTAGCAATATGCACCTTTGCACTAGTGGCAGAGCTAGCATATACTAAAGATAGTCTTGTATTGCAGACTCCATTATGTGGAGCAATTTTTAATATAGTTGAAGTTGTCACAATGGGTCGTGAATTAGGGGCAACAGAAATGGGTTCATTTATTGGCAACCTAAATATCAGTTGCCAAAGTGGAAGTCAATACATACATAGGTCTGTTATGTATTTAGCAGGAGTAGCGGTAGTGTGCGCTACTAGAGCTGTTAAAGATGAAAAGATCAGATATTCTATTATTGTAAAGACCTTGAAGCAGTATCACATGAATATAGAAGAAGGGGAAGAGTTCAATTCAACCACCTTTCAACAATTGATCGGGTCTCTTCTATATCTGGCTACCTGTACCCGCCCAGATATCGCCTTCACAGTCAGTATGCTCAGCCAGTTTAACAGCTGCCCTAATAAGCATCACTAGAATGCGGCGAAACGTGTCCTCCATTACCTCAAGCACTCAAAACATGTAGGTATCCACTACAAGAAAACTGGGAAGCCTCTTGAAGGAATGGCGGACGCCGACTGGGCAGGGCAGTCTGCGGACAGAAAATCGTACTACGTATTTACCTTGGCTGCTGTGTCTTGGGAGTCGAAAAAACAGACTGTCGTTGCACTCTCAAGCACAGAGGCGGAATACATCGCCCTGGCGAATGCAACCAAGGAGGCCACGTACCTCCGGCGACTCCTACAAGACCTAGGAGCTGGGGAGTTTATTGAAGAGCCAACCACACTTTTTAGCGACAGCCAAAGTGCACAAAGCTTGGTTCGGAACGAGGGTCACCACCATCGCACCAAACACATCGATGTTCGACACCACTTCGTTCGAGAAGCCCTAAGGAACGGCGACGTCGATGTGAGGTATTTGAAGACAGAAGATATGCCCGCTGATGTCTTCACAAAGGGACTTGGAAGAGTTAAACTAGAGAAGTTTAAGAACTTGGTGGGTCTCTGCTCTCCCGAAGGCACAGATACAACCTGTGAGGGGAAGTGTTAAAATCTGGTGAAATTTTAATTTTACACAGGTTTAAACAAAGAAAAAATATTGCAGGTCTTAATATTTTTATATATATATAATTTTATAATTTGTAACTAACTTCACCAGAGTTATTTGTTAGAACGCGAATATATTATATATATATATTATTATATTAATTTTATGTATAATTTTTTATATATATTTTATATATAAAATTTTATATATGTTAAGTTTCAATAATCGCGAGTTTTTAGAGTCTTTTGGACATAATGAGTTTACCCTTTTAGAAAGAAGACGCTTAGTCTAAAATTGAATCACAAAGCTTTAATTCGATCGCAAATTGCCTATCACGTTTTATCCCTACGAAACATGAAACCACCTTACTACCTTGTCTTTTTCAACTCACCGAGAGAAAGAATTACTCAAGCGATCAATGCAATCACCCCAACAAAAATTGAATACGTCGCAATAAAACGTGCATACGGAAGGTATCTTTTACGATATACAGTGAGAGACAGGTGGTATTTGTCTCCTCATGAAGAAGCAACATTTTTATTAGATGTCGTTGAAACGTCGGAAGAAGTGGTAAGCAGTATTGTTGATGTTGAAATGGAGGCTAAGTGTCATTTTAGTCTGGCGTCGAGATCATTAGATCGATTAAACATTCTTATAGTAGTGAATGAAGCTCGACATATTTTTCAAGTGATTAATTTAGCGATGCAGCACGGATTGTTTATTAAGAATCATGTCATTCTAACGATGGAGAAATCAATTAAACCTCGAGCTTCATTTACTCTTGGTATTCAAGCATCAACTACGATGGTATCACAAGGTGATGATATGCCATATCAGTACGACTATGAAGCAAATGAGTATCTGCGATTAATGAGAGAAATTTTATTGGAAATTTTTAATCGATATACAGATGAAATAGCTAGAATTGACTGGCAAGAGGAATATATTCGCGTTCTAACAAATAACTCTGGTGAAGTTAGTTACAAACCAACTGCTTCAGAAAGAGCAAAAATGTCACAACGAATGTTGAGAGTATTGTCAAAGAAAAGGTTAATTCACTTCTTACTATACTAATGATCTTTAATGATTTTTCAATGTGGAAAAATGCAGTTCAAGAACCAACTATGTCTGGTGAACGCAAACAAGTTGATCGAAGGGCACGTATCATCCAAATGGTAAATAATGCTGCACAACTTGGACCATTTATCATTTTTAAGTTATTAGATGTGTTTTCGAGACATGAATCAATTTTTGCTTCTAAAAAGAACACAGGAAAGATTGTTGATATGTTGTTTTAACTGGCTGGATCATCTGATAATGACAAGTTTTTAGATTGTGCCGATGTGAAGGGAATGGATGCTTCAACTTCTAAAACTTTAACTGTATTGATTAATGATGTCTGTTTTAACGTCGTTCGTGAGTTACTGGTTGAAAAATTCTTTTTCGGACGTGGGAGTGATTGGCGTATTGTTGAGAGTGATGACTCCGTTCATGTTTCAGCTCTTGGTCGAGTTTTACGGGCATCTCAGAAGTACGCCGAGTCCGAGAGTTTTGTCCTACGTGAGCCGACGACTTTTGGAAACGTATAAAACTTCTTTTGAACCTTTTCCGTCTGGAAGATACTCAACTAACACTCAACACAGTTTAGTTAATGCGGCGATTGTTAAATTACTAAATAATCTCTTACGGCGGAAAGCTAATGAGGTTAATGTGAGTGCAGATGGGCCTGTAAGTGGGGATGATCTTGCGTTACTATATAAGATATATGCCTTAAATGCAAGGGATGTTGCTGGCGATACGAGCTTGTTATTAAAACAAATTTTTCTGAGATTTGGGTTACGAATAGATTCCTCATTATCACGGTTTATTGGTGTTTTCTTACAGCAAACTGCTTGTCTAGGGAAGCCTTGGCCTAAACCAGATCGGATATCAATTGTGACGTCTGAACACGGTAGTCAAGGAGCTTTTGATGTATTAAGCGGTTTTAATGAGGTTATGGACGTGACTCGTGAGTTCTCAAGTCGTGTTGAACTTCCTGAGAACTGGGTAGGAATAATGCGCGTATATGCAAATTTATGTCGACGAGTTAAGGTCATTTTTAATGAGATCATTAGTATTCCTAAGAGTATAGCAGCATATGTGTTACAAGTTGGAGTTACAACATGGTTCATTATTCCTTACTTTGCTATTTATATGACTGAAGGGTTTGGGTTACCACCACCAGCCTGGAAAATCAATGATAAAATTACTTTCCCGACATCATCTTTTACTCCACGTGGTGATTATTTACGATGGCATTTCCGAAACTTAGTTAGAAGAAAAGATAGTACAGATATTTCAGACTATATTCGAGATCTTCGGACTATTTATGACTCAAAGCTCAGCGCAATTGAACGGGTAACTAGAATTCGTGAGTTAAAATTGAAGCACTTACCTTCAGTTCTCTCTTTATATGATACTGATTTAATTGAGAGTCTTGGGATCAATTGGAAAATATGTATGGATTACAATGACCCCTTAGCTTATGATGATAAATCTAAAGCTGTTGAATTTTGTGCCAAAGTCATTTTTGAAATAGGACCCAAAGCTAGAGCAGTCACCAAACAACAAGGTGACAGAACTTGGACTTTCAGATTTGTATATATGATCAACGATGAACCTGTAGTTAAAACGGCCTATGTCAGCACCTTTAAAGGTGAAGGTGTTGAAATGTCAAGCCTAGCAACTGACAAAGCTATATCTTTGACTGTGAAACAGGCAGGTATGTTAGCAATATGCACCTTTGCACTAGTGGCAGAGCTAGCATATACTAAAGATAGTCTTGTATTGCAGACTCCATTATGTGGAGCAATTTTTAATATAGTTGAAGTTGTCACAATGGGTCGTGAATTAGGGGCAACAGAAATGGGTTCATTTATTGGCAACCTAAATATCAGTTGCCAAAGTGGAAGTCAATACATACATAGGTCTGTTATGTATTTAGCAGGAGTAGCGGTAGTGTGCGCTACTAGAGCTGTTAAAGATGAAAAGATCAGATATTCTATTATTGTAAAGACCTTGAAGCAGTATCACATGAATATAGAAGAAGGGGAAGAGTTCAATTCAACCACCTTTCAACAATTGATCGGGTCTCTTCTATATCTGGCTACCTGTACCCGCCCAGATATCGCCTTCACAGTCAGTATGCTCAGCCAGTTTAACAGCTGCCCTAATAAGCATCACTAGAATGCGGCGAAACGTGTCCTCCATTACCTCAAGCACTCAAAACATGTAGGTATCCACTACAAGAAAACTGGGAAGCCTCTTGAAGGAATGGCGGACGCCGACTGGGCAGGGCAGTCTGCGGACAGAAAATCGTACTACGTATTTACCTTGGCTGCTGTGTCTTGGGAGTCGAAAAAACAGACTGTCGTTGCACTCTCAAGCACAGAGGCGGAATACATCGCCCTGGCGAATGCAACCAAGGAGGCCACGTACCTCCGGCGACTCCTACAAGACCTAGGAGCTGGGGAGTTTATTGAAGAGCCAACCACACTTTTTAGCGACAGCCAAAGTGCACAAAGCTTGGTTCGGAACGAGGGTCACCACCATCGCACCAAACACATCGATGTTCGACACCACTTCGTTCGAGAAGCCCTAAGGAACGGCGACGTCGATGTGAGGTATTTGAAGACAGAAGATATGCCCGCTGATGTCTTCACAAAGGGACTTGGAAGAGTTAAACTAGAGAAGTTTAAGAACTTGGTGGGTCTCTGCTCTCCCGAAGGCACAGATACAACCTGTGAGGGGAAGTGTTAAAATCTGGTGAAATTTTAATTTTACACAGGTTTAAACAAAGAAAAAATATTGCAGGTCTTAATATTTTTATATATATATAATTTTATAATTATATTATTATTTTAATTTTATATATAATTTTTTATATATATTTTATATATAAAATTTTATATATGTTAAGTTTCAATAATCGCGAGTTTTTAGAGTCTTTAAGACATAATGAGTTTACCCTATTAGAAAGAAGACGCTTAGTCTAAAATTGAATCACAAAGCTTTAATTCGATCGCAAATTGCCTATCACGTTTTATCCCTACGAAACATGAAACCACCTTACTACCTTGTCTTTTTCAACTCACCGAGAGAAAGAATTACTCAAGCGATCAATGCAATCACCCCAACAAAAATTGAATACATCGCAATAAAACGTGCATACGGAAGGTATCTTTTACGATATACAGTGAGAGACAGGTGGTATTTGTCTCCTCATGAAGAAGCAACATTTTTATTAGATGTCGTTGAAACGTCGGAAGAAGTGGTAAGCAGTATTGATGTTGGAATGGAGGCTAAGTGTCATTTTAGTCTGGCGTCGAGATCTTTAGATCGATTAAACATTCTTATAGTAGTGAATGAAGCTCGACATATTTTTCAAGTGATTAATTTAGCGATGCAGCACGGATTGTTTATTAAGAATCCTGTCATTCTAACGATGGAGAAATCAATTAAACCTCGAGCTTCATTTACTCTTGGTATTCAAGCATCAACTACGATGGTATCACAAGGTGATGATATGCCATATCAGTACGACTATGAAGCAAATGAGTATCTGCGATTAATGAGAGAAATTTTATTGGACATTTTTAATCGATATACAGATGAAATAGCTAGAATTGACTGGCAAGAGGAATATATTCGCGTTCTCACAAATAACTCTCGTGAAGTTAGTTACAAACCAACTGCTTCAGAAAGAGCAAAAATGTCACAACGAATGTTGAGAGTATTGTCAAAGAAAAGGTTAATTCACTTCTTACTATACTAATGATCTTTAATGATTTTTCAATGTGGAAAAATGCAGTTCAAGAACCAACTATGTCTGGTGAACGCAAACAAGTTGATCGAAGGGCACGTATCATCCAAATGGTAAATAATGCTGCACAGCTTGGACCATTTATCATTTTTAAGTTATTAGATGTGTTTTCGAGACATGAATCAATTTTTGCTTCTAAAAAGAACACAGGAAAGATTGTTGATATGTTGTTTTAACTGGCTGGATCATCTGATAATGACATGTTTTTAGATTGTGCCGATGTGAAGAGAATGGATGCTTCAACTTCTAAAACTTCAACTGTATTGATTAATGATGTCTGTTTTAACGTCGTTCGTGAGTTACCTGTTGAAAAATTCTTTTTCGGACGTGGGAGTGATTGGCGTATTGTTGAGAGTGATGACTCCGTTCATGTTTCAGCTCTTGGTCGAGTTTTACGGGCATCTCAGAAGTACGCCGAGTCCGAGAGTTTTGTCCTACGTGAACCGACGACTTTTGGAAACGTATTAACTTCTTTTGAAACTTTTCCGTCTGGAAGATACTCAACTAACACTCAACACAGTTTAGTTAATGCGGCGATTGTTAAATTACTAAATAATCTCTTACGGCGGAAAGCTAATGAGGTTAATGTGAGTGCAGATGGGCCTGTAAGTGGGGATGATCTTGCGTTACTATATAAGATATATGCCTTAAATGCAAGGGATGTTGCTGGCGATACGAGCTTGTTATTAAAACAAATTTTTCTGAGATTTGGGTTACGAATAGATTCCTCATTATCACGGTTTATTGGTGTTTTCTTACAGCAAACTGCTTGTCTAGGGAAGCCTTGGCCTAAACCAGATCGGATATCAATTGTGACGTCTGAACACGGTAGTCAAGGAGCTTTTGATGTATTAAGCGGTTTTAATGAGGTTATGGACGTGACTCGTGAGTTCTCAAGTCGTGTTGAACTTCCTGAGAACTGGGTAGGAATAATGCGCGTATATGCAAATTTATGTCGACGAGTTAAGGTCATTTTTAATGAGATCATTAGTATTCCTAAGAGTATAGCAGCATATGTGTTACAAGTTGGAGTTACAACATGGTTCATTATTCCTTACTTTGCTATTTATATGACTGAAGGGTTTGGGTTACCACCACCAGCCTGGAAAATCAATGATAAAATTACTTTCCCGACATCATCTTTTACTCCACGTGGTGATTATTTACGATGGCATTTCCGAAACTTAGTTAGAAGAAAAGATAGTACAGATATTTCAGACTATATTCGAGATCTTCGGACTATTTATGACTCAAAGCTCAGCGCAATTGAACGGGTAACTAGAATTCGTGAGTTAAAATTGAAGCACTTACCTTCAGTTCTCTCTTTATATGATACTGATTTAATTGAGAGTCTTGGGATCAATTGGAAAATATGTATGGATTACAATGACCCCTTAGCTTATGATGATAAATCTAAAGCTGTTGAATTTTGTGCCAAAGTCATTTTTGAAATAGGACCCAAAGCTAGAGCAGTCACCAAACAACAAGGTGACAGAACTTGGACTTTCAGATTTGTATATATGATCAACGATGAACCTGTAGTTAAAACGGCCTATGTCAGCACCTTTAAAGGTGAAGGTGTTGAAATGTCAAGCCTAGCAACTGACAAAGCTATATCTTTGACTGTGAAACAGGCAGGTATGTTAGCAATATGCACCTTTGCACTAGTGGCAGAGCTAGCATATACTAAAGATAGTCTTGTATTGCAGAGTCCATTATGTGGAGCAATTTTTAATATAGTTGAAGTTGTCACAATGGGTCGTGAATTAGGGGCAACAGAAATGGGTTCATTTATTGGCAACCTAAATATCAGTTGCCAAAGTGGAAGTCAATACATACATAGGTCTGTTATGTATTTAGCAGGAGTAGCGGTAGTGTACGCTACTAGAGCTGTTAAAGATGAAAAGATCAGATATTCTATTATTGGAAAGACCTTGAAGCAGTATCACATGAATATAGAAGAAGGGGAAGAGTTCAATTCAACCACCTTTCAACAATTGATCGGGTCTCTTCTATATCTGGCTACCTGTACCCGCCCAGATATCGCCTTCACAGTCAGTATGCTCAGCCAGTTTAACAGCTGCCCTAAAAAGCATCACTGGAATGCGGCGAAACGTGTCCTCCATTACCTCAAGCACTCAAAACATGTAGGTATCCACTACAAGAAAACTGGGAAGCCTCTTGAAGGAATGGCGGACGCCGACTGGGCAGGGCAGTCTGCGGACAGAAAATCGTACTACGTATTTACCTTGGCTGCTGTGTCTTGGGAGTCGAAAAAACAGACTGTCGTTGCACTCTCAAGCACAGAGGCGGAATACATCGCCCTGGCGAATGCAACCAAGGAGGCCACGTACCTCCGGCGACTCCTACAAGACCTAGGAGCTGGGGAGTTTATTGAAGAGCCAACCACACTTTTTAGCGACAGCCAAAGTGCACAAAGCTTGGTTCGGAACGAGGGTCACCACCATCGCACCAAACACATCGATGTGCGACACCACTTCGTTCGAGAAGCCCTAAGGAACGGCGACGTCGATGTGAGGTATTTGAAGACAGAAGATATGCCCGCTGATGTCTTCACAAAGGGACTTGGAAGAGTTAAACTAGAGAAGTTTAAGAACTTGGTGGGTCTCTGCTCTCCCGAAGGCACAGATACAACCTGTGAGGGGAAGTGTTAAAATCTGGTGAAATTTTAATTTTACACAGGTTTAAACAAAGAAAAAATATTGCAGGTCTTAATATTTTTATATATATATAATTTTATAATTATATTATTATATTAATTATATATATAATTTTTTATATATATTTTATATATAAAATTTTATATATGTTAAGTTTCAATAATCGCGAGTTTTTAGAGTCTTTTGGACATAATGAGTTTACCCTTTTAGAAAGAAGACGCTTAGTCTAAAATTGAACCACAAAGCTTTAATTCGATCGCAAATTGCCTATCACGTTTTATCCCTACGAAACATGAAACCACCTTACTACCTTGTCTTTTTCAACTCACCGAGAGAAAGAATTACTCAAGCGATCAATGCAATCACCCCAACAAAAATTGAATACGTCGCAATAAAACGTGCATACGGAAGGTATCTTTTACGATATACAGTGAGAGACAGGTGGTATTTGTCTCCTCATGAAGAAGCAACATTTTTATTAGATGTCGTTGAAACGTCGGAAGAAGTGGTAAGCAGTATTGATGTTGGAATGAAGTGTCATTTTAGTCTGGCGTCGAGATCTTTAGATCGATTAAACATTCTTATAGTAGTGAATGAAGCTCGACATATTTTTCAAGTGATTAATTTAGCGATGCAGCACGGATTGTTTATTAAGAATCCTGTCATTCTAACGATGGAGAAATCAATTAAACCTCGAGCTTCATTTACTCTTGGTATTCAAGCATCAACTACGATGGTATCACAAGGTGATGATATGCCATATCAGTACGACTATGAAGCAAATGAGTATCTGCGATTAATGAGAGAAATTTTATTGGAAATTTTTAATCGATATACAGATGAAATAGCTAGAATTGACTGGCAAGAGGAATATATTCGCGTTCTAACAAATAACTCTGGTGAAGTTAGTTACAAACCAACTGCTTCAGAAAGAGCAAAAATGTCACAACGAATGTTGAGAGTATTGTCAAAGAAAAGGTTAATTCACTTCTTACTATACTAATGATCTTTAATGATTTTTCAATGTGGAAAAATGCAGTTCAAGAACCAACTATGTCTGGTGAACGCAAACAAGTTGATCGAAGGGCACGTATCATCCAAATGGTAAATAATGCTGCACAACTTGGACCATTTATCATTTTTAAGTTATTAGATGTGTTTTCGAGACATGAATCAATTTTTGCTTCTAAAAAGAACACAGGAAAGATTGTTGATATGTTGTTTTAACTGGCTGGATCATCTGATAATGACAAGTTTTTAGATTGTGCCGATGTGAAGGGAATGGATGCTTCAACTTCTAAAACTTCAACTGTATTGATTAATGATGTCTGTTTTAACGTCGTTCGTGAGTTACCTGTTGAAAAATTCTTTTTCGGACGTGGGAGTGATGGCGTATTGTTGAGAGTGATGACTCCGTTTCATGTTTCAGCTCTTGGTCGAGTTTTACGGGCATCTCAGAAGTACGCCGAGTCCGAGAGTTTTGTCCTACGTGAGCCGACGACTTTTGGAAACGTATAAAACTTCTTTTGAAACTTTTCCGTCTGGAAGATACTCAACTAAAACTCAACACAGTTTAGTTAATGCGGCGATTGTTAAATTACTAAATAATCTCTTACGGCGGAAAGCTAATGAGGTTAATGTGAGTGCAGATGGGCCTGTAAGTGGGGATGATCTTGCGTTACTATATAAGATATATGCCTTAAATGCAAGGGATGTTGCTGGCGATACGAGCTTGTTATTAAAACAAATTTTTCTGAGAGTTGGGTTACGAATAGATTCCTCATTATCACGGTTTATTGGTGTTTTCTTACAGCAAACTGCTTGTCTAGGGAAGCCTTGGCCTAAACCAGATCGGATATCAATTGACGTCTGAACACGGTAGTCAAGGAGCTTTTGATGTATTAAGCGGTTTTAATGAGGTTATGGACGTGACTCGTGAGTTCTCAAGTCGTGTTGAACTTCCTGAGAACTGGGTAGGAATAATGCGCGTATATGCAAATTTATGTCGACGAGTTAAGGTCATTTTTAATGAGATCATTAGTATTCCTAAGAGTATAGCAGCATATGTGTTACAAGTTGGAGTTACAACATGGTTCATTATTCCTTACTTTGCTATTTATATGACTGAAGGGTTTGGGTTACCACCACCAGCCTGGAAAATCAATGATAAAATTACTTTCCCGACATCATCTTTTACTCCACGTGGTGATTATTTACGATGGCATTTCCGAAACTTAGTTAGAAGAAAAGATAGTACAGATATTTCAGACTATATTCGAGATCTTCGGACTATTTATGACTCAAAGCTCAGCGCAATTGAACAGGTAACTAGAATTCGTGAATTAAAAATGAAGCACTTACCTTCAGTTCTCTCTTTATATGATACTGATTTAATTGAGAGTCTTGGGATCAATTGGAAAATATGTATGGATTACAATGACCCCTTAGCTTATGATGATAAATCTAAAGCTGTTGAATTTTGTGCCAAAGTCATTTTTGAAATAGGACCCAAAGCTAGAGCAGTCACCAAACAACAAGGTGACAGAACTTGGAATTTCAGATTTGTATATATTATCAACGATGAACCTGTAGTTAAAACGGCCTATGTCAGCACCTTTAAAGGTGAAGGTGTTGAAATGTCAAGCCTAGCAACTGACAAAGCTATATCTTTGACTGTGAAACAGGCAGGTATGTTAGCAATATGCAACTTTGCACTAGTGGCAGAGCTAGCATATACTAAAGATAGTCTTGTATTGCAGACTCCATTATGTGGAGCAATTTTTAATAAAGATGAAGTTGTCACAATGGGTCGTGAATTAGGGGCAACAGAAATGGGTTCATTTATTGGCAACCTAAATATCAGTTGCCAAAGTGGAAGTCAATACATACATAGGTCTGTTATGTATTTAGCAGGAGTAGCGGTAGTGTACGCTACTAGAGCTGTTAAAGATGAAAAGATCAGATATTCTATTATTGGAAAGACCTTGAAGCAGTATCACATGAATATAGAAGAAGGGGAAGAGTTCAATTCAACCACCTTTCAACAATTGATCGGGTCTCTTCTATATCTGGCTACCTGTACCCGCCCAGATATCGCCTTCACAGTCAGTATGCTCAGCCAGTTTAACAGCTGCCCTAAAAAGCATCACTGGAATGCGGCGAAACGTGTCCTCCATTACCTCAAGCACTCAAAACATGTAGGTATCCACTACAAGAAAACTGGGAAGCCTCTTGAAGGAATGGCGGACGCCGACTGGGCAGGGCAGTCTGCGGACAGAAAATCGTACTACGTATTTACCTTGGCTGCTGTGTCTTGGGAGTCGAAAAAACAGACTGTCGTTGCACTCTCAAGCACAGAGGCGGAATACATCGCCCTGGCGAATGCAACCAAGGAGGCCACGTACCTCCGGCGACTCCTACAAGACCTAGGAGCTGGGGAGTTTATTGAAGAGCCAACCACACTTTTTAGCGACAGCCAAAGTGCACAAAGCTTGGTTCGGAACGAGGGTCACCACCATCGCACCAAACACATCGATGTTCGACACCACTTCGTTCGAGAAGCCCTAAGGAACGGCGACGTCGATGTGAGGTATTTGAAGACAGAAGATATGCCCGCTGATGTCTTCACAAAGGGACTTGGAAGAGTTAAACTAGAGAAGTTTAAGAACTTGGTGGGTCTCTGCTCTCCCGAAGGCACAGATACAACCTGTGAGGGGAAGTGTTAAAATCTGGTGAAATTTTAATTTTACACAGGTTTAAACAAAGAAAAAATATTGCAGGTCTTAATATTTTTATATATATATAATTTTATAATTTGTAACTAACTTCACCAGAGTTATTTGTTAGAACGCGAATATATTATATATATATATTATTATATTAATTTTATGTATAATTTTTTATATATATTTTATATATAAAATTTTATATATGTTAAGTTTCAATAATCGCGAGTTTTTAGAGTCTTTTGGACATAATGAGTTTACCCTTTTAGAAAGAAGACGCTTAGTCTAAAATTGAATCACAAAGCTTTAATTCGATCGCAAATTGCCTATCACGTTTTATCCCTACGAAACATGAAACCACCTTACTACCTTGTCTTTTTCAACTCACCGAGAGAAAGAATTACTCAAGCGATCAATGCAATCACCCCAACAAAAATTGAATACGTCGCAATAAAACGTGCATACGGAAGGTATCTTTTACGATATACAGTGAGAGACAGGTGGTATTTGTCTCCTCATGAAGAAGCAACATTTTTATTAGATGTCGTTGAAACGTCGGAAGAAGTGGTAAGCAGTATTGTTGATGTTGAAATGGAGGCTAAGTGTCATTTTAGTCTGGCGTCGAGATCATTAGATCGATTAAACATTCTTATAGTAGTGAATGAAGCTCGACATATTTTTCAAGTGATTAATTTAGCGATGCAGCACGGATTGTTTATTAAGAATCATGTCATTCTAACGATGGAGAAATCAATTAAACCTCGAGCTTCATTTACTCTTGGTATTCAAGCATCAACTACGATGGTATCACAAGGTGATGATATGCCATATCAGTACGACTATGAAGCAAATGAGTATCTGCGATTAATGAGAGAAATTTTATTGGAAATTTTTAATCGATATACAGATGAAATAGCTAGAATTGACTGGCAAGAGGAATATATTCGCGTTCTAACAAATAACTCTGGTGAAGTTAGTTACAAACCAACTGCTTCAGAAAGAGCAAAAATGTCACAACGAATGTTGAGAGTATTGTCAAAGAAAAGGTTAATTCACTTCTTACTATACTAATGATCTTTAATGATTTTTCAATGTGGAAAAATGCAGTTCAAGAACCAACTATGTCTGGTGAACGCAAACAAGTTGATCGAAGGGCACGTATCATCCAAATGGTAAATAATGCTGCACAACTTGGACCATTTATCATTTTTAAGTTATTAGATGTGTTTTCGAGACATGAATCAATTTTTGCTTCTAAAAAGAACACAGGAAAGATTGTTGATATGTTGTTTTAACTGGCTGGATCATCTGATAATGACAAGTTTTTAGATTGTGCCGATGTGAAGGGAATGGATGCTTCAACTTCTAAAACTTTAACTGTATTGATTAATGATGTCTGTTTTAACGTCGTTCGTGAGTTACTGGTTGAAAAATTCTTTTTCGGACGTGGGAGTGATTGGCGTATTGTTGAGAGTGATGACTCCGTTCATGTTTCAGCTCTTGGTCGAGTTTTACGGGCATCTCAGAAGTACGCCGAGTCCGAGAGTTTTGTCCTACGTGAGCCGACGACTTTTGGAAACGTATAAAACTTCTTTTGAACCTTTTCCGTCTGGAAGATACTCAACTAACACTCAACACAGTTTAGTTAATGCGGCGATTGTTAAATTACTAAATAATCTCTTACGGCGGAAAGCTAATGAGGTTAATGTGAGTGCAGATGGGCCTGTAAGTGGGGATGATCTTGCGTTACTATATAAGATATATGCCTTAAATGCAAGGGATGTTGCTGGCGATACGAGCTTGTTATTAAAACAAATTTTTCTGAGATTTGGGTTACGAATAGATTCCTCATTATCACGGTTTATTGGTGTTTTCTTACAGCAAACTGCTTGTCTAGGGAAGCCTTGGCCTAAACCAGATCGGATATCAATTGTGACGTCTGAACACGGTAGTCAAGGAGCTTTTGATGTATTAAGCGGTTTTAATGAGGTTATGGACGTGACTCGTGAGTTCTCAAGTCGTGTTGAACTTCCTGAGAACTGGGTAGGAATAATGCGCGTATATGCAAATTTATGTCGACGAGTTAAGGTCATTTTTAATGAGATCATTAGTATTCCTAAGAGTATAGCAGCATATGTGTTACAAGTTGGAGTTACAACATGGTTCATTATTCCTTACTTTGCTATTTATATGACTGAAGGGTTTGGGTTACCACCACCAGCCTGGAAAATCAATGATAAAATTACTTTCCCGACATCATCTTTTACTCCACGTGGTGATTATTTACGATGGCATTTCCGAAACTTAGTTAGAAGAAAAGATAGTACAGATATTTCAGACTATATTCGAGATCTTCGGACTATTTATGACTCAAAGCTCAGCGCAATTGAACGGGTAACTAGAATTCGTGAGTTAAAATTGAAGCACTTACCTTCAGTTCTCTCTTTATATGATACTGATTTAATTGAGAGTCTTGGGATCAATTGGAAAATATGTATGGATTACAATGACCCCTTAGCTTATGATGATAAATCTAAAGCTGTTGAATTTTGTGCCAAAGTCATTTTTGAAATAGGACCCAAAGCTAGAGCAGTCACCAAACAACAAGGTGACAGAACTTGGACTTTCAGATTTGTATATATGATCAACGATGAACCTGTAGTTAAAACGGCCTATGTCAGCACCTTTAAAGGTGAAGGTGTTGAAATGTCAAGCCTAGCAACTGACAAAGCTATATCTTTGACTGTGAAACAGGCAGGTATGTTAGCAATATGCACCTTTGCACTAGTGGCAGAGCTAGCATATACTAAAGATAGTCTTGTATTGCAGACTCCATTATGTGGAGCAATTTTTAATATAGTTGAAGTTGTCACAATGGGTCGTGAATTAGGGGCAACAGAAATGGGTTCATTTATTGGCAACCTAAATATCAGTTGCCAAAGTGGAAGTCAATACATACATAGGTCTGTTATGTATTTAGCAGGAGTAGCGGTAGTGTGCGCTACTAGAGCTGTTAAAGATGAAAAGATCAGATATTCTATTATTGTAAAGACCTTGAAGCAGTATCACATGAATATAGAAGAAGGGGAAGAGTTCAATTCAACCACCTTTCAACAATTGATCGGGTCTCTTCTATATCTGGCTACCTGTACCCGCCCAGATATCGCCTTCACAGTCAGTATGCTCAGCCAGTTTAACAGCTGCCCTAATAAGCATCACTAGAATGCGGCGAAACGTGTCCTCCATTACCTCAAGCACTCAAAACATGTAGGTATCCACTACAAGAAAACTGGGAAGCCTCTTGAAGGAATGGCGGACGCCGACTGGGCAGGGCAGTCTGCGGACAGAAAATCGTACTACGTATTTACCTTGGCTGCTGTGTCTTGGGAGTCGAAAAAACAGACTGTCGTTGCACTCTCAAGCACAGAGGCGGAATACATCGCCCTGGCGAATGCAACCAAGGAGGCCACGTACCTCCGGCGACTCCTACAAGACCTAGGAGCTGGGGAGTTTATTGAAGAGCCAACCACACTTTTTAGCGACAGCCAAAGTGCACAAAGCTTGGTTCGGAACGAGGGTCACCACCATCGCACCAAACACATCGATGTTCGACACCACTTCGTTCGAGAAGCCCTAAGGAACGGCGACGTCGATGTGAGGTATTTGAAGACAGAAGATATGCCCGCTGATGTCTTCACAAAGGGACTTGGAAGAGTTAAACTAGAGAAGTTTAAGAACTTGGTGGGTCTCTGCTCTCCCGAAGGCACAGATACAACCTGTGAGGGGAAGTGTTAAAATCTGGTGAAATTTTAATTTTACACAGGTTTAAACAAAGAAAAAATATTGCAGGTCTTAATATTTTTATATATATATAATTTTATAATTATATTATTATTTTAATTTTATATATAATTTTTTATATATATTTTATATATAAAATTTTATATATGTTAAGTTTCAATAATCGCGAGTTTTTAGAGTCTTTAAGACATAATGAGTTTACCCTATTAGAAAGAAGACGCTTAGTCTAAAATTGAATCACAAAGCTTTAATTCGATCGCAAATTGCCTATCACGTTTTATCCCTACGAAACATGAAACCACCTTACTACCTTGTCTTTTTCAACTCACCGAGAGAAAGAATTACTCAAGCGATCAATGCAATCACCCCAACAAAAATTGAATACATCGCAATAAAACGTGCATACGGAAGGTATATTTTACGATATACAGTGAGAGACAGGTGGTATTTGTCTCCTCATGAAGAAGCAACATTTTTATTAGATGTCGTTGAAACGTCGGAAGAAGTGGTAAGCAGTATTGATGTTGGAATGGAGGCTAAGTGTCATTTTAGTCTGGCGTCGAGATCTTTAGATCGATTAAACATTCTTATAGTAGTGAATGAAGCTCGACATATTTTTCAAGTGATTAATTTAGCGATGCAGCACGGATTGTTTATTAAGAATCCTGTCATTCTAACGATGGAGAAATCAATTAAACCTCGAGCTTCATTTACTCTTGGTATTCAAGCATCAACTACGATGGTATCACAAGGTGATGATATGCCATATCAGTACGACTATGAAGCAAATGAGTATCTGCGATTAATGAGAGAAATTTTATTGGACATTTTTAATCGATATACAGATGAAATAGCTAGAATTGACTGGCAAGAGGAATATATTCGCGTTCTCACAAATAACTCTCGTGAAGTTAGTTACAAACCAACTGCTTCAGAAAGAGCAAAAATGTCACAACGAATGTTGAGAGTATTGTCAAAGAAAAGGTTAATTCACTTCTTACTATACTAATGATCTTTAATGATTTTTCAATGTGGAAAAATGCAGTTCAAGAACCAACTATGTCTGGTGAACGCAAACAAGTTGATCGAAGGGCACGTATCATCCAAATGGTAAATAATGCTGCACAGCTTGGACCATTTATCATTTTTAAGTTATTAGATGTGTTTTCGAGACATGAATCAATTTTTGCTTCTAAAAAGAACACAGGAAAGATTGTTGATATGTTGTTTTAACTGGCTGGATCATCTGATAATGACATGTTTTTAGATTGTGCCGATGTGAAGAGAATGGATGCTTCAACTTCTAAAACTTCAACTGTATTGATTAATGATGTCTGTTTTAACGTCGTTCGTGAGTTACCTGTTGAAAAATTCTTTTTCGGACGTGGGAGTGATTGGCGTATTGTTGAGAGTGATGACTCCGTTCATGTTTCAGCTCTTGGTCGAGTTTTACGGGCATCTCAGAAGTACGCCGAGTCCGAGAGTTTTGTCCTACGTGAACCGACGACTTTTGGAAACGTATTAACTTCTTTTGAAACTTTTCCGTCTGGAAGATACTCAACTAACACTCAACACAGTTTAGTTAATGCGGCGATTGTTAAATTACTAAATAATCTCTTACGGCGGAAAGCTAATGAGGTTAATGTGAGTGCAGATGGGCCTGTAAGTGGGGATGATCTTGCGTTACTATATAAGATATATGCCTTAAATGCAAGGGATGTTGCTGGCGATACGAGCTTGTTATTAAAACAAATTTTTCTGAGATTTGGGTTACGAATAGATTCCTCATTATCACGGTTTATTGGTGTTTTCTTACAGCAAACTGCTTGTCTAGGGAAGCCTTGGCCTAAACCAGATCGGATATCAATTGTGACGTCTGAACACGGTAGTCAAGGAGCTTTTGATGTATTAAGCGGTTTTAATGAGGTTATGGACGTGACTCGTGAGTTCTCAAGTCGTGTTGAACTTCCTGAGAACTGGGTAGGAATAATGCGCGTATATGCAAATTTATGTCGACGAGTTAAGGTCATTTTTAATGAGATCATTAGTATTCCTAAGAGTATAGCAGCATATGTGTTACAAGTTGGAGTTACAACATGGTTCATTATTCCTTACTTTGCTATTTATATGACTGAAGGGTTTGGGTTACCACCACCAGCCTGGAAAATCAATGATAAAATTACTTTCCCGACATCATCTTTTACTCCACGTGGTGATTATTTACGATGGCATTTCCGAAACTTAGTTAGAAGAAAAGATAGTACAGATATTTCAGACTATATTCGAGATCTTCGGACTATTTATGACTCAAAGCTCAGCGCAATTGAACGGGTAACTAGAATTCGTGAGTTAAAATTGAAGCACTTACCTTCAGTTCTCTCTTTATATGATACTGATTTAATTGAGAGTCTTGGGATCAATTGGAAAATATGTATGGATTACAATGACCCCTTAGCTTATGATGATAAATCTAAAGCTGTTGAATTTTGTGCCAAAGTCATTTTTGAAATAGGACCCAAAGCTAGAGCAGTCACCAAACAACAAGGTGACAGAACTTGGACTTTCAGATTTGTATATATGATCAACGATGAACCTGTAGTTAAAACGGCCTATGTCAGCACCTTTAAAGGTGAAGGTGTTGAAATGTCAAGCCTAGCAACTGACAAAGCTATATCTTTGACTGTGAAACAGGCAGGTATGTTAGCAATATGCACCTTTGCACTAGTGGCAGAGCTAGCATATACTAAAGATAGTCTTGTATTGCAGACTCCATTATGTGGAGCAATTTTTAATATAGTTGAAGTTGTCACAATGGGTCGTGAATTAGGGGCAACAGAAATGGGTTCATTTATTGGCAACCTAAATATCAGTTGCCAAAGTGGAAGTCAATACATACATAGGTCTGTTATGTATTTAGCAGGAGTAGCGGTAGTGTGCGCTACTAGAGCTGTTAAAGATGAAAAGATCAGATATTCTATTATTGTAAAGACCTTGAAGCAGTATCACATGAATATAGAAGAAGGGGAAGAGTTCAATTCAACCACCTTTCAACAATTGATCGGGTCTCTTCTATATCTGGCTACCTGTACCCGCCCAGATATCGCCTTCACAGTCAGTATGCTCAGCCAGTTTAACAGCTGCCCTAATAAGCATCACTAGAATGCGGCGAAACGTGTCCTCCATTACCTCAAGCACTCAAAACATGTAGGTATCCACTACAAGAAAACTGGGAAGCCTCTTGAAGGAATGGCGGACGCCGACTGGGCAGGGCAGTCTGCGGACAGAAAATCGTACTACGTATTTACCTTGGCTGCTGTGTCTTGGGAGTCGAAAAAACAGACTGTCGTTGCACTCTCAAGCACAGAGGCGGAATACATCGCCCTGGCGAATGCAACCAAGGAGGCCACGTACCTCCGGCGACTCCTACAAGACCTAGGAGCTGGGGAGTTTATTGAAGAGCCAACCACACTTTTTAGCGACAGCCAAAGTGCACAAAGCTTGGTTCGGAACGAGGGTCACCACCATCGCACCAAACACATCGATGTTCGACACCACTTCGTTCGAGAAGCCCTAAGGAACGGCGACGTCGATGTGAGGTATTTGAAGACAGAAGATATGCCCGCTGATGTCTTCACAAAGGGACTTGGAAGAGTTAAACTAGAGAAGTTTAAGAACTTGGTGGGTCTCTGCTCTCCCGAAGGCACAGATACAACCTGTGAGGGGAAGTGTTAAAATCTGGTGAAATTTTAATTTTACACAGGTTTAAAAAGAAAAAATATTGCAGGTCTTAATATTTTTATATATATATAATTTTATAATTATATTATTATATTAATTTTATATATAATTTTTTATATATATTTTATATATAAAATTTTATATATGTTAAGTTTCAATAATCGCGAGTTTTTAGAGTCTTTTGGACATAATGAGTTTACCCTTTTAGAAAGAAGACGCTTAGTCTAAAATTGAATCACAAAGCTTTAATTCGATCGCAAATTGCCTATCACGTTTTATCCCTACGAAACATGAAACCACCTTACTACCTTGTCTTTTTCAACTCACCGAGAGAAAGAATTACTCAAGCGATCAATGCAATCACCCCAACAAAAATTGAATACGTCGCAATAAAACGTGCATACGGAAGGTATCTTTTACGATATACAGTGAGAGACAGGTGGTATTTGTCTCCTCATGAAGAAGCAACATTTTTATTAGATGTCGTTGAAACGTCGGAAGAAGTGGTAAGCAGTATTGATGTTGGAATGGAGGCTAAGTGTCATTTTAGTCTGGCGTCGAGATCTTTAGATCGATTAAACATTCTTATAGTAGTGAATGAAGCTCGACATATTTTTCAAGTGATTAATTTAGCGATGCAGCACGGATTGTTTATTAAGAATCCTGTCATTCTAACGATGGAGAAATCAATTAAACCTCGAGCTTCATTTACTCTTGGTATTCAAGCATCAACTACGATGGTATCACAAGGTGATGATATGCCATATCAGTACGACTATGAAGCAAATGAGTATCTGCGATTAATGAGAGAAATTTTATTGGAAATTTTTAATCGATATACAGATGAAATAGCTAGAATTGACTGGCAAGAGGAATATATTCGCGTTCTAACAAATAACTCTGGTGAAGTTAGTTACAAACCAACTGCTTCAGAAAGAGCAAAAATGTCACAACGAATGTTGAGAGTATTGTCAAAGAAAAGGTTAATTCACTTCTTACTATACTAATGATCTTTAATGATTTTTCAATGTGGAAAAATGCAGTTCAAGAACCAACTATGTCTGGTGAACGCAAACAAGTTGATCGAAGGGCACGTATCATCCAAATGGTAAATAATGCTGCACAACTTGGACCATTTATCATTTTTAAGTTATTAGATGTGTTTTCGAGACATGAATCAATTTTTGCTTCTAAAAAGAACACAGGAAAGATTGTTGATATGTTGTTTTAACTGGCTGGATCATCTGATAATGACAAGTTTTTAGATTGTGCCGATGTGAAGGGAATGGATGCTTCAACTTCTAAAACTTCAACTGTATTGATTAATGATGTCTGTTTTAACGTCGTTCGTGAGTTACCTGTTGAAAAATTCTTTTTCGGACGTGGGAGTGATGGCGTATTGTTGAGAGTGATGACTCCGTTCATGTTTCAGCTCTTGGTCGAGTTTTACGGGCATCTCAGAAGTACGCCGAGTCCGAGAGTTTTGTCCTACGTGAGCCGACGACTTTTGGAAACGTATAAAACTTCTTTTGAAACTTTTCCGTCTGGAAGATACTCAACTAAAACTCAACACAGTTTAGTTAATGCGGCGATTGTTAAATTACTAAATAATCTCTTACGGCGGAAAGCTAATGAGGTTAATGTGAGTGCAGATGGGCCTGTAAGTGGGGATGATCTTGCGTTACTATATAAGATATATGCCTTAAATGCAAGGGATGTTGCTGGCGATACGAGCTTGTTATTAAAACAAATTTTTCTGAGAGTTGGGTTACGAATAGATTCCTCATTATCACGGTTTATTGGTGTTTTCTTACAGCAAACTGCTTGTCTAGGGAAGCCTTGGCCTAAACCAGATCGGATATCAATTGACGTCTGAACACGGTAGTCAAGGAGCTTTTGATGTATTAAGCGGTTTTAATGAGGTTATGGACGTGACTCGTGAGTTCTCAAGTCGTGTTGAACTTCCTGAGAACTGGGTAGGAATAATGCGCGTATATGCAAATTTATGTCGACGAGTTAAGGTCATTTTTAATGAGATCATTAGTATTCCTAAGAGTATAGCAGCATATGTGTTACAAGTTGGAGTTACAACATGGTTCATTATTCCTTACTTTGCTATTTATATGACTGAAGGGTTTGGGTTACCACCACCAGCCTGGAAAATCAATGATAAAATTACTTTCCCGACATCATCTTTTACTCCACGTGGTGATTATTTACGATGGCATTTCCGAAACTTAGTTAGAAGAAAAGATAGTACAGATATTTCAGACTATATTCGAGATCTTCGGACTATTTATGACTCAAAGCTCAGCGCAATTGAACAGGTAACTAGAATTCGTGAATTAAAAATGAAGCACTTACCTTCAGTTCTCTCTTTATATGATACTGATTTAATTGAGAGTCTTGGGATCAATTGGAAAATATGTATGGATTACAATGACCCCTTAGCTTATGATGATAAATCTAAAGCTGTTGAATTTTGTGCCAAAGTCATTTTTGAAATAGGACCCAAAGCTAGAGCAGTCACCAAACAACAAGGTGACAGAACTTGGAATTTCAGATTTGTATATATTATCAACGATGAACCTGTAGTTAAAACGGCCTATGTCAGCACCTTTAAAGGTGAAGGTGTTGAAATGTCAAGCCTAGCAACTGACAAAGCTATATCTTTGACTGTGAAACAGGCAGGTATGTTAGCAATATGCAACTTTGCACTAGTGGCAGAGCTAGCATATACTAAAGATAGTCTTGTATTGCAGACTCCATTATGTGGAGCAATTTTTAATAAAGATGAAGTTGTCACAATGGGTCGTGAATTAGGGGCAACAGAAATGGGTTCATTTATTGGCAACCTAAATATCAGTTGCCAAAGTGGAAGTCAATACATACATAGGTCTGTTATGTATTTAGCAGGAGTAGCGGTAGTGTACGCTACTAGAGCTGTTAAAGATGAAAAGATCAGATATTCTATTATTGGAAAGACCTTGAAGCAGTATCACATGAATATAGAAGAAGGGGAAGAGTTCAATTCAACCACCTTTCAACAATTGATCGGGTCTCTTCTATATCTGGCTACCTGTACCCGCCCAGATATCGCCTTCACAGTCAGTATGCTCAGCCAGTTTAACAGCTGCCCTAAAAAGCATCACTGGAATGCGGCGAAACGTGTCCTCCATTACCTCAAGCACTCAAAACATGTAGGTATCCACTACAAGAAAACTGGGAAGCCTCTTGAAGGAATGGCGGACGCCGACTGGGCAGGGCAGTCTGCGGACAGAAAATCGTACTACGTATTTACCTTGGCTGCTGTGTCTTGGGAGTCGAAAAAACAGACTGTCGTTGCACTCTCAAGCACAGAGGCGGAATACATCGCCCTGGCGAATGCAACCAAGGAGGCCACGTACCTCCGGCGACTCCTACAAGACCTAGGAGCTGGGGAGTTTATTGAAGAGCCAACCACACTTTTTAGCGACAGCCAAAGTGCACAAAGCTTGGTTCGGAACGAGGGTCACCACCATCGCACCAAACACATCGATGTTCGACACCACTTCGTTCGAGAAGCCCTAAGGAACGGCGACGTCGATGTGAGGTATTTGAAGACAGAAGATATGCCCGCTGATGTCTTCACAAAGGGACTTGGAAGAGTTAAACTAGAGAAGTTTAAGAACTTGGTGGGTCTCTGCTCTCCCGAAGGCACAGATACAACCTGTGAGGGGAAGTGTTAAAATCTGGTGAAATTTTAATTTTACACAGGTTTAAACAAAGAAAAAATATTGCAGGTCTTAATATTTTTATATATATATAATTTTATAATTTGTAACTAACTTCACCAGAGTTATTTGTTAGAACGCGAATATATTATATATATATATTATTATATTAATTTTATGTATAATTTTTTATATATATTTTATATATAAAATTTTATATATGTTAAGTTTCAATAATCGCGAGTTTTTAGAGTCTTTTGGACATAATGAGTTTACCCTTTTAGAAAGAAGACGCTTAGTCTAAAATTGAATCACAAAGCTTTAATTCGATCGCAAATTGCCTATCACGTTTTATCCCTACGAAACATGAAACCACCTTACTACCTTGTCTTTTTCAACTCACCGAGAGAAAGAATTACTCAAGCGATCAATGCAATCACCCCAACAAAAATTGAATACGTCGCAATAAAACGTGCATACGGAAGGTATCTTTTACGATATACAGTGAGAGACAGGTGGTATTTGTCTCCTCATGAAGAAGCAACATTTTTATTAGATGTCGTTGAAACGTCGGAAGAAGTGGTAAGCAGTATTGTTGATGTTGAAATGGAGGCTAAGTGTCATTTTAGTCTGGCGTCGAGATCATTAGATCGATTAAACATTCTTATAGTAGTGAATGAAGCTCGACATATTTTTCAAGTGATTAATTTAGCGATGCAGCACGGATTGTTTATTAAGAATCATGTCATTCTAACGATGGAGAAATCAATTAAACCTCGAGCTTCATTTACTCTTGGTATTCAAGCATCAACTACGATGGTATCACAAGGTGATGATATGCCATATCAGTACGACTATGAAGCAAATGAGTATCTGCGATTAATGAGAGAAATTTTATTGGAAATTTTTAATCGATATACAGATGAAATAGCTAGAATTGACTGGCAAGAGGAATATATTCGCGTTCTAACAAATAACTCTGGTGAAGTTAGTTACAAACCAACTGCTTCAGAAAGAGCAAAAATGTCACAACGAATGTTGAGAGTATTGTCAAAGAAAAGGTTAATTCACTTCTTACTATACTAATGATCTTTAATGATTTTTCAATGTGGAAAAATGCAGTTCAAGAACCAACTATGTCTGGTGAACGCAAACAAGTTGATCGAAGGGCACGTATCATCCAAATGGTAAATAATGCTGCACAACTTGGACCATTTATCATTTTTAAGTTATTAGATGTGTTTTCGAGACATGAATCAATTTTTGCTTCTAAAAAGAACACAGGAAAGATTGTTGATATGTTGTTTTAACTGGCTGGATCATCTGATAATGACAAGTTTTTAGATTGTGCCGATGTGAAGGGAATGGATGCTTCAACTTCTAAAACTTTAACTGTATTGATTAATGATGTCTGTTTTAACGTCGTTCGTGAGTTACTGGTTGAAAAATTCTTTTTCGGACGTGGGAGTGATTGGCGTATTGTTGAGAGTGATGACTCCGTTCATGTTTCAGCTCTTGGTCGAGTTTTACGGGCATCTCAGAAGTACGCCGAGTCCGAGAGTTTTGTCCTACGTGAGCCGACGACTTTTGGAAACGTATAAAACTTCTTTTGAACCTTTTCCGTCTGGAAGATACTCAACTAACACTCAACACAGTTTAGTTAATGCGGCGATTGTTAAATTACTAAATAATCTCTTACGGCGGAAAGCTAATGAGGTTAATGTGAGTGCAGATGGGCCTGTAAGTGGGGATGATCTTGCGTTACTATATAAGATATATGCCTTAAATGCAAGGGATGTTGCTGGCGATACGAGCTTGTTATTAAAACAAATTTTTCTGAGATTTGGGTTACGAATAGATTCCTCATTATCACGGTTTATTGGTGTTTTCTTACAGCAAACTGCTTGTCTAGGGAAGCCTTGGCCTAAACCAGATCGGATATCAATTGTGACGTCTGAACACGGTAGTCAAGGAGCTTTTGATGTATTAAGCGGTTTTAATGAGGTTATGGACGTGACTCGTGAGTTCTCAAGTCGTGTTGAACTTCCTGAGAACTGGGTAGGAATAATGCGCGTATATGCAAATTTATGTCGACGAGTTAAGGTCATTTTTAATGAGATCATTAGTATTCCTAAGAGTATAGCAGCATATGTGTTACAAGTTGGAGTTACAACATGGTTCATTATTCCTTACTTTGCTATTTATATGACTGAAGGGTTTGGGTTACCACCACCAGCCTGGAAAATCAATGATAAAATTACTTTCCCGACATCATCTTTTACTCCACGTGGTGATTATTTACGATGGCATTTCCGAAACTTAGTTAGAAGAAAAGATAGTACAGATATTTCAGACTATATTCGAGATCTTCGGACTATTTATGACTCAAAGCTCAGCGCAATTGAACGGGTAACTAGAATTCGTGAGTTAAAATTGAAGCACTTACCTTCAGTTCTCTCTTTATATGATACTGATTTAATTGAGAGTCTTGGGATCAATTGGAAAATATGTATGGATTACAATGACCCCTTAGCTTATGATGATAAATCTAAAGCTGTTGAATTTTGTGCCAAAGTCATTTTTGAAATAGGACCCAAAGCTAGAGCAGTCACCAAACAACAAGGTGACAGAACTTGGACTTTCAGATTTGTATATATGATCAACGATGAACCTGTAGTTAAAACGGCCTATGTCAGCACCTTTAAAGGTGAAGGTGTTGAAATGTCAAGCCTAGCAACTGACAAAGCTATATCTTTGACTGTGAAACAGGCAGGTATGTTAGCAATATGCACCTTTGCACTAGTGGCAGAGCTAGCATATACTAAAGATAGTCTTGTATTGCAGACTCCATTATGTGGAGCAATTTTTAATATAGTTGAAGTTGTCACAATGGGTCGTGAATTAGGGGCAACAGAAATGGGTTCATTTATTGGCAACCTAAATATCAGTTGCCAAAGTGGAAGTCAATACATACATAGGTCTGTTATGTATTTAGCAGGAGTAGCGGTAGTGTGCGCTACTAGAGCTGTTAAAGATGAAAAGATCAGATATTCTATTATTGTAAAGACCTTGAAGCAGTATCACATGAATATAGAAGAAGGGGAAGAGTTCAATTCAACCACCTTTCAACAATTGATCGGGTCTCTTCTATATCTGGCTACCTGTACCCGCCCAGATATCGCCTTCACAGTCAGTATGCTCAGCCAGTTTAACAGCTGCCCTAATAAGCATCACTGGAATGCGGCGAAACGTGTCCTCCATTACCTCAAGCACTCAAAACATGTAGGTATCCACTACAAGAAAACTGGGAAGCCTCTTGAAGGAATGGCGGACGCCGACTGGGCAGGGCAGTCTGCGGACAGAAAATCGTACTACGTATTTACCTTGGCTGCTGTGTCTTGGGAGTCGAAAAAACAGACTGTCGTTGCACTCTCAAGCACAGAGGCGGAATACATCGCCCTGGCGAATGCAACCAAGGAGGCCACGTACCTCCGGCGACTCCTACAAGACCTAGGAGCTGGGGAGTTTATTGAAGAGCCAACCACACTTTTTAGCGACAGCCAAAGTGCACAAAGCTTGGTTCGGAACGAGGGTCACCACCATCGCACCAAACACATCGATGTTCGACACCACTTCGTTCGAGAAGCCCTAAGGAACGGCGACGTCGATGTGAGGTATTTGAAGACAGAAGATATGCCCGCTGATGTCTTCACAAAGGGACTTGGAAGAGTTAAACTAGAGAAGTTTAAGAACTTGGTGGGTCTCTGCTCTCCCGAAGGCACAGATACAACCTGTGAGGGGAAGTGTTAAAATCTGGTGAAATTTTAATTTTACACAGGTTTAAACAAAGAAAAAATATTGCAGGTCTTAATATTTTTATATATATATAATTTTATAATTATATTATTATATTAATTTTATATATAATTTTTTATATATATTTTATATATAAAATTTTATATATGTTAAGTTTCAATAATCGCGAGTTTTTAGAGTCTTTTGGACATAATGAGTTTACCCTTTTAGAAAGAAGACGCTTAGTCTAAAATTGAATCACAAAGCTTTAATTCGATCGCAAATTGCCTATCACGTTTTATCCCTACGAAACATGAAACCACCTTACTACCTTGTCTTTTTCAACTCACCGAGAGAAAGAATTACTCAAGCGATCAATGCAATCACCCCAACAAAAATTGAATACGTCGCAATAAAACGTGCATACGGAAGGTATCTTTTACGATATACAGTGAGAGACAGGTGGTATTTGTCTCCTCATGAAGAAGCAACATTTTTATTAGATGTCGTTGAAACGTCGGAAGAAGTGGTAAGCAGTATTGATGTTGGAATGAAGTGTCATTTTAGTCTGGCGTCGAGATCTTTAGATCGATTAAACATTCTTATAGTAGTGAATGAAGCTCGACATATTTTTCAAGTGATTAATTTAGCGATGCAGCACGGATTGTTTATTAAGAATCCTGTCATTCTAACGATGGAGAAATCAATTAAACCTCGAGCTTCATTTACTCTTGGTATTCAAGCATCAACTACGATGGTATCACAAGGTGATGATATGCCATATCAGTACGACTATGAAGCAAATGAGTATCTGCGATTAATGAGAGAAATTTTATTGGAAATTTTTAATCGATATACAGATGAAATAGCTAGAATTGACTGGCAAGAGGAATATATTCGCGTTCTAACAAATAACTCTGGTGAAGTTAGTTACAAACCAACTGCTTCAGAAAGAGCAAAAATGTCACAACGAATGTTGAGAGTATTGTCAAAGAAAAGGTTAATTCACTTCTTACTATACTAATGATCTTTAATGATTTTTCAATGTGGAAAAATGCAGTTCAAGAACCAACTATGTCTGGTGAACGCAAACAAGTTGATCGAAGGGCACGTATCATCCAAATGGTAAATAATGCTGCACAACTTGGACCATTTATCATTTTTAAGTTATTAGATGTGTTTTCGAGACATGAATCAATTTTTGCTTCTAAAAAGAACACAGGAAAGATTGTTGATATGTTGTTTTAACTGGCTGGATCATCTGATAATGACAAGTTTTTAGATTGTGCCGATGTGAAGGGAATGGATGCTTCAACTTCTAAAACTTCAACTGTATTGATTAATGATGTCTGTTTTAACGTCGTTCGTGAGTTACCTGTTGAAAAATTCTTTTTCGGACGTGGGAGTGATGGCGTATTGTTGAGAGTGATGACTCCGTTCATGTTTCAGCTCTTGGTCGAGTTTTACGGGCATCTCAGAAGTACGCCGAGTCCGAGAGTTTTGTCCTACGTGAGCCGACGACTTTTGGAAACGTATAAAACTTCTTTTGAAACTTTTCCGTCTGGAAGATACTCAACTAAAACTCAACACAGTTTAGTTAATGCGGCGATTGTTAAATTACTAAATAATCTCTTACGGCGGAAAGCTAATGAGGTTAATGTGAGTGCAGATGGGCCTGTAAGTGGGGATGATCTTGCGTTACTATATAAGATATATGCCTTAAATGCAAGGGATGTTGCTGGCGATACGAGCTTGTTATTAAAACAAATTTTTCTGAGAGTTGGGTTACGAATAGATTCCTCATTATCACGGTTTATTGGTGTTTTCTTACAGCAAACTGCTTGTCTAGGGAAGCCTTGGCCTAAACCAGATCGGATATCAATTGACGTCTGAACACGGTAGTCAAGGAGCTTTTGATGTATTAAGCGGTTTTAATGAGGTTATGGACGTGACTCGTGAGTTCTCAAGTCGTGTTGAACTTCCTGAGAACTGGGTAGGAATAATGCGCGTATATGCAAATTTATGTCGACGAGTTAAGGTCATTTTTAATGAGATCATTAGTATTCCTAAGAGTATAGCAGCATATGTGTTACAAGTTGGAGTTACAACATGGTTCATTATTCCTTACTTTGCTATTTATATGACTGAAGGGTTTGGGTTACCACCACCAGCCTGGAAAATCAATGATAAAATTACTTTCCCGACATCATCTTTTACTCCACGTGGTGATTATTTACGATGGCATTTCCGAAACTTAGTTAGAAGAAAAGATAGTACAGATATTTCAGACTATATTCGAGATCTTCGGACTATTTATGACTCAAAGCTCAGCGCAATTGAACAGGTAACTAGAATTCGTGAATTAAAAATGAAGCACTTACCTTCAGTTCTCTCTTTATATGATACTGATTTAATTGAGAGTCTTGGGATCAATTGGAAAATATGTATGGATTACAATGACCCCTTAGCTTATGATGATAAATCTAAAGCTGTTGAATTTTGTGCCAAAGTCATTTTTGAAATAGGACCCAAAGCTAGAGCAGTCACCAAACAACAAGGTGACAGAACTTGGAATTTCAGATTTGTATATATTATCAACGATGAACCTGTAGTTAAAACGGCCTATGTCAGCACCTTTAAAGGTGAAGGTGTTGAAATGTCAAGCCTAGCAACTGACAAAGCTATATCTTTGACTGTGAAACAGGCAGGTATGTTAGCAATATGCAACTTTGCACTAGTGGCAGAGCTAGCATATACTAAAGATAGTCTTGTATTGCAGACTCCATTATGTGGAGCAATTTTTAATAAAGATGAAGTTGTCACAATGGGTCGTGAATTAGGGGCAACAGAAATGGGTTCATTTATTGGCAACCTAAATATCAGTTGCCAAAGTGGAAGTCAATACATACATAGGTCTGTTATGTATTTAGCAGGAGTAGCGGTAGTGTACGCTACTAGAGCTGTTAAAGATGAAAAGATCAGATATTCTATTATTGGAAAGACCTTGAAGCAGTATCACATGAATATAGAAGAAGGGGAAGAGTTCAATTCAACCACCTTTCAACAATTGATCGGGTCTCTTCTATATCTGGCTACCTGTACCCGCCCAGATATCGCCTTCACAGTCAGTATGCTCAGCCAGTTTAACAGCTGCCCTAAAAAGCATCACTGGAATGCGGCGAAACGTGTCCTCCATTACCTCAAGCACTCAAAACATGTAGGTATCCACTACAAGAAAACTGGGAAGCCTCTTGAAGGAATGGCGGACGCCGACTGGGCAGGGCAGTCTGCGGACAGAAAATCGTACTACGTATTTACCTTGGCTGCTGTGTCTTGGGAGTCGAAAAAACAGACTGTCGTTGCACTCTCAAGCACAGAGGCGGAATACATCGCCCTGGCGAATGCAACCAAGGAGGCCACGTACCTCCGGCGACTCCTACAAGACCTAGGAGCTGGGGAGTTTATTGAAGAGCCAACCACACTTTTTAGCGACAGCCAAAGTGCACAAAGCTTGGTTCGGAACGAGGGTCACCACCATCGCACCAAACACATCGATGTTCGACACCACTTCGTTCGAGAAGCCCTAAGGAACGGCGACGTCGATGTGAGGTATTTGAAGACAGAAGATATGCCCGCTGATGTCTTCACAAAGGGACTTGGAAGAGTTAAACTAGAGAAGTTTAAGAACTTGGTGGGTCTCTGCTCTCCCGAAGGCACAGATACAACCTGTGAGGGGAAGTGTTAAAATCTGGTGAAATTTTAATTTTACACAGGTTTAAACAAAGAAAAAATATTGCAGGTCTTAATATTTTTATATATATATAATTTTATAATTTGTAACTAACTTCACCAGAGTTATTTGTTAGAACGCGAATATATTATATATATATATTATTATATTAATTTTATGTATAATTTTTTATATATATTTTATATATAAAATTTTATATATGTTAAGTTTCAATAATCGCGAGTTTTTAGAGTCTTTTGGACATAATGAGTTTACCCTTTTAGAAAGAAGACGCTTAGTCTAAAATTGAATCACAAAGCTTTAATTCGATCGCAAATTGCCTATCACGTTTTATCCCTACGAAACATGAAACCACCTTACTACCTTGTCTTTTTCAACTCACCGAGAGAAAGAATTACTCAAGCGATCAATGCAATCACCCCAACAAAAATTGAATACGTCGCAATAAAACGTGCATACGGAAGGTATCTTTTACGATATACAGTGAGAGACAGGTGGTATTTGTCTCCTCATGAAGAAGCAACATTTTTATTAGATGTCGTTGAAACGTCGGAAGAAGTGGTAAGCAGTATTGTTGATGTTGAAATGGAGGCTAAGTGTCATTTTAGTCTGGCGTCGAGATCATTAGATCGATTAAACATTCTTATAGTAGTGAATGAAGCTCGACATATTTTTCAAGTGATTAATTTAGCGATGCAGCACGGATTGTTTATTAAGAATCATGTCATTCTAACGATGGAGAAATCAATTAAACCTCGAGCTTCATTTACTCTTGGTATTCAAGCATCAACTACGATGGTATCACAAGGTGATGATATGCCATATCAGTACGACTATGAAGCAAATGAGTATCTGCGATTAATGAGAGAAATTTTATTGGAAATTTTTAATCGATATACAGATGAAATAGCTAGAATTGACTGGCAAGAGGAATATATTCGCGTTCTAACAAATAACTCTGGTGAAGTTAGTTACAAACCAACTGCTTCAGAAAGAGCAAAAATGTCACAACGAATGTTGAGAGTATTGTCAAAGAAAAGGTTAATTCACTTCTTACTATACTAATGATCTTTAATGATTTTTCAATGTGGAAAAATGCAGTTCAAGAACCAACTATGTCTGGTGAACGCAAACAAGTTGATCGAAGGGCACGTATCATCCAAATGGTAAATAATGCTGCACAACTTGGACCATTTATCATTTTTAAGTTATTAGATGTGTTTTCGAGACATGAATCAATTTTTGCTTCTAAAAAGAACACAGGAAAGATTGTTGATATGTTGTTTTAACTGGCTGGATCATCTGATAATGACAAGTTTTTAGATTGTGCCGATGTGAAGGGAATGGATGCTTCAACTTCTAAAACTTTAACTGTATTGATTAATGATGTCTGTTTTAACGTCGTTCGTGAGTTACTGGTTGAAAAATTCTTTTTCGGACGTGGGAGTGATTGGCGTATTGTTGAGAGTGATGACTCCGTTCATGTTTCAGCTCTTGGTCGAGTTTTACGGGCATCTCAGAAGTACGCCGAGTCCGAGAGTTTTGTCCTACGTGAGCCGACGACTTTTGGAAACGTATAAAACTTCTTTTGAACCTTTTCCGTCTGGAAGATACTCAACTAACACTCAACACAGTTTAGTTAATGCGGCGATTGTTAAATTACTAAATAATCTCTTACGGCGGAAAGCTAATGAGGTTAATGTGAGTGCAGATGGGCCTGTAAGTGGGGATGATCTTGCGTTACTATATAAGATATATGCCTTAAATGCAAGGGATGTTGCTGGCGATACGAGCTTGTTATTAAAACAAATTTTTCTGAGATTTGGGTTACGAATAGATTCCTCATTATCACGGTTTATTGGTGTTTTCTTACAGCAAACTGCTTGTCTAGGGAAGCCTTGGCCTAAACCAGATCGGATATCAATTGTGACGTCTGAACACGGTAGTCAAGGAGCTTTTGATGTATTAAGCGGTTTTAATGAGGTTATGGACGTGACTCGTGAGTTCTCAAGTCGTGTTGAACTTCCTGAGAACTGGGTAGGAATAATGCGCGTATATGCAAATTTATGTCGACGAGTTAAGGTCATTTTTAATGAGATCATTAGTATTCCTAAGAGTATAGCAGCATATGTGTTACAAGTTGGAGTTACAACATGGTTCATTATTCCTTACTTTGCTATTTATATGACTGAAGGGTTTGGGTTACCACCACCAGCCTGGAAAATCAATGATAAAATTACTTTCCCGACATCATCTTTTACTCCACGTGGTGATTATTTACGATGGCATTTCCGAAACTTAGTTAGAAGAAAAGATAGTACAGATATTTCAGACTATATTCGAGATCTTCGGACTATTTATGACTCAAAGCTCAGCGCAATTGAACGGGTAACTAGAATTCGTGAGTTAAAATTGAAGCACTTACCTTCAGTTCTCTCTTTATATGATACTGATTTAATTGAGAGTCTTGGGATCAATTGGAAAATATGTATGGATTACAATGACCCCTTAGCTTATGATGATAAATCTAAAGCTGTTGAATTTTGTGCCAAAGTCATTTTTGAAATAGGACCCAAAGCTAGAGCAGTCACCAAACAACAAGGTGACAGAACTTGGACTTTCAGATTTGTATATATGATCAACGATGAACCTGTAGTTAAAACGGCCTATGTCAGCACCTTTAAAGGTGAAGGTGTTGAAATGTCAAGCCTAGCAACTGACAAAGCTATATCTTTGACTGTGAAACAGGCAGGTATGTTAGCAATATGCACCTTTGCACTAGTGGCAGAGCTAGCATATACTAAAGATAGTCTTGTATTGCAGACTCCATTATGTGGAGCAATTTTTAATATAGTTGAAGTTGTCACAATGGGTCGTGAATTAGGGGCAACAGAAATGGGTTCATTTATTGGCAACCTAAATATCAGTTGCCAAAGTGGAAGTCAATACATACATAGGTCTGTTATGTATTTAGCAGGAGTAGCGGTAGTGTGCGCTACTAGAGCTGTTAAAGATGAAAAGATCAGATATTCTATTATTGTAAAGACCTTGAAGCAGTATCACATGAATATAGAAGAAGGGGAAGAGTTCAATTCAACCACCTTTCAACAATTGATCGGGTCTCTTCTATATCTGGCTACCTGTACCCGCCCAGATATCGCCTTCACAGTCAGTATGCTCAGCCAGTTTAACAGCTGCCCTAATAAGCATCACTGGAATGCGGCGAAACGTGTCCTCCATTACCTCAAGCACTCAAAACATGTAGGTATCCACTACAAGAAAACTGGGAAGCCTCTTGAAGGAATGGCGGACGCCGACTGGGCAGGGCAGTCTGCGGACAGAAAATCGTACTACGTATTTACCTTGGCTGCTGTGTCTTGGGAGTCGAAAAAACAGACTGTCGTTGCACTCTCAAGCACAGAGGCGGAATACATCGCCCTGGCGAATGCAACCAAGGAGGCCACGTACCTCCGGCGACTCCTACAAGACCTAGGAGCTGGGGAGTTTATTGAAGAGCCAACCACACTTTTTAGCGACAGCCAAAGTGCACAAAGCTTGGTTCGGAACGAGGGTCACCACCATCGCACCAAACACATCGATGTGCGACACCACTTCGTTCGAGAAGCCCTAAGGAACGGCGACGTCGATGTGAGGTATTTGAAGACAGAAGATATGCCCGCTGATGTCTTCACAAAGGGACTTGGAAGAGTTAAACTAGAGAAGTTTAAGAACTTGGTGGGTCTCTGCTCTCCCGAAGGCACAGATACAACCTGTGAGGGGAAGTGTTAAAATCTGGTGAAATTTTAATTTTACACAGGTTTAAACAAAGAAAAAATATTGCAGGTCTTAATATTTTTATATATATATAATTTTATAATTATATTATTATTTTAATTTTATATATAATTTTTTATATATATTTTATATATAAAATTTTATATATGTTAAGTTTCAATAATCGCGAGTTTTTAGAGTCTTTAAGACATAATGAGTTTACCCTATTAGAAAGAAGACGCTTAGTCTAAAATTGAATCACAAAGCTTTAATTCGATCGCAAATTGCCTATCACGTTTTATCCCTACGAAACATGAAACCACCTTACTACCTTGTCTTTTTCAACTCACCGAGAGAAAGAATTACTCAAGCGATCAATGCAATCACCCCAACAAAAATTGAATACATCGCAATAAAACGTGCATACGGAAGGTATCTTTTACGATATACAGTGAGAGACAGGTGGTATTTGTCTCCTCATGAAGAAGCAACATTTTTATTAGATGTCGTTGAAACGTCGGAAGAAGTGGTAAGCAGTATTGATGTTGGAATGGAGGCTAAGTGTCATTTTAGTCTGGCGTCGAGATCTTTAGATCGATTAAACATTCTTATAGTAGTGAATGAAGCTCGACATATTTTTCAAGTGATTAATTTAGCGATGCAGCACGGATTGTTTATTAAGAATCCTGTCATTCTAACGATGGAGAAATCAATTAAACCTCGAGCTTCATTTACTCTTGGTATTCAAGCATCAACTACGATGGTATCACAAGGTGATGATATGCCATATCAGTACGACTATGAAGCAAATGAGTATCTGCGATTAATGAGAGAAATTTTATTGGACATTTTTAATCGATATACAGATGAAATAGCTAGAATTGACTGGCAAGAGGAATATATTCGCGTTCTCACAAATAACTCTCGTGAAGTTAGTTACAAACCAACTGCTTCAGAAAGAGCAAAAATGTCACAACGAATGTTGAGAGTATTGTCAAAGAAAAGGTTAATTCACTTCTTACTATACTAATGATCTTTAATGATTTTTCAATGTGGAAAAATGCAGTTCAAGAACCAACTATGTCTGGTGAACGCAAACAAGTTGATCGAAGGGCACGTATCATCCAAATGGTAAATAATGCTGCACAGCTTGGACCATTTATCATTTTTAAGTTATTAGATGTGTTTTCGAGACATGAATCAATTTTTGCTTCTAAAAAGAACACAGGAAAGATTGTTGATATGTTGTTTTAACTGGCTGGATCATCTGATAATGACATGTTTTTAGATTGTGCCGATGTGAAGAGAATGGATGCTTCAACTTCTAAAACTTCAACTGTATTGATTAATGATGTCTGTTTTAACGTCGTTCGTGAGTTACCTGTTGAAAAATTCTTTTTCGGACGTGGGAGTGATTGGCGTATTGTTGAGAGTGATGACTCCGTTCATGTTTCAGCTCTTGGTCGAGTTTTACGGGCATCTCAGAAGTACGCCGAGTCCGAGAGTTTTGTCCTACGTGAACCGACGACTTTTGGAAACGTATTAACTTCTTTTGAAACTTTTCCGTCTGGAAGATACTCAACTAACACTCAACACAGTTTAGTTAATGCGGCGATTGTTAAATTACTAAATAATCTCTTACGGCGGAAAGCTAATGAGGTTAATGTGAGTGCAGATGGGCCTGTAAGTGGGGATGATCTTGCGTTACTATATAAGATATATGCCTTAAATGCAAGGGATGTTGCTGGCGATACGAGCTTGTTATTAAAACAAATTTTTCTGAGATTTGGGTTACGAATAGATTCCTCATTATCACGGTTTATTGGTGTTTTCTTACAGCAAACTGCTTGTCTAGGGAAGCCTTGGCCTAAACCAGATCGGATATCAATTGTGACGTCTGAACACGGTAGTCAAGGAGCTTTTGATGTATTAAGCGGTTTTAATGAGGTTATGGACGTGACTCGTGAGTTCTCAAGTCGTGTTGAACTTCCTGAGAACTGGGTAGGAATAATGCGCGTATATGCAAATTTATGTCGACGAGTTAAGGTCATTTTTAATGAGATCATTAGTATTCCTAAGAGTATAGCAGCATATGTGTTACAAGTTGGAGTTACAACATGGTTCATTATTCCTTACTTTGCTATTTATATGACTGAAGGGTTTGGGTTACCACCACCAGCCTGGAAAATCAATGATAAAATTACTTTCCCGACATCATCTTTTACTCCACGTGGTGATTATTTACGATGGCATTTCCGAAACTTAGTTAGAAGAAAAGATAGTACAGATATTTCAGACTATATTCGAGATCTTCGGACTATTTATGACTCAAAGCTCAGCGCAATTGAACGGGTAACTAGAATTCGTGAGTTAAAATTGAAGCACTTACCTTCAGTTCTCTCTTTATATGATACTGATTTAATTGAGAGTCTTGGGATCAATTGGAAAATATGTATGGATTACAATGACCCCTTAGCTTATGATGATAAATCTAAAGCTGTTGAATTTTGTGCCAAAGTCATTTTTGAAATAGGACCCAAAGCTAGAGCAGTCACCAAACAACAAGGTGACAGAACTTGGACTTTCAGATTTGTATATATGATCAACGATGAACCTGTAGTTAAAACGGCCTATGTCAGCACCTTTAAAGGTGAAGGTGTTGAAATGTCAAGCCTAGCAACTGACAAAGCTATATCTTTGACTGTGAAACAGGCAGGTATGTTAGCAATATGCACCTTTGCACTAGTGGCAGAGCTAGCATATACTAAAGATAGTCTTGTATTGCAGACTCCATTATGTGGAGCAATTTTTAATATAGTTGAAGTTGTCACAATGGGTCGTGAATTAGGGGCAACAGAAATGGGTTCATTTATTGGCAACCTAAATATCAGTTGCCAAAGTGGAAGTCAATACATACATAGGTCTGTTATGTATTTAGCAGGAGTAGCGGTAGTGTGCGCTACTAGAGCTGTTAAAGATGAAAAGATCAGATATTCTATTATTGTAAAGACCTTGAAGCAGTATCACATGAATATAGAAGAAGGGGAAGAGTTCAATTCAACCACCTTTCAACAATTGATCGGGTCTCTTCTATATCTGGCTACCTGTACCCGCCCAGATATCGCCTTCACAGTCAGTATGCTCAGCCAGTTTAACAGCTGCCCTAATAAGCATCACTAGAATGCGGCGAAACGTGTCCTCCATTACCTCAAGCACTCAAAACATGTAGGTATCCACTACAAGAAAACTGGGAAGCCTCTTGAAGGAATGGCGGACGCCGACTGGGCAGGGCAGTCTGCGGACAGAAAATCGTACTACGTATTTACCTTGGCTGCTGTGTCTTGGGAGTCGAAAAAACAGACTGTCGTTGCACTCTCAAGCACAGAGGCGGAATACATCGCCCTGGCGAATGCAACCAAGGAGGCCACGTACCTCCGGCGACTCCTACAAGACCTAGGAGCTGGGGAGTTTATTGAAGAGCCAACCACACTTTTTAGCGACAGCCAAAGTGCACAAAGCTTGGTTCGGAACGAGGGTCACCACCATCGCACCAAACACATCGATGTGCGACACCACTTCGTTCGAGAAGCCCTAAGGAACGGCGACGTCGATGTGAGGTATTTGAAGACAGAAGATATGCCCGCTGATGTCTTCACAAAGGGACTTGGAAGAGTTAAACTAGAGAAGTTTAAGAACTTGGTGGGTCTCTGCTCTCCCGAAGGCACAGATACAACCTGTGAGGGGAAGTGTTAAAATCTGGTGAAATTTTAATTTTACACAGGTTTAAACAAAGAAAAAATATTGCAGGTCTTAATATTTTTATATATATATAATTTTATAATTATATTATTATTTTAATTTTATATATAATTTTTTATATATATTTTATATATAAAATTTTATATATGTTAAGTTTCAATAATCGCGAGTTTTTAGAGTCTTTAAGACATAATGAGTTTACCCTATTAGAAAGAAGACGCTTAGTCTAAAATTGAATCACAAAGCTTTAATTCGATCGCAAATTGCCTATCACGTTTTATCCCTACGAAACATGAAACCACCTTACTACCTTGTCTTTTTCAACTCACCGAGAGAAAGAATTACTCAAGCGATCAATGCAATCACCCCAACAAAAATTGAATACATCGCAATAAAACGTGCATACGGAAGGTATCTTTTACGATATACAGTGAGAGACAGGTGGTATTTGTCTCCTCATGAAGAAGCAACATTTTTATTAGATGTCGTTGAAACGTCGGAAGAAGTGGTAAGCAGTATTGATGTTGGAATGGAGGCTAAGTGTCATTTTAGTCTGGCGTCGAGATCTTTAGATCGATTAAACATTCTTATAGTAGTGAATGAAGCTCGACATATTTTTCAAGTGATTAATTTAGCGATGCAGCACGGATTGTTTATTAAGAATCCTGTCATTCTAACGATGGAGAAATCAATTAAACCTCGAGCTTCATTTACTCTTGGTATTCAAGCATCAACTACGATGGTATCACAAGGTGATGATATGCCATATCAGTACGACTATGAAGCAAATGAGTATCTGCGATTAATGAGAGAAATTTTATTGGACATTTTTAATCGATATACAGATGAAATAGCTAGAATTGACTGGCAAGAGGAATATATTCGCGTTCTCACAAATAACTCTCGTGAAGTTAGTTACAAACCAACTGCTTCAGAAAGAGCAAAAATGTCACAACGAATGTTGAGAGTATTGTCAAAGAAAAGGTTAATTCACTTCTTACTATACTAATGATCTTTAATGATTTTTCAATGTGGAAAAATGCAGTTCAAGAACCAACTATGTCTGGTGAACGCAAACAAGTTGATCGAAGGGCACGTATCATCCAAATGGTAAATAATGCTGCACAGCTTGGACCATTTATCATTTTTAAGTTATTAGATGTGTTTTCGAGACATGAATCAATTTTTGCTTCTAAAAAGAACACAGGAAAGATTGTTGATATGTTGTTTTAACTGGCTGGATCATCTGATAATGACATGTTTTTAGATTGTGCCGATGTGAAGAGAATGGATGCTTCAACTTCTAAAACTTCAACTGTATTGATTAATGATGTCTGTTTTAACGTCGTTCGTGAGTTACCTGTTGAAAAATTCTTTTTCGGACGTGGGAGTGATTGGCGTATTGTTGAGAGTGATGACTCCGTTCATGTTTCAGCTCTTGGTCGAGTTTTACGGGCATCTCAGAAGTACGCCGAGTCCGAGAGTTTTGTCCTACGTGAACCGACGACTTTTGGAAACGTATTAACTTCTTTTGAAACTTTTCCGTCTGGAAGATACTCAACTAACACTCAACACAGTTTAGTTAATGCGGCGATTGTTAAATTACTAAATAATCTCTTACGGCGGAAAGCTAATGAGGTTAATGTGAGTGCAGATGGGCCTGTAAGTGGGGATGATCTTGCGTTACTATATAAGATATATGCCTTAAATGCAAGGGATGTTGCTGGCGATACGAGCTTGTTATTAAAACAAATTTTTCTGAGATTTGGGTTACGAATAGATTCCTCATTATCACGGTTTATTGGTGTTTTCTTACAGCAAACTGCTTGTCTAGGGAAGCCTTGGCCTAAACCAGATCGGATATCAATTGTGACGTCTGAACACGGTAGTCAAGGAGCTTTTGATGTATTAAGCGGTTTTAATGAGGTTATGGACGTGACTCGTGAGTTCTCAAGTCGTGTTGAACTTCCTGAGAACTGGGTAGGAATAATGCGCGTATATGCAAATTTATGTCGACGAGTTAAGGTCATTTTTAATGAGATCATTAGTATTCCTAAGAGTATAGCAGCATATGTGTTACAAGTTGGAGTTACAACATGGTTCATTATTCCTTACTTTGCTATTTATATGACTGAAGGGTTTGGGTTACCACCACCAGCCTGGAAAATCAATGATAAAATTACTTTCCCGACATCATCTTTTACTCCACGTGGTGATTATTTACGATGGCATTTCCGAAACTTAGTTAGAAGAAAAGATAGTACAGATATTTCAGACTATATTCGAGATCTTCGGACTATTTATGACTCAAAGCTCAGCGCAATTGAACGGGTAACTAGAATTCGTGAGTTAAAATTGAAGCACTTACCTTCAGTTCTCTCTTTATATGATACTGATTTAATTGAGAGTCTTGGGATCAATTGGAAAATATGTATGGATTACAATGACCCCTTAGCTTATGATGATAAATCTAAAGCTGTTGAATTTTGTGCCAAAGTCATTTTTGAAATAGGACCCAAAGCTAGAGCAGTCACCAAACAACAAGGTGACAGAACTTGGACTTTCAGATTTGTATATATGATCAACGATGAACCTGTAGTTAAAACGGCCTATGTCAGCACCTTTAAAGGTGAAGGTGTTGAAATGTCAAGCCTAGCAACTGACAAAGCTATATCTTTGACTGTGAAACAGGCAGGTATGTTAGCAATATGCACCTTTGCACTAGTGGCAGAGCTAGCATATACTAAAGATAGTCTTGTATTGCAGAGTCCATTATGTGGAGCAATTTTTAATATAGTTGAAGTTGTCACAATGGGTCGTGAATTAGGGGCAACAGAAATGGGTTCATTTATTGGCAACCTAAATATCAGTTGCCAAAGTGGAAGTCAATACATACATAGGTCTGTTATGTATTTAGCAGGAGTAGCGGTAGTGTACGCTACTAGAGCTGTTAAAGATGAAAAGATCAGATATTCTATTATTGGAAAGACCTTGAAGCAGTATCACATGAATATAGAAGAAGGGGAAGAGTTCAATTCAACCACCTTTCAACAATTGATCGGGTCTCTTCTATATCTGGCTACCTGTACCCGCCCAGATATCGCCTTCACAGTCAGTATGCTCAGCCAGTTTAACAGCTGCCCTAAAAAGCATCACTGGAATGCGGCGAAACGTGTCCTCCATTACCTCAAGCACTCAAAACATGTAGGTATCCACTACAAGAAAACTGGGAAGCCTCTTGAAGGAATGGCGGACGCCGACTGGGCAGGGCAGTCTGCGGACAGAAAATCGTACTACGTATTTACCTTGGCTGCTGTGTCTTGGGAGTCGAAAAAACAGACTGTCGTTGCACTCTCAAGCACAGAGGCGGAATACATCGCCCTGGCGAATGCAACCAAGGAGGCCACGTACCTCCGGCGACTCCTACAAGACCTAGGAGCTGGGGAGTTTATTGAAGAGCCAACCACACTTTTTAGCGACAGCCAAAGTGCACAAAGCTTGGTTCGGAACGAGGGTCACCACCATCGCACCAAACACATCGATGTGCGACACCACTTCGTTCGAGAAGCCCTAAGGAACGGCGACGTCGATGTGAGGTATTTGAAGACAGAAGATATGCCCGCTGATGTCTTCACAAAGGGACTTGGAAGAGTTAAACTAGAGAAGTTTAAGAACTTGGTGGGTCTCTGCTCTCCCGAAGGCACAGATACAACCTGTGAGGGGAAGTGTTAAAATCTGGTGAAATTTTAATTTTACACAGGTTTAAACAAAGAAAAAATATTGCAGGTCTTAATATTTTTATATATATATAATTTTATAATTATATTATTATATTAATTATATATATAATTTTTTATATATATTTTATATATAAAATTTTATATATGTTAAGTTTCAATAATCGCGAGTTTTTAGAGTCTTTTGGACATAATGAGTTTACCCTTTTAGAAAGAAGACGCTTAGTCTAAAATTGAATCACAAAGCTTTAATTCGATCGCAAATTGCCTATCACGTTTTATCCCTACGAAACATGAAACCACCTTACTACCTTGTCTTTTTCAACTCACCGAGAGAAAGAATTACTCAAGCGATCAATGCAATCACCCCAACAAAAATTGAATACGTCGCAATAAAACGTGCATACGGAAGGTATCTTTTACGATATACAGTGAGAGACAGGTGGTATTTGTCTCCTCATGAAGAAGCAACATTTTTATTAGATGTCGTTGAAACGTCGGAAGAAGTGGTAAGCAGTATTGATGTTGGAATGAAGTGTCATTTTAGTCTGGCGTCGAGATCTTTAGATCGATTAAACATTCTTATAGTAGTGAATGAAGCTCGACATATTTTTCAAGTGATTAATTTAGCGATGCAGCACGGATTGTTTATTAAGAATCCTGTCATTCTAACGATGGAGAAATCAATTAAACCTCGAGCTTCATTTACTCTTGGTATTCAAGCATCAACTACGATGGTATCACAAGGTGATGATATGCCATATCAGTACGACTATGAAGCAAATGAGTATCTGCGATTAATGAGAGAAATTTTATTGGAAATTTTTAATCGATATACAGATGAAATAGCTAGAATTGACTGGCAAGAGGAATATATTCGCGTTCTAACAAATAACTCTGGTGAAGTTAGTTACAAACCAACTGCTTCAGAAAGAGCAAAAATGTCACAACGAATGTTGAGAGTATTGTCAAAGAAAAGGTTAATTCACTTCTTACTATACTAATGATCTTTAATGATTTTTCAATGTGGAAAAATGCAGTTCAAGAACCAACTATGTCTGGTGAACGCAAACAAGTTGATCGAAGGGCACGTATCATCCAAATGGTAAATAATGCTGCACAACTTGGACCATTTATCATTTTTAAGTTATTAGATGTGTTTTCGAGACATGAATCAATTTTTGCTTCTAAAAAGAACACAGGAAAGATTGTTGATATGTTGTTTTAACTGGCTGGATCATCTGATAATGACAAGTTTTTAGATTGTGCCGATGTGAAGGGAATGGATGCTTCAACTTCTAAAACTTCAACTGTATTGATTAATGATGTCTGTTTTAACGTCGTTCGTGAGTTACCTGTTGAAAAATTCTTTTTCGGACGTGGGAGTGATGGCGTATTGTTGAGAGTGATGACTCCGTTCATGTTTCAGCTCTTGGTCGAGTTTTACGGGCATCTCAGAAGTACGCCGAGTCCGAGAGTTTTGTCCTACGTGAGCCGACGACTTTTGGAAACGTATAAAACTTCTTTTGAAACTTTTCCGTCTGGAAGATACTCAACTAAAACTCAACACAGTTTAGTTAATGCGGCGATTGTTAAATTACTAAATAATCTCTTACGGCGGAAAGCTAATGAGGTTAATGTGAGTGCAGATGGGCCTGTAAGTGGGGATGATCTTGCGTTACTATATAAGATATATGCCTTAAATGCAAGGGATGTTGCTGGCGATACGAGCTTGTTATTAAAACAAATTTTTCTGAGAGTTGGGTTACGAATAGATTCCTCATTATCACGGTTTATTGGTGTTTTCTTACAGCAAACTGCTTGTCTAGGGAAGCCTTGGCCTAAACCAGATCGGATATCAATTGACGTCTGAACACGGTAGTCAAGGAGCTTTTGATGTATTAAGCGGTTTTAATGAGGTTATGGACGTGACTCGTGAGTTCTCAAGTCGTGTTGAACTTCCTGAGAACTGGGTAGGAATAATGCGCGTATATGCAAATTTATGTCGACGAGTTAAGGTCATTTTTAATGAGATCATTAGTATTCCTAAGAGTATAGCAGCATATGTGTTACAAGTTGGAGTTACAACATGGTTCATTATTCCTTACTTTGCTATTTATATGACTGAAGGGTTTGGGTTACCACCACCAGCCTGGAAAATCAATGATAAAATTACTTTCCCGACATCATCTTTTACTCCACGTGGTGATTATTTACGATGGCATTTCCGAAACTTAGTTAGAAGAAAAGATAGTACAGATATTTCAGACTATATTCGAGATCTTCGGACTATTTATGACTCAAAGCTCAGCGCAATTGAACAGGTAACTAGAATTCGTGAATTAAAAATGAAGCACTTACCTTCAGTTCTCTCTTTATATGATACTGATTTAATTGAGAGTCTTGGGATCAATTGGAAAATATGTATGGATTACAATGACCCCTTAGCTTATGATGATAAATCTAAAGCTGTTGAATTTTGTGCCAAAGTCATTTTTGAAATAGGACCCAAAGCTAGAGCAGTCACCAAACAACAAGGTGACAGAACTTGGAATTTCAGATTTGTATATATTATCAACGATGAACCTGTAGTTAAAACGGCCTATGTCAGCACCTTTAAAGGTGAAGGTGTTGAAATGTCAAGCCTAGCAACTGACAAAGCTATATCTTTGACTGTGAAACAGGCAGGTATGTTAGCAATATGCAACTTTGCACTAGTGGCAGAGCTAGCATATACTAAAGATAGTCTTGTATTGCAGACTCCATTATGTGGAGCAATTTTTAATAAAGATGAAGTTGTCACAATGGGTCGTGAATTAGGGGCAACAGAAATGGGTTCATTTATTGGCAACCTAAATATCAGTTGCCAAAGTGGAAGTCAATACATACATAGGTCTGTTATGTATTTAGCAGGAGTAGCGGTAGTGTACGCTACTAGAGCTGTTAAAGATGAAAAGATCAGATATTCTATTATTGGAAAGACCTTGAAGCAGTATCACATGAATATAGAAGAAGGGGAAGAGTTCAATTCAACCACCTTTCAACAATTGATCGGGTCTCTTCTATATCTGGCTACCTGTACCCGCCCAGATATCGCCTTCACAGTCAGTATGCTCAGCCAGTTTAACAGCTGCCCTAAAAAGCATCACTGGAATGCGGCGAAACGTGTCCTCCATTACCTCAAGCACTCAAAACATGTAGGTATCCACTACAAGAAAACTGGGAAGCCTCTTGAAGGAATGGCGGACGCCGACTGGGCAGGGCAGTCTGCGGACAGAAAATCGTACTACGTATTTACCTTGGCTGCTGTGTCTTGGGAGTCGAAAAAACAGACTGTCGTTGCACTCTCAAGCACAGAGGCGGAATACATCGCCCTGGCGAATGCAACCAAGGAGGCCACGTACCTCCGGCGACTCCTACAAGACCTAGGAGCTGGGGAGTTTATTGAAGAGCCAACCACACTTTTTAGCGACAGCCAAAGTGCACAAAGCTTGGTTCGGAACGAGGGTCACCACCATCGCACCAAACACATCGATGTTCGACACCACTTCGTTCGAGAAGCCCTAAGGAACGGCGACGTCGATGTGAGGTATTTGAAGACAGAAGATATGCCCGCTGATGTCTTCACAAAGGGACTTGGAAGAGTTAAACTAGAGAAGTTTAAGAACTTGGTGGGTCTCTGCTCTCCCGAAGGCACAGATACAACCTGTGAGGGGAAGTGTTAAAATCTGGTGAAATTTTAATTTTACACAGGTTTAAACAAAGAAAAAATATTGCAGGTCTTAATATTTTTATATATATATAATTTTATAATTTGTAACTAACTTCACCAGAGTTATTTGTTAGAACGCGAATATATTATATATATATATTATTATATTAATTTTATGTATAATTTTTTATATATATTTTATATATAAAATTTTATATATGTTAAGTTTCAATAATCGCGAGTTTTTAGAGTCTTTTGGACATAATGAGTTTACCCTTTTAGAAAGAAGACGCTTAGTCTAAAATTGAATCACAAAGCTTTAATTCGATCGCAAATTGCCTATCACGTTTTATCCCTACGAAACATGAAACCACCTTACTACCTTGTCTTTTTCAACTCACCGAGAGAAAGAATTACTCAAGCGATCAATGCAATCACCCCAACAAAAATTGAATACGTCGCAATAAAACGTGCATACGGAAGGTATCTTTTACGATATACAGTGAGAGACAGGTGGTATTTGTCTCCTCATGAAGAAGCAACATTTTTATTAGATGTCGTTGAAACGTCGGAAGAAGTGGTAAGCAGTATTGTTGATGTTGAAATGGAGGCTAAGTGTCATTTTAGTCTGGCGTCGAGATCATTAGATCGATTAAACATTCTTATAGTAGTGAATGAAGCTCGACATATTTTTCAAGTGATTAATTTAGCGATGCAGCACGGATTGTTTATTAAGAATCATGTCATTCTAACGATGGAGAAATCAATTAAACCTCGAGCTTCATTTACTCTTGGTATTCAAGCATCAACTACGATGGTATCACAAGGTGATGATATGCCATATCAGTACGACTATGAAGCAAATGAGTATCTGCGATTAATGAGAGACATTTTATTGGAAATTTTTAATCGATATACAGATGAAATAGCTAGAATTGACTGGCAAGAGGAATATATTCGCGTTCTAACAAATAACTCTGGTGAAGTTAGTTACAAACCAACTGCTTCAGAAAGAGCAAAAATGTCACAACGAATGTTGAGAGTATTGTCAAAGAAAAGGTTAATTCACTTCTTACTATACTAATGATCTTTAATGATTTTTCAATGTGGAAAAATGCAGTTCAAGAACCAACTATGTCTGGTGAACGCAAACAAGTTGATCGAAGGGCACGTATCATCCAAATGGTAAATAATGCTGCACAACTTGGACCATTTATCATTTTTAAGTTATTAGATGTGTTTTCGAGACATGAATCAATTTTTGCTTCTAAAAAGAACACAGGAAAGATTGTTGATATGTTGTTTTAACTGGCTGGATCATCTGATAATGACAAGTTTTTAGATTGTGCCGATGTGAAGGGAATGGATGCTTCAACTTCTAAAACTTTAACTGTATTGATTAATGATGTCTGTTTTAACGTCGTTCGTGAGTTACTGGTTGAAAAATTCTTTTTCGGACGTGGGAGTGATTGGCGTATTGTTGAGAGTGATGACTCCGTTCATGTTTCAGCTCTTGGTCGAGTTTTACGGGCATCTCAGAAGTACGCCGAGTCCGAGAGTTTTGTCCTACGTGAGCCGACGACTTTTGGAAACGTATAAAACTTCTTTTGAACCTTTTCCGTCTGGAAGATACTCAACTAACACTCAACACAGTTTAGTTAATGCGGCGATTGTTAAATTACTAAATAATCTCTTACGGCGGAAAGCTAATGAGGTTAATGTGAGTGCAGATGGGCCTGTAAGTGGGGATGATCTTGCGTTACTATATAAGATATATGCCTTAAATGCAAGGGATGTTGCTGGCGATACGAGCTTGTTATTAAAACAAATTTTTCTGAGATTTGGGTTACGAATAGATTCCTCATTATCACGGTTTATTGGTGTTTTCTTACAGCAAACTGCTTGTCTAGGGAAGCCTTGGCCTAAACCAGATCGGATATCAATTGTGACGTCTGAACACGGTAGTCAAGGAGCTTTTGATGTATTAAGCGGTTTTAATGAGGTTATGGACGTGACTCGTGAGTTCTCAAGTCGTGTTGAACTTCCTGAGAACTGGGTAGGAATAATGCGCGTATATGCAAATTTATGTCGACGAGTTAAGGTCATTTTTAATGAGATCATTAGTATTCCTAAGAGTATAGCAGCATATGTGTTACAAGTTGGAGTTACAACATGGTTCATTATTCCTTACTTTGCTATTTATATGACTGAAGGGTTTGGGTTACCACCACCAGCCTGGAAAATCAATGATAAAATTACTTTCCCGACATCATCTTTTACTCCACGTGGTGATTATTTACGATGGCATTTCCGAAACTTAGTTAGAAGAAAAGATAGTACAGATATTTCAGACTATATTCGAGATCTTCGGACTATTTATGACTCAAAGCTCAGCGCAATTGAACGGGTAACTAGAATTCGTGAGTTAAAATTGAAGCACTTACCTTCAGTTCTCTCTTTATATGATACTGATTTAATTGAGAGTCTTGGGATCAATTGGAAAATATGTATGGATTACAATGACCCCTTAGCTTATGATGATAAATCTAAAGCTGTTGAATTTTGTGCCAAAGTCATTTTTGAAATAGGACCCAAAGCTAGAGCAGTCACCAAACAACAAGGTGACAGAACTTGGACTTTCAGATTTGTATATATGATCAACGATGAACCTGTAGTTAAAACGGCCTATGTCAGCACCTTTAAAGGTGAAGGTGTTGAAATGTCAAGCCTAGCAACTGACAAAGCTATATCTTTGACTGTGAAACAGGCAGGTATGTTAGCAATATGCACCTTTGCACTAGTGGCAGAGCTAGCATATACTAAAGATAGTCTTGTATTGCAGACTCCATTATGTGGAGCAATTTTTAATATAGTTGAAGTTGTCACAATGGGTCGTGAATTAGGGGCAACAGAAATGGGTTCATTTATTGGCAACCTAAATATCAGTTGCCAAAGTGGAAGTCAATACATACATAGGTCTGTTATGTATTTAGCAGGAGTAGCGGTAGTGTGCGCTACTAGAGCTGTTAAAGATGAAAAGATCAGATATTCTATTATTGTAAAGACCTTGAAGCAGTATCACATGAATATAGAAGAAGGGGAAGAGTTCAATTCAACCACCTTTCAACAATTGATCGGGTCTCTTCTATATCTGGCTACCTGTACCCGCCCAGATATCGCCTTCACAGTCAGTATGCTCAGCCAGTTTAACAGCTGCCCTAATAAGCATCACTAGAATGCGGCGAAACGTGTCCTCCATTACCTCAAGCACTCAAAACATGTAGGTATCCACTACAAGAAAACTGGGAAGCCTCTTGAAGGAATGGCGGACGCCGACTGGGCAGGGCAGTCTGCGGACAGAAAATCGTACTACGTATTTACCTTGGCTGCTGTGTCTTGGGAGTCGAAAAAACAGACTGTCGTTGCACTCTCAAGCACAGAGGCGGAATACATCGCCCTGGCGAATGCAACCAAGGAGGCCACGTACCTCCGGCGACTCCTACAAGACCTAGGAGCTGGGGAGTTTATTGAAGAGCCAACCACACTTTTTAGCGACAGCCAAAGTGCACAAAGCTTGGTTCGGAACGAGGGTCACCACCATCGCACCAAACACATCGATGTGCGACACCACTTCGTTCGAGAAGCCCTAAGGAACGGCGACGTCGATGTGAGGTATTTGAAGACAGAAGATATGCCCGCTGATGTCTTCACAAAGGGACTTGGAAGAGTTAAACTAGAGAAGTTTAAGAACTTGGTGGGTCTCTGCTCTCCCGAAGGCACAGATACAACCTGTGAGGGGAAGTGTTAAAATCTGGTGAAATTTTAATTTTACACAGGTTTAAACAAAGAAAAAATATTGCAGGTCTTAATATTTTTATATATATATAATTTTATAATTATATTATTATTTTAATTTTATATATAATTTTTTATATATATTTTATATATAAAATTTTATATATGTTAAGTTTCAATAATCGCGAGTTTTTAGAGTCTTTAAGACATAATGAGTTTACCCTATTAGAAAGAAGACGCTTAGTCTAAAATTGAATCACAAAGCTTTAATTCGATCGCAAATTGCCTATCACGTTTTATCCCTACGAAACATGAAACCACCTTACTACCTTGTCTTTTTCAACTCACCGAGAGAAAGAATTACTCAAGCGATCAATGCAATCACCCCAACAAAAATTGAATACATCGCAATAAAACGTGCATACGGAAGGTATCTTTTACGATATACAGTGAGAGACAGGTGGTATTTGTCTCCTCATGAAGAAGCAACATTTTTATTAGATGTCGTTGAAACGTCGGAAGAAGTGGTAAGCAGTATTGATGTTGGAATGGAGGCTAAGTGTCATTTTAGTCTGGCGTCGAGATCTTTAGATCGATTAAACATTCTTATAGTAGTGAATGAAGCTCGACATATTTTTCAAGTGATTAATTTAGCGATGCAGCACGGATTGTTTATTAAGAATCCTGTCATTCTAACGATGGAGAAATCAATTAAACCTCGAGCTTCATTTACTCTTGGTATTCAAGCATCAACTACGATGGTATCACAAGGTGATGATATGCCATATCAGTACGACTATGAAGCAAATGAGTATCTGCGATTAATGAGAGAAATTTTATTGGACATTTTTAATCGATATACAGATGAAATAGCTAGAATTGACTGGCAAGAGGAATATATTCGCGTTCTCACAAATAACTCTCGTGAAGTTAGTTACAAACCAACTGCTTCAGAAAGAGCAAAAATGTCACAACGAATGTTGAGAGTATTGTCAAAGAAAAGGTTAATTCACTTCTTACTATACTAATGATCTTTAATGATTTTTCAATGTGGAAAAATGCAGTTCAAGAACCAACTATGTCTGGTGAACGCAAACAAGTTGATCGAAGGGCACGTATCATCCAAATGGTAAATAATGCTGCACAGCTTGGACCATTTATCATTTTTAAGTTATTAGATGTGTTTTCGAGACATGAATCAATTTTTGCTTCTAAAAAGAACACAGGAAAGATTGTTGATATGTTGTTTTAACTGGCTGGATCATCTGATAATGACATGTTTTTAGATTGTGCCGATGTGAAGAGAATGGATGCTTCAACTTCTAAAACTTCAACTGTATTGATTAATGATGTCTGTTTTAACGTCGTTCGTGAGTTACCTGTTGAAAAATTCTTTTTCGGACGTGGGAGTGATTGGCGTATTGTTGAGAGTGATGACTCCGTTCATGTTTCAGCTCTTGGTCGAGTTTTACGGGCATCTCAGAAGTACGCCGAGTCCGAGAGTTTTGTCCTACGTGAACCGACGACTTTTGGAAACGTATTAACTTCTTTTGAAACTTTTCCGTCTGGAAGATACTCAACTAACACTCAACACAGTTTAGTTAATGCGGCGATTGTTAAATTACTAAATAATCTCTTACGGCGGAAAGCTAATGAGGTTAATGTGAGTGCAGATGGGCCTGTAAGTGGGGATGATCTTGCGTTACTATATAAGATATATGCCTTAAATGCAAGGGATGTTGCTGGCGATACGAGCTTGTTATTAAAACAAATTTTTCTGAGATTTGGGTTACGAATAGATTCCTCATTATCACGGTTTATTGGTGTTTTCTTACAGCAAACTGCTTGTCTAGGGAAGCCTTGGCCTAAACCAGATCGGATATCAATTGTGACGTCTGAACACGGTAGTCAAGGAGCTTTTGATGTATTAAGCGGTTTTAATGAGGTTATGGACGTGACTCGTGAGTTCTCAAGTCGTGTTGAACTTCCTGAGAACTGGGTAGGAATAATGCGCGTATATGCAAATTTATGTCGACGAGTTAAGGTCATTTTTAATGAGATCATTAGTATTCCTAAGAGTATAGCAGCATATGTGTTACAAGTTGGAGTTACAACATGGTTCATTATTCCTTACTTTGCTATTTATATGACTGAAGGGTTTGGGTTACCACCACCAGCCTGGAAAATCAATGATAAAATTACTTTCCCGACATCATCTTTTACTCCACGTGGTGATTATTTACGATGGCATTTCCGAAACTTAGTTAGAAGAAAAGATAGTACAGATATTTCAGACTATATTCGAGATCTTCGGACTATTTATGACTCAAAGCTCAGCGCAATTGAACGGGTAACTAGAATTCGTGAGTTAAAATTGAAGCACTTACCTTCAGTTCTCTCTTTATATGATACTGATTTAATTGAGAGTCTTGGGATCAATTGGAAAATATGTATGGATTACAATGACCCCTTAGCTTATGATGATAAATCTAAAGCTGTTGAATTTTGTGCCAAAGTCATTTTTGAAATAGGACCCAAAGCTAGAGCAGTCACCAAACAACAAGGTGACAGAACTTGGACTTTCAGATTTGTATATATGATCAACGATGAACCTGTAGTTAAAACGGCCTATGTCAGCACCTTTAAAGGTGAAGGTGTTGAAATGTCAAGCCTAGCAACTGACAAAGCTATATCTTTGACTGTGAAACAGGCAGGTATGTTAGCAATATGCACCTTTGCACTAGTGGCAGAGCTAGCATATACTAAAGATAGTCTTGTATTGCAGAGTCCATTATGTGGAGCAATTTTTAATATAGTTGAAGTTGTCACAATGGGTCGTGAATTAGGGGCAACAGAAATGGGTTCATTTATTGGCAACCTAAATATCAGTTGCCAAAGTGGAAGTCAATACATACATAGGTCTGTTATGTATTTAGCAGGAGTAGCGGTAGTGTACGCTACTAGAGCTGTTAAAGATGAAAAGATCAGATATTCTATTATTGGAAAGACCTTGAAGCAGTATCACATGAATATAGAAGAAGGGGAAGAGTTCAATTCAACCACCTTTCAACAATTGATCGGGTCTCTTCTATATCTGGCTACCTGTACCCGCCCAGATATCGCCTTCACAGTCAGTATGCTCAGCCAGTTTAACAGCTGCCCTAAAAAGCATCACTGGAATGCGGCGAAACGTGTCCTCCATTACCTCAAGCACTCAAAACATGTAGGTATCCACTACAAGAAAACTGGGAAGCCTCTTGAAGGAATGGCGGACGCCGACTGGGCAGGGCAGTCTGCGGACAGAAAATCGTACTACGTATTTACCTTGGCTGCTGTGTCTTGGGAGTCGAAAAAACAGACTGTCGTTGCACTCTCAAGCACAGAGGCGGAATACATCGCCCTGGCGAATGCAACCAAGGAGGCCACGTACCTCCGGCGACTCCTACAAGACCTAGGAGCTGGGGAGTTTATTGAAGAGCCAACCACACTTTTTAGCGACAGCCAAAGTGCACAAAGCTTGGTTCGGAACGAGGGTCACCACCATCGCACCAAACACATCGATGTTCGACACCACTTCGTTCGAGAAGCCCTAAGGAACGGCGACGTCGATGTGAGGTATTTGAAGACAGAAGATATGCCCGCTGATGTCTTCACAAAGGGACTTGGAAGAGTTAAACTAGAGAAGTTTAAGAACTTGGTGGGTCTCTGCTCTCCCGAAGGCACAGATACAACCTGTGAGGGGAAGTGTTAAAATCTGGTGAAATTTTAATTTTACACAGGTTTAAACAAAGAAAAAATATTGCAGGTCTTAATATTTTTATATATATATAATTTTATAATTATATTATTATATTAATTATATATATAATTTTTTATATATATTTTATATATAAAATTTTATATATGTTAAGTTTCAATAATCGCGAGTTTTTAGAGTCTTTTGGACATAATGAGTTTACCCTTTTAGAAAGAAGACGCTTAGTCTAAAATTGAATCACAAAGCTTTAATTCGATCGCAAATTGCCTATCACGTTTTATCCCTACGAAACATGAAACCACCTTACTACCTTGTCTTTTTCAACTCACCGAGAGAAAGAATTACTCAAGCGATCAATGCAATCACCCCAACAAAAATTGAATACGTCGCAATAAAACGTGCATACGGAAGGTATCTTTTACGATATACAGTGAGAGACAGGTGGTATTTGTCTCCTCATGAAGAAGCAACATTTTTATTAGATGTCGTTGAAACGTCGGAAGAAGTGGTAAGCAGTATTGATGTTGGAATGAAGTGTCATTTTAGTCTGGCGTCGAGATCTTTAGATCGATTAAACATTCTTATAGTAGTGAATGAAGCTCGACATATTTTTCAAGTGATTAATTTAGCGATGCAGCACGGATTGTTTATTAAGAATCCTGTCATTCTAACGATGGAGAAATCAATTAAACCTCGAGCTTCATTTACTCTTGGTATTCAAGCATCAACTACGATGGTATCACAAGGTGATGATATGCCATATCAGTACGACTATGAAGCAAATGAGTATCTGCGATTAATGAGAGAAATTTTATTGGAAATTTTTAATCGATATACAGATGAAATAGCTAGAATTGACTGGCAAGAGGAATATATTCGCGTTCTAACAAATAACTCTGGTGAAGTTAGTTACAAACCAACTGCTTCAGAAAGAGCAAAAATGTCACAACGAATGTTGAGAGTATTGTCAAAGAAAAGGTTAATTCACTTCTTACTATACTAATGATCTTTAATGATTTTTCAATGTGGAAAAATGCAGTTCAAGAACCAACTATGTCTGGTGAACGCAAACAAGTTGATCGAAGGGCACGTATCATCCAAATGGTAAATAATGCTGCACAACTTGGACCATTTATCATTTTTAAGTTATTAGATGTGTTTTCGAGACATGAATCAATTTTTGCTTCTAAAAAGAACACAGGAAAGATTGTTGATATGTTGTTTTAACTGGCTGGATCATCTGATAATGACAAGTTTTTAGATTGTGCCGATGTGAAGGGAATGGATGCTTCAACTTCTAAAACTTCAACTGTATTGATTAATGATGTCTGTTTTAACGTCGTTCGTGAGTTACCTGTTGAAAAATTCTTTTTCGGACGTGGGAGTGATGGCGTATTGTTGAGAGTGATGACTCCGTTCATGTTTCAGCTCTTGGTCGAGTTTTACGGGCATCTCAGAAGTACGCCGAGTCCGAGAGTTTTGTCCTACGTGAGCCGACGACTTTTGGAAACGTATAAAACTTCTTTTGAAACTTTTCCGTCTGGAAGATACTCAACTAAAACTCAACACAGTTTAGTTAATGCGGCGATTGTTAAATTACTAAATAATCTCTTACGGCGGAAAGCTAATGAGGTTAATGTGAGTGCAGATGGGCCTGTAAGTGGGGATGATCTTGCGTTACTATATAAGATATATGCCTTAAATGCAAGGGATGTTGCTGGCGATACGAGCTTGTTATTAAAACAAATTTTTCTGAGAGTTGGGTTACGAATAGATTCCTCATTATCACGGTTTATTGGTGTTTTCTTACAGCAAACTGCTTGTCTAGGGAAGCCTTGGCCTAAACCAGATCGGATATCAATTGACGTCTGAACACGGTAGTCAAGGAGCTTTTGATGTATTAAGCGGTTTTAATGAGGTTATGGACGTGACTCGTGAGTTCTCAAGTCGTGTTGAACTTCCTGAGAACTGGGTAGGAATAATGCGCGTATATGCAAATTTATGTCGACGAGTTAAGGTCATTTTTAATGAGATCATTAGTATTCCTAAGAGTATAGCAGCATATGTGTTACAAGTTGGAGTTACAACATGGTTCATTATTCCTTACTTTGCTATTTATATGACTGAAGGGTTTGGGTTACCACCACCAGCCTGGAAAATCAATGATAAAATTACTTTCCCGACATCATCTTTTACTCCACGTGGTGATTATTTACGATGGCATTTCCGAAACTTAGTTAGAAGAAAAGATAGTACAGATATTTCAGACTATATTCGAGATCTTCGGACTATTTATGACTCAAAGCTCAGCGCAATTGAACAGGTAACTAGAATTCGTGAATTAAAAATGAAGCACTTACCTTCAGTTCTCTCTTTATATGATACTGATTTAATTGAGAGTCTTGGGATCAATTGGAAAATATGTATGGATTACAATGACCCCTTAGCTTATGATGATAAATCTAAAGCTGTTGAATTTTGTGCCAAAGTCATTTTTGAAATAGGACCCAAAGCTAGAGCAGTCACCAAACAACAAGGTGACAGAACTTGGAATTTCAGATTTGTATATATTATCAACGATGAACCTGTAGTTAAAACGGCCTATGTCAGCACCTTTAAAGGTGAAGGTGTTGAAATGTCAAGCCTAGCAACTGACAAAGCTATATCTTTGACTGTGAAACAGGCAGGTATGTTAGCAATATGCAACTTTGCACTAGTGGCAGAGCTAGCATATACTAAAGATAGTCTTGTATTGCAGACTCCATTATGTGGAGCAATTTTTAATAAAGATGAAGTTGTCACAATGGGTCGTGAATTAGGGGCAACAGAAATGGGTTCATTTATTGGCAACCTAAATATCAGTTGCCAAAGTGGAAGTCAATACATACATAGGTCTGTTATGTATTTAGCAGGAGTAGCGGTAGTGTACGCTACTAGAGCTGTTAAAGATGAAAAGATCAGATATTCTATTATTGGAAAGACCTTGAAGCAGTATCACATGAATATAGAAGAAGGGGAAGAGTTCAATTCAACCACCTTTCAACAATTGATCGGGTCTCTTCTATATCTGGCTACCTGTACCCGCCCAGATATCGCCTTCACAGTCAGTATGCTCAGCCAGTTTAACAGCTGCCCTAAAAAGCATCACTGGAATGCGGCGAAACGTGTCCTCCATTACCTCAAGCACTCAAAACATGTAGGTATCCACTACAAGAAAACTGGGAAGCCTCTTGAAGGAATGGCGGACGCCGACTGGGCAGGGCAGTCTGCGGACAGAAAATCGTACTACGTATTTACCTTGGCTGCTGTGTCTTGGGAGTCGAAAAAACAGACTGTCGTTGCACTCTCAAGCACAGAGGCGGAATACATCGCCCTGGCGAATGCAACCAAGGAGGCCACGTACCTCCGGCGACTCCTACAAGACCTAGGAGCTGGGGAGTTTATTGAAGAGCCAACCACACTTTTTAGCGACAGCCAAAGTGCACAAAGCTTGGTTCGGAACGAGGGTCACCACCATCGCACCAAACACATCGATGTTCGACACCACTTCGTTCGAGAAGCCCTAAGGAACGGCGACGTCGATGTGAGGTATTTGAAGACAGAAGATATGCCCGCTGATGTCTTCACAAAGGGACTTGGAAGAGTTAAACTAGAGAAGTTTAAGAACTTGGTGGGTCTCTGCTCTCCCGAAGGCACAGATACAACCTGTGAGGGGAAGTGTTAAAATCTGGTGAAATTTTAATTTTACACAGGTTTAAACAAAGAAAAAATATTGCAGGTCTTAATATTTTTATATATATATAATTTTATAATTTGTAACTAACTTCACCAGAGTTATTTGTTAGAACGCGAATATATTATATATATATATTATTATATTAATTTTATGTATAATTTTTTATATATATTTTATATATAAAATTTTATATATGTTAAGTTTCAATAATCGCGAGTTTTTAGAGTCTTTTGGACATAATGAGTTTACCCTTTTAGAAAGAAGACGCTTAGTCTAAAATTGAATCACAAAGCTTTAATTCGATCGCAAATTGCCTATCACGTTTTATCCCTACGAAACATGAAACCACCTTACTACCTTGTCTTTTTCAACTCACCGAGAGAAAGAATTACTCAAGCGATCAATGCAATCACCCCAACAAAAATTGAATACGTCGCAATAAAACGTGCATACGGAAGGTATCTTTTACGATATACAGTGAGAGACAGGTGGTATTTGTCTCCTCATGAAGAAGCAACATTTTTATTAGATGTCGTTGAAACGTCGGAAGAAGTGGTAAGCAGTATTGTTGATGTTGAAATGGAGGCTAAGTGTCATTTTAGTCTGGCGTCGAGATCATTAGATCGATTAAACATTCTTATAGTAGTGAATGAAGCTCGACATATTTTTCAAGTGATTAATTTAGCGATGCAGCACGGATTGTTTATTAAGAATCATGTCATTCTAACGATGGAGAAATCAATTAAACCTCGAGCTTCATTTACTCTTGGTATTCAAGCATCAACTACGATGGTATCACAAGGTGATGATATGCCATATCAGTACGACTATGAAGCAAATGAGTATCTGCGATTAATGAGAGAAATTTTATTGGAAATTTTTAATCGATATACAGATGAAATAGCTAGAATTGACTGGCAAGAGGAATATATTCGCGTTCTAACAAATAACTCTGGTGAAGTTAGTTACAAACCAACTGCTTCAGAAAGAGCAAAAATGTCACAACGAATGTTGAGAGTATTGTCAAAGAAAAGGTTAATTCACTTCTTACTATACTAATGATCTTTAATGATTTTTCAATGTGGAAAAATGCAGTTCAAGAACCAACTATGTCTGGTGAACGCAAACAAGTTGATCGAAGGGCACGTATCATCCAAATGGTAAATAATGCTGCACAACTTGGACCATTTATCATTTTTAAGTTATTAGATGTGTTTTCGAGACATGAATCAATTTTTGCTTCTAAAAAGAACACAGGAAAGATTGTTGATATGTTGTTTTAACTGGCTGGATCATCTGATAATGACAAGTTTTTAGATTGTGCCGATGTGAAGGGAATGGATGCTTCAACTTCTAAAACTTTAACTGTATTGATTAATGATGTCTGTTTTAACGTCGTTCGTGAGTTACTGGTTGAAAAATTCTTTTTCGGACGTGGGAGTGATTGGCGTATTGTTGAGAGTGATGACTCCGTTCATGTTTCAGCTCTTGGTCGAGTTTTACGGGCATCTCAGAAGTACGCCGAGTCCGAGAGTTTTGTCCTACGTGAGCCGACGACTTTTGGAAACGTATAAAACTTCTTTTGAACCTTTTCCGTCTGGAAGATACTCAACTAACACTCAACACAGTTTAGTTAATGCGGCGATTGTTAAATTACTAAATAATCTCTTACGGCGGAAAGCTAATGAGGTTAATGTGAGTGCAGATGGGCCTGTAAGTGGGGATGATCTTGCGTTACTATATAAGATATATGCCTTAAATGCAAGGGATGTTGCTGGCGATACGAGCTTGTTATTAAAACAAATTTTTCTGAGATTTGGGTTACGAATAGATTCCTCATTATCACGGTTTATTGGTGTTTTCTTACAGCAAACTGCTTGTCTAGGGAAGCCTTGGCCTAAACCAGATCGGATATCAATTGTGACGTCTGAACACGGTAGTCAAGGAGCTTTTGATGTATTAAGCGGTTTTAATGAGGTTATGGACGTGACTCGTGAGTTCTCAAGTCGTGTTGAACTTCCTGAGAACTGGGTAGGAATAATGCGCGTATATGCAAATTTATGTCGACGAGTTAAGGTCATTTTTAATGAGATCATTAGTATTCCTAAGAGTATAGCAGCATATGTGTTACAAGTTGGAGTTACAACATGGTTCATTATTCCTTACTTTGCTATTTATATGACTGAAGGGTTTGGGTTACCACCACCAGCCTGGAAAATCAATGATAAAATTACTTTCCCGACATCATCTTTTACTCCACGTGGTGATTATTTACGATGGCATTTCCGAAACTTAGTTAGAAGAAAAGATAGTACAGATATTTCAGACTATATTCGAGATCTTCGGACTATTTATGACTCAAAGCTCAGCGCAATTGAACGGGTAACTAGAATTCGTGAGTTAAAATTGAAGCACTTACCTTCAGTTCTCTCTTTATATGATACTGATTTAATTGAGAGTCTTGGGATCAATTGGAAAATATGTATGGATTACAATGACCCCTTAGCTTATGATGATAAATCTAAAGCTGTTGAATTTTGTGCCAAAGTCATTTTTGAAATAGGACCCAAAGCTAGAGCAGTCACCAAACAACAAGGTGACAGAACTTGGACTTTCAGATTTGTATATATGATCAACGATGAACCTGTAGTTAAAACGGCCTATGTCAGCACCTTTAAAGGTGAAGGTGTTGAAATGTCAAGCCTAGCAACTGACAAAGCTATATCTTTGACTGTGAAACAGGCAGGTATGTTAGCAATATGCACCTTTGCACTAGTGGCAGAGCTAGCATATACTAAAGATAGTCTTGTATTGCAGACTCCATTATGTGGAGCAATTTTTAATATAGTTGAAGTTGTCACAATGGGTCGTGAATTAGGGGCAACAGAAATGGGTTCATTTATTGGCAACCTAAATATCAGTTGCCAAAGTGGAAGTCAATACATACATAGGTCTGTTATGTATTTAGCAGGAGTAGCGGTAGTGTGCGCTACTAGAGCTGTTAAAGATGAAAAGATCAGATATTCTATTATTGTAAAGACCTTGAAGCAGTATCACATGAATATAGAAGAAGGGGAAGAGTTCAATTCAACCACCTTTCAACAATTGATCGGGTCTCTTCTATATCTGGCTACCTGTACCCGCCCAGATATCGCCTTCACAGTCAGTATGCTCAGCCAGTTTAACAGCTGCCCTAATAAGCATCACTAGAATGCGGCGAAACGTGTCCTCCATTACCTCAAGCACTCAAAACATGTAGGTATCCACTACAAGAAAACTGGGAAGCCTCTTGAAGGAATGGCGGACGCCGACTGGGCAGGGCAGTCTGCGGACAGAAAATCGTACTACGTATTTACCTTGGCTGCTGTGTCTTGGGAGTCGAAAAAACAGACTGTCGTTGCACTCTCAAGCACAGAGGCGGAATACATCGCCCTGGCGAATGCAACCAAGGAGGCCACGTACCTCCGGCGACTCCTACAAGACCTAGGAGCTGGGGAGTTTATTGAAGAGCCAACCACACTTTTTAGCGACAGCCAAAGTGCACAAAGCTTGGTTCGGAACGAGGGTCACCACCATCGCACCAAACACATCGATGTGCGACACCACTTCGTTCGAGAAGCCCTAAGGAACGGCGACGTCGATGTGAGGTATTTGAAGACAGAAGATATGCCCGCTGATGTCTTCACAAAGGGACTTGGAAGAGTTAAACTAGAGAAGTTTAAGAACTTGGTGGGTCTCTGCTCTCCCGAAGGCACAGATACAACCTGTGAGGGGAAGTGTTAAAATCTGGTGAAATTTTAATTTTACACAGGTTTAAACAAAGAAAAAATATTGCAGGTCTTAATATTTTTATATATATATAATTTTATAATTATATTATTATTTTAATTTTATATATAATTTTTTATATATATTTTATATATAAAATTTTATATATGTTAAGTTTCAATAATCGCGAGTTTTTAGAGTCTTTAAGACATAATGAGTTTACCCTATTAGAAAGAAGACGCTTAGTCTAAAATTGAATCACAAAGCTTTAATTCGATCGCAAATTGCCTATCACGTTTTATCCCTACGAAACATGAAACCACCTTACTACCTTGTCTTTTTCAACTCACCGAGAGAAAGAATTACTCAAGCGATCAATGCAATCACCCCAACAAAAATTGAATACATCGCAATAAAACGTGCATACGGAAGGTATCTTTTACGATATACAGTGAGAGACAGGTGGTATTTGTCTCCTCATGAAGAAGCAACATTTTTATTAGATGTCGTTGAAACGTCGGAAGAAGTGGTAAGCAGTATTGATGTTGGAATGGAGGCTAAGTGTCATTTTAGTCTGGCGTCGAGATCTTTAGATCGATTAAACATTCTTATAGTAGTGAATGAAGCTCGACATATTTTTCAAGTGATTAATTTAGCGATGCAGCACGGATTGTTTATTAAGAATCCTGTCATTCTAACGATGGAGAAATCAATTAAACCTCGAGCTTCATTTACTCTTGGTATTCAAGCATCAACTACGATGGTATCACAAGGTGATGATATGCCATATCAGTACGACTATGAAGCAAATGAGTATCTGCGATTAATGAGAGAAATTTTATTGGACATTTTTAATCGATATACAGATGAAATAGCTAGAATTGACTGGCAAGAGGAATATATTCGCGTTCTCACAAATAACTCTCGTGAAGTTAGTTACAAACCAACTGCTTCAGAAAGAGCAAAAATGTCACAACGAATGTTGAGAGTATTGTCAAAGAAAAGGTTAATTCACTTCTTACTATACTAATGATCTTTAATGATTTTTCAATGTGGAAAAATGCAGTTCAAGAACCAACTATGTCTGGTGAACGCAAACAAGTTGATCGAAGGGCACGTATCATCCAAATGGTAAATAATGCTGCACAGCTTGGACCATTTATCATTTTTAAGTTATTAGATGTGTTTTCGAGACATGAATCAATTTTTGCTTCTAAAAAGAACACAGGAAAGATTGTTGATATGTTGTTTTAACTGGCTGGATCATCTGATAATGACATGTTTTTAGATTGTGCCGATGTGAAGAGAATGGATGCTTCAACTTCTAAAACTTCAACTGTATTGATTAATGATGTCTGTTTTAACGTCGTTCGTGAGTTACCTGTTGAAAAATTCTTTTTCGGACGTGGGAGTGATTGGCGTATTGTTGAGAGTGATGACTCCGTTCATGTTTCAGCTCTTGGTCGAGTTTTACGGGCATCTCAGAAGTACGCCGAGTCCGAGAGTTTTGTCCTACGTGAACCGACGACTTTTGGAAACGTATTAACTTCTTTTGAAACTTTTCCGTCTGGAAGATACTCAACTAACACTCAACACAGTTTAGTTAATGCGGCGATTGTTAAATTACTAAATAATCTCTTACGGCGGAAAGCTAATGAGGTTAATGTGAGTGCAGATGGGCCTGTAAGTGGGGATGATCTTGCGTTACTATATAAGATATATGCCTTAAATGCAAGGGATGTTGCTGGCGATACGAGCTTGTTATTAAAACAAATTTTTCTGAGATTTGGGTTACGAATAGATTCCTCATTATCACGGTTTATTGGTGTTTTCTTACAGCAAACTGCTTGTCTAGGGAAGCCTTGGCCTAAACCAGATCGGATATCAATTGTGACGTCTGAACACGGTAGTCAAGGAGCTTTTGATGTATTAAGCGGTTTTAATGAGGTTATGGACGTGACTCGTGAGTTCTCAAGTCGTGTTGAACTTCCTGAGAACTGGGTAGGAATAATGCGCGTATATGCAAATTTATGTCGACGAGTTAAGGTCATTTTTAATGAGATCATTAGTATTCCTAAGAGTATAGCAGCATATGTGTTACAAGTTGGAGTTACAACATGGTTCATTATTCCTTACTTTGCTATTTATATGACTGAAGGGTTTGGGTTACCACCACCAGCCTGGAAAATCAATGATAAAATTACTTTCCCGACATCATCTTTTACTCCACGTGGTGATTATTTACGATGGCATTTCCGAAACTTAGTTAGAAGAAAAGATAGTACAGATATTTCAGACTATATTCGAGATCTTCGGACTATTTATGACTCAAAGCTCAGCGCAATTGAACGGGTAACTAGAATTCGTGAGTTAAAATTGAAGCACTTACCTTCAGTTCTCTCTTTATATGATACTGATTTAATTGAGAGTCTTGGGATCAATTGGAAAATATGTATGGATTACAATGACCCCTTAGCTTATGATGATAAATCTAAAGCTGTTGAATTTTGTGCCAAAGTCATTTTTGAAATAGGACCCAAAGCTAGAGCAGTCACCAAACAACAAGGTGACAGAACTTGGACTTTCAGATTTGTATATATGATCAACGATGAACCTGTAGTTAAAACGGCCTATGTCAGCACCTTTAAAGGTGAAGGTGTTGAAATGTCAAGCCTAGCAACTGACAAAGCTATATCTTTGACTGTGAAACAGGCAGGTATGTTAGCAATATGCACCTTTGCACTAGTGGCAGAGCTAGCATATACTAAAGATAGTCTTGTATTGCAGAGTCCATTATGTGGAGCAATTTTTAATATAGTTGAAGTTGTCACAATGGGTCGTGAATTAGGGGCAACAGAAATGGGTTCATTTATTGGCAACCTAAATATCAGTTGCCAAAGTGGAAGTCAATACATACATAGGTCTGTTATGTATTTAGCAGGAGTAGCGGTAGTGTACGCTACTAGAGCTGTTAAAGATGAAAAGATCAGATATTCTATTATTGGAAAGACCTTGAAGCAGTATCACATGAATATAGAAGAAGGGGAAGAGTTCAATTCAACCACCTTTCAACAATTGATCGGGTCTCTTCTATATCTGGCTACCTGTACCCGCCCAGATATCGCCTTCACAGTCAGTATGCTCAGCCAGTTTAACAGCTGCCCTAAAAAGCATCACTGGAATGCGGCGAAACGTGTCCTCCATTACCTCAAGCACTCAAAACATGTAGGTATCCACTACAAGAAAACTGGGAAGCCTCTTGAAGGAATGGCGGACGCCGACTGGGCAGGGCAGTCTGCGGACAGAAAATCGTACTACGTATTTACCTTGGCTGCTGTGTCTTGGGAGTCGAAAAAACAGACTGTCGTTGCACTCTCAAGCACAGAGGCGGAATACATCGCCCTGGCGAATGCAACCAAGGAGGCCACGTACCTCCGGCGACTCCTACAAGACCTAGGAGCTGGGGAGTTTATTGAAGAGCCAACCACACTTTTTAGCGACAGCCAAAGTGCACAAAGCTTGGTTCGGAACGAGGGTCACCACCATCGCACCAAACACATCGATGTTCGACACCACTTCGTTCGAGAAGCCCTAAGGAACGGCGACGTCGATGTGAGGTATTTGAAGACAGAAGATATGCCCGCTGATGTCTTCACAAAGGGACTTGGAAGAGTTAAACTAGAGAAGTTTAAGAACTTGGTGGGTCTCTGCTCTCCCGAAGGCACAGATACAACCTGTGAGGGGAAGTGTTAAAATCTGGTGAAATTTTAATTTTACACAGGTTTAAACAAAGAAAAAATATTGCAGGTCTTAATATTTTTATATATATATAATTTTATAATTATATTATTATATTAATTATATATATAATTTTTTATATATATTTTATATATAAAATTTTATATATGTTAAGTTTCAATAATCGCGAGTTTTTAGAGTCTTTTGGACATAATGAGTTTACCCTTTTAGAAAGAAGACGCTTAGTCTAAAATTGAATCACAAAGCTTTAATTCGATCGCAAATTGCCTATCACGTTTTATCCCTACGAAACATGAAACCACCTTACTACCTTGTCTTTTTCAACTCACCGAGAGAAAGAATTACTCAAGCGATCAATGCAATCACCCCAACAAAAATTGAATACGTCGCAATAAAACGTGCATACGGAAGGTATCTTTTACGATATACAGTGAGAGACAGGTGGTATTTGTCTCCTCATGAAGAAGCAACATTTTTATTAGATGTCGTTGAAACGTCGGAAGAAGTGGTAAGCAGTATTGATGTTGGAATGAAGTGTCATTTTAGTCTGGCGTCGAGATCTTTAGATCGATTAAACATTCTTATAGTAGTGAATGAAGCTCGACATATTTTTCAAGTGATTAATTTAGCGATGCAGCACGGATTGTTTATTAAGAATCCTGTCATTCTAACGATGGAGAAATCAATTAAACCTCGAGCTTCATTTACTCTTGGTATTCAAGCATCAACTACGATGGTATCACAAGGTGATGATATGCCATATCAGTACGACTATGAAGCAAATGAGTATCTGCGATTAATGAGAGAAATTTTATTGGAAATTTTTAATCGATATACAGATGAAATAGCTAGAATTGACTGGCAAGAGGAATATATTCGCGTTCTAACAAATAACTCTGGTGAAGTTAGTTACAAACCAACTGCTTCAGAAAGAGCAAAAATGTCACAACGAATGTTGAGAGTATTGTCAAAGAAAAGGTTAATTCACTTCTTACTATACTAATGATCTTTAATGATTTTTCAATGTGGAAAAATGCAGTTCAAGAACCAACTATGTCTGGTGAACGCAAACAAGTTGATCGAAGGGCACGTATCATCCAAATGGTAAATAATGCTGCACAACTTGGACCATTTATCATTTTTAAGTTATTAGATGTGTTTTCGAGACATGAATCAATTTTTGCTTCTAAAAAGAACACAGGAAAGATTGTTGATATGTTGTTTTAACTGGCTGGATCATCTGATAATGACAAGTTTTTAGATTGTGCCGATGTGAAGGGAATGGATGCTTCAACTTCTAAAACTTCAACTGTATTGATTAATGATGTCTGTTTTAACGTCGTTCGTGAGTTACCTGTTGAAAAATTCTTTTTCGGACGTGGGAGTGATGGCGTATTGTTGAGAGTGATGACTCCGTTCATGTTTCAGCTCTTGGTCGAGTTTTACGGGCATCTCAGAAGTACGCCGAGTCCGAGAGTTTTGTCCTACGTGAGCCGACGACTTTTGGAAACGTATAAAACTTCTTTTGAAACTTTTCCGTCTGGAAGATACTCAACTAAAACTCAACACAGTTTAGTTAATGCGGCGATTGTTAAATTACTAAATAATCTCTTACGGCGGAAAGCTAATGAGGTTAATGTGAGTGCAGATGGGCCTGTAAGTGGGGATGATCTTGCGTTACTATATAAGATATATGCCTTAAATGCAAGGGATGTTGCTGGCGATACGAGCTTGTTATTAAAACAAATTTTTCTGAGAGTTGGGTTACGAATAGATTCCTCATTATCACGGTTTATTGGTGTTTTCTTACAGCAAACTGCTTGTCTAGGGAAGCCTTGGCCTAAACCAGATCGGATATCAATTGACGTCTGAACACGGTAGTCAAGGAGCTTTTGATGTATTAAGCGGTTTTAATGAGGTTATGGACGTGACTCGTGAGTTCTCAAGTCGTGTTGAACTTCCTGAGAACTGGGTAGGAATAATGCGCGTATATGCAAATTTATGTCGACGAGTTAAGGTCATTTTTAATGAGATCATTAGTATTCCTAAGAGTATAGCAGCATATGTGTTACAAGTTGGAGTTACAACATGGTTCATTATTCCTTACTTTGCTATTTATATGACTGAAGGGTTTGGGTTACCACCACCAGCCTGGAAAATCAATGATAAAATTACTTTCCCGACATCATCTTTTACTCCACGTGGTGATTATTTACGATGGCATTTCCGAAACTTAGTTAGAAGAAAAGATAGTACAGATATTTCAGACTATATTCGAGATCTTCGGACTATTTATGACTCAAAGCTCAGCGCAATTGAACAGGTAACTAGAATTCGTGAATTAAAAATGAAGCACTTACCTTCAGTTCTCTCTTTATATGATACTGATTTAATTGAGAGTCTTGGGATCAATTGGAAAATATGTATGGATTACAATGACCCCTTAGCTTATGATGATAAATCTAAAGCTGTTGAATTTTGTGCCAAAGTCATTTTTGAAATAGGACCCAAAGCTAGAGCAGTCACCAAACAACAAGGTGACAGAACTTGGAATTTCAGATTTGTATATATTATCAACGATGAACCTGTAGTTAAAACGGCCTATGTCAGCACCTTTAAAGGTGAAGGTGTTGAAATGTCAAGCCTAGCAACTGACAAAGCTATATCTTTGACTGTGAAACAGGCAGGTATGTTAGCAATATGCAACTTTGCACTAGTGGCAGAGCTAGCATATACTAAAGATAGTCTTGTATTGCAGACTCCATTATGTGGAGCAATTTTTAATAAAGATGAAGTTGTCACAATGGGTCGTGAATTAGGGGCAACAGAAATGGGTTCATTTATTGGCAACCTAAATATCAGTTGCCAAAGTGGAAGTCAATACATACATAGGTCTGTTATGTATTTAGCAGGAGTAGCGGTAGTGTACGCTACTAGAGCTGTTAAAGATGAAAAGATCAGATATTCTATTATTGGAAAGACCTTGAAGCAGTATCACATGAATATAGAAGAAGGGGAAGAGTTCAATTCAACCACCTTTCAACAATTGATCGGGTCTCTTCTATATCTGGCTACCTGTACCCGCCCAGATATCGCCTTCACAGTCAGTATGCTCAGCCAGTTTAACAGCTGCCCTAAAAAGCATCACTGGAATGCGGCGAAACGTGTCCTCCATTACCTCAAGCACTCAAAACATGTAGGTATCCACTACAAGAAAACTGGGAAGCCTCTTGAAGGAATGGCGGACGCCGACTGGGCAGGGCAGTCTGCGGACAGAAAATCGTACTACGTATTTACCTTGGCTGCTGTGTCTTGGGAGTCGAAAAAACAGACTGTCGTTGCACTCTCAAGCACAGAGGCGGAATACATCGCCCTGGCGAATGCAACCAAGGAGGCCACGTACCTCCGGCGACTCCTACAAGACCTAGGAGCTGGGGAGTTTATTGAAGAGCCAACCACACTTTTTAGCGACAGCCAAAGTGCACAAAGCTTGGTTCGGAACGAGGGTCACCACCATCGCACCAAACACATCGATGTTCGACACCACTTCGTTCGAGAAGCCCTAAGGAACGGCGACGTCGATGTGAGGTATTTGAAGACAGAAGATATGCCCGCTGATGTCTTCACAAAGGGACTTGGAAGAGTTAAACTAGAGAAGTTTAAGAACTTGGTGGGTCTCTGCTCTCCCGAAGGCACAGATACAACCTGTGAGGGGAAGTGTTAAAATCTGGTGAAATTTTAATTTTACACAGGTTTAAACAAAGAAAAAATATTGCAGGTCTTAATATTTTTATATATATATAATTTTATAATTTGTAACTAACTTCACCAGAGTTATTTGTTAGAACGCGAATATATTATATATATATATTATTATATTAATTTTATGTATAATTTTTTATATATATTTTATATATAAAATTTTATATATGTTAAGTTTCAATAATCGCGAGTTTTTAGAGTCTTTTGGACATAATGAGTTTACCCTTTTAGAAAGAAGACGCTTAGTCTAAAATTGAATCACAAAGCTTTAATTCGATCGCAAATTGCCTATCACGTTTTATCCCTACGAAACATGAAACCACCTTACTACCTTGTCTTTTTCAACTCACCGAGAGAAAGAATTACTCAAGCGATCAATGCAATCACCCCAACAAAAATTGAATACGTCGCAATAAAACGTGCATACGGAAGGTATCTTTTACGATATACAGTGAGAGACAGGTGGTATTTGTCTCCTCATGAAGAAGCAACATTTTTATTAGATGTCGTTGAAACGTCGGAAGAAGTGGTAAGCAGTATTGTTGATGTTGAAATGGAGGCTAAGTGTCATTTTAGTCTGGCGTCGAGATCATTAGATCGATTAAACATTCTTATAGTAGTGAATGAAGCTCGACATATTTTTCAAGTGATTAATTTAGCGATGCAGCACGGATTGTTTATTAAGAATCATGTCATTCTAACGATGGAGAAATCAATTAAACCTCGAGCTTCATTTACTCTTGGTATTCAAGCATCAACTACGATGGTATCACAAGGTGATGATATGCCATATCAGTACGACTATGAAGCAAATGAGTATCTGCGATTAATGAGAGAAATTTTATTGGAAATTTTTAATCGATATACAGATGAAATAGCTAGAATTGACTGGCAAGAGGAATATATTCGCGTTCTAACAAATAACTCTGGTGAAGTTAGTTACAAACCAACTGCTTCAGAAAGAGCAAAAATGTCACAACGAATGTTGAGAGTATTGTCAAAGAAAAGGTTAATTCACTTCTTACTATACTAATGATCTTTAATGATTTTTCAATGTGGAAAAATGCAGTTCAAGAACCAACTATGTCTGGTGAACGCAAACAAGTTGATCGAAGGGCACGTATCATCCAAATGGTAAATAATGCTGCACAACTTGGACCATTTATCATTTTTAAGTTATTAGATGTGTTTTCGAGACATGAATCAATTTTTGCTTCTAAAAAGAACACAGGAAAGATTGTTGATATGTTGTTTTAACTGGCTGGATCATCTGATAATGACAAGTTTTTAGATTGTGCCGATGTGAAGGGAATGGATGCTTCAACTTCTAAAACTTTAACTGTATTGATTAATGATGTCTGTTTTAACGTCGTTCGTGAGTTACTGGTTGAAAAATTCTTTTTCGGACGTGGGAGTGATTGGCGTATTGTTGAGAGTGATGACTCCGTTCATGTTTCAGCTCTTGGTCGAGTTTTACGGGCATCTCAGAAGTACGCCGAGTCCGAGAGTTTTGTCCTACGTGAGCCGACGACTTTTGGAAACGTATAAAACTTCTTTTGAACCTTTTCCGTCTGGAAGATACTCAACTAACACTCAACACAGTTTAGTTAATGCGGCGATTGTTAAATTACTAAATAATCTCTTACGGCGGAAAGCTAATGAGGTTAATGTGAGTGCAGATGGGCCTGTAAGTGGGGATGATCTTGCGTTACTATATAAGATATATGCCTTAAATGCAAGGGATGTTGCTGGCGATACGAGCTTGTTATTAAAACAAATTTTTCTGAGATTTGGGTTACGAATAGATTCCTCATTATCACGGTTTATTGGTGTTTTCTTACAGCAAACTGCTTGTCTAGGGAAGCCTTGGCCTAAACCAGATCGGATATCAATTGTGACGTCTGAACACGGTAGTCAAGGAGCTTTTGATGTATTAAGCGGTTTTAATGAGGTTATGGACGTGACTCGTGAGTTCTCAAGTCGTGTTGAACTTCCTGAGAACTGGGTAGGAATAATGCGCGTATATGCAAATTTATGTCGACGAGTTAAGGTCATTTTTAATGAGATCATTAGTATTCCTAAGAGTATAGCAGCATATGTGTTACAAGTTGGAGTTACAACATGGTTCATTATTCCTTACTTTGCTATTTATATGACTGAAGGGTTTGGGTTACCACCACCAGCCTGGAAAATCAATGATAAAATTACTTTCCCGACATCATCTTTTACTCCACGTGGTGATTATTTACGATGGCATTTCCGAAACTTAGTTAGAAGAAAAGATAGTACAGATATTTCAGACTATATTCGAGATCTTCGGACTATTTATGACTCAAAGCTCAGCGCAATTGAACGGGTAACTAGAATTCGTGAGTTAAAATTGAAGCACTTACCTTCAGTTCTCTCTTTATATGATACTGATTTAATTGAGAGTCTTGGGATCAATTGGAAAATATGTATGGATTACAATGACCCCTTAGCTTATGATGATAAATCTAAAGCTGTTGAATTTTGTGCCAAAGTCATTTTTGAAATAGGACCCAAAGCTAGAGCAGTCACCAAACAACAAGGTGACAGAACTTGGACTTTCAGATTTGTATATATGATCAACGATGAACCTGTAGTTAAAACGGCCTATGTCAGCACCTTTAAAGGTGAAGGTGTTGAAATGTCAAGCCTAGCAACTGACAAAGCTATATCTTTGACTGTGAAACAGGCAGGTATGTTAGCAATATGCACCTTTGCACTAGTGGCAGAGCTAGCATATACTAAAGATAGTCTTGTATTGCAGACTCCATTATGTGGAGCAATTTTTAATATAGTTGAAGTTGTCACAATGGGTCGTGAATTAGGGGCAACAGAAATGGGTTCATTTATTGGCAACCTAAATATCAGTTGCCAAAGTGGAAGTCAATACATACATAGGTCTGTTATGTATTTAGCAGGAGTAGCGGTAGTGTGCGCTACTAGAGCTGTTAAAGATGAAAAGATCAGATATTCTATTATTGTAAAGACCTTGAAGCAGTATCACATGAATATAGAAGAAGGGGAAGAGTTCAATTCAACCACCTTTCAACAATTGATCGGGTCTCTTCTATATCTGGCTACCTGTACCCGCCCAGATATCGCCTTCACAGTCAGTATGCTCAGCCAGTTTAACAGCTGCCCTAATAAGCATCACTAGAATGCGGCGAAACGTGTCCTCCATTACCTCAAGCACTCAAAACATGTAGGTATCCACTACAAGAAAACTGGGAAGCCTCTTGAAGGAATGGCGGACGCCGACTGGGCAGGGCAGTCTGCGGACAGAAAATCGTACTACGTATTTACCTTGGCTGCTGTGTCTTGGGAGTCGAAAAAACAGACTGTCGTTGCACTCTCAAGCACAGAGGCGGAATACATCGCCCTGGCGAATGCAACCAAGGAGGCCACGTACCTCCGGCGACTCCTACAAGACCTAGGAGCTGGGGAGTTTATTGAAGAGCCAACCACACTTTTTAGCGACAGCCAAAGTGCACAAAGCTTGGTTCGGAACGAGGGTCACCACCATCGCACCAAACACATCGATGTTCGACACCACTTCGTTCGAGAAGCCCTAAGGAACGGCGACGTCGATGTGAGGTATTTGAAGACAGAAGATATGCCCGCTGATGTCTTCACAAAGGGACTTGGAAGAGTTAAACTAGAGAAGTTTAAGAACTTGGTGGGTCTCTGCTCTCCCGAAGGCACAGATACAACCTGTGAGGGGAAGTGTTAAAATCTGGTGAAATTTTAATTTTACACAGGTTTAAACAAAGAAAAAATATTGCAGGTCTTAATATTTTTATATATATATAATTTTATAATTATATTATTATTTTAATTTTATATATAATTTTTTATATATATTTTATATATAAAATTTTATATATGTTAAGTTTCAATAATCGCGAGTTTTTAGAGTCTTTAAGACATAATGAGTTTACCCTATTAGAAAGAAGACGCTTAGTCTAAAATTGAATCACAAAGCTTTAATTCGATCGCAAATTGCCTATCACGTTTTATCCCTACGAAACATGAAACCACCTTACTACCTTGTCTTTTTCAACTCACCGAGAGAAAGAATTACTCAAGCGATCAATGCAATCACCCCAACAAAAATTGAATACATCGCAATAAAACGTGCATACGGAAGGTATCTTTTACGATATACAGTGAGAGACAGGTGGTATTTGTCTCCTCATGAAGAAGCAACATTTTTATTAGATGTCGTTGAAACGTCGGAAGAAGTGGTAAGCAGTATTGATGTTGGAATGGAGGCTAAGTGTCATTTTAGTCTGGCGTCGAGATCTTTAGATCGATTAAACATTCTTATAGTAGTGAATGAAGCTCGACATATTTTTCAAGTGATTAATTTAGCGATGCAGCACGGATTGTTTATTAAGAATCCTGTCATTCTAACGATGGAGAAATCAATTAAACCTCGAGCTTCATTTACTCTTGGTATTCAAGCATCAACTACGATGGTATCACAAGGTGATGATATGCCATATCAGTACGACTATGAAGCAAATGAGTATCTGCGATTAATGAGAGAAATTTTATTGGACATTTTTAATCGATATACAGATGAAATAGCTAGAATTGACTGGCAAGAGGAATATATTCGCGTTCTCACAAATAACTCTCGTGAAGTTAGTTACAAACCAACTGCTTCAGAAAGAGCAAAAATGTCACAACGAATGTTGAGAGTATTGTCAAAGAAAAGGTTAATTCACTTCTTACTATACTAATGATCTTTAATGATTTTTCAATGTGGAAAAATGCAGTTCAAGAACCAACTATGTCTGGTGAACGCAAACAAGTTGATCGAAGGGCACGTATCATCCAAATGGTAAATAATGCTGCACAGCTTGGACCATTTATCATTTTTAAGTTATTAGATGTGTTTTCGAGACATGAATCAATTTTTGCTTCTAAAAAGAACACAGGAAAGATTGTTGATATGTTGTTTTAACTGGCTGGATCATCTGATAATGACATGTTTTTAGATTGTGCCGATGTGAAGAGAATGGATGCTTCAACTTCTAAAACTTCAACTGTATTGATTAATGATGTCTGTTTTAACGTCGTTCGTGAGTTACCTGTTGAAAAATTCTTTTTCGGACGTGGGAGTGATTGGCGTATTGTTGAGAGTGATGACTCCGTTCATGTTTCAGCTCTTGGTCGAGTTTTACGGGCATCTCAGAAGTACGCCGAGTCCGAGAGTTTTGTCCTACGTGAACCGACGACTTTTGGAAACGTATTAACTTCTTTTGAAACTTTTCCGTCTGGAAGATACTCAACTAACACTCAACACAGTTTAGTTAATGCGGCGATTGTTAAATTACTAAATAATCTCTTACGGCGGAAAGCTAATGAGGTTAATGTGAGTGCAGATGGGCCTGTAAGTGGGGATGATCTTGCGTTACTATATAAGATATATGCCTTAAATGCAAGGGATGTTGCTGGCGATACGAGCTTGTTATTAAAACAAATTTTTCTGAGATTTGGGTTACGAATAGATTCCTCATTATCACGGTTTATTGGTGTTTTCTTACAGCAAACTGCTTGTCTAGGGAAGCCTTGGCCTAAACCAGATCGGATATCAATTGTGACGTCTGAACACGGTAGTCAAGGAGCTTTTGATGTATTAAGCGGTTTTAATGAGGTTATGGACGTGACTCGTGAGTTCTCAAGTCGTGTTGAACTTCCTGAGAACTGGGTAGGAATAATGCGCGTATATGCAAATTTATGTCGACGAGTTAAGGTCATTTTTAATGAGATCATTAGTATTCCTAAGAGTATAGCAGCATATGTGTTACAAGTTGGAGTTACAACATGGTTCATTATTCCTTACTTTGCTATTTATATGACTGAAGGGTTTGGGTTACCACCACCAGCCTGGAAAATCAATGATAAAATTACTTTCCCGACATCATCTTTTACTCCACGTGGTGATTATTTACGATGGCATTTCCGAAACTTAGTTAGAAGAAAAGATAGTACAGATATTTCAGACTATATTCGAGATCTTCGGACTATTTATGACTCAAAGCTCAGCGCAATTGAACGGGTAACTAGAATTCGTGAGTTAAAATTGAAGCACTTACCTTCAGTTCTCTCTTTATATGATACTGATTTAATTGAGAGTCTTGGGATCAATTGGAAAATATGTATGGATTACAATGACCCCTTAGCTTATGATGATAAATCTAAAGCTGTTGAATTTTGTGCCAAAGTCATTTTTGAAATAGGACCCAAAGCTAGAGCAGTCACCAAACAACAAGGTGACAGAACTTGGACTTTCAGATTTGTATATATGATCAACGATGAACCTGTAGTTAAAACGGCCTATGTCAGCACCTTTAAAGGTGAAGGTGTTGAAATGTCAAGCCTAGCAACTGACAAAGCTATATCTTTGACTGTGAAACAGGCAGGTATGTTAGCAATATGCACCTTTGCACTAGTGGCAGAGCTAGCATATACTAAAGATAGTCTTGTATTGCAGACTCCATTATGTGGAGCAATTTTTAATATAGTTGAAGTTGTCACAATGGGTCGTGAATTAGGGGCAACAGAAATGGGTTCATTTATTGGCAACCTAAATATCAGTTGCCAAAGTGGAAGTCAATACATACATAGGTCTGTTATGTATTTAGCAGGAGTAGCGGTAGTGTGCGCTACTAGAGCTGTTAAAGATGAAAAGATCAGATATTCTATTATTGTAAAGACCTTGAAGCAGTATCACATGAATATAGAAGAAGGGGAAGAGTTCAATTCAACCACCTTTCAACAATTGATCGGGTCTCTTCTATATCTGGCTACCTGTACCCGCCCAGATATCGCCTTCACAGTCAGTATGCTCAGCCAGTTTAACAGCTGCCCTAATAAGCATCACTAGAATGCGGCGAAACGTGTCCTCCATTACCTCAAGCACTCAAAACATGTAGGTATCCACTACAAGAAAACTGGGAAGCCTCTTGAAGGAATGGCGGACGCCGACTGGGCAGGGCAGTCTGCGGACAGAAAATCGTACTACGTATTTACCTTGGCTGCTGTGTCTTGGGAGTCGAAAAAACAGACTGTCGTTGCACTCTCAAGCACAGAGGCGGAATACATCGCCCTGGCGAATGCAACCAAGGAGGCCACGTACCTCCGGCGACTCCTACAAGACCTAGGAGCTGGGGAGTTTATTGAAGAGCCAACCACACTTTTTAGCGACAGCCAAAGTGCACAAAGCTTGGTTCGGAACGAGGGTCACCACCATCGCACCAAACACATCGATGTTCGACACCACTTCGTTCGAGAAGCCCTAAGGAACGGCGACGTCGATGTGAGGTATTTGAAGACAGAAGATATGCCCGCTGATGTCTTCACAAAGGGACTTGGAAGAGTTAAACTAGAGAAGTTTAAGAACTTGGTGGGTCTCTGCTCTCCCGAAGGCACAGATACAACCTGTGAGGGGAAGTGTTAAAATCTGGTGAAATTTTAATTTTACACAGGTTTAAACAAAGAAAAAATATTGCAGGTCTTAATATTTTTATATATATATAATTTTATAATTATATTATTATATTAATTTTATATATAATTTTTTATATATATTTTATATATAAAATTTTATATATGTTAAGTTTCAATAATCGCGAGTTTTTAGAGTCTTTTGGACATAATGAGTTTACCCTTTTAGAAAGAAGACGCTTAGTCTAAAATTGAATCACAAAGCTTTAATTCGATCGCAAATTGCCTATCACGTTTTATCCCTACGAAACATGAAACCACCTTACTACCTTGTCTTTTTCAACTCACCGAGAGAAAGAATTACTCAAGCGATCAATGCAATCACCCCAACAAAAATTAAATACGTCGCAATAAAACGTGCATACGGAAGGTATCTTTTACGATATACAGTGAGAGACAGGTGGTATTTGTCTCCTCATGAAGAAGCAACATTTTTATTAGATGTCGTTGAAACGTCGGAAGAAGTGGTAAGCAGTATTGATGTTGGAATGAAGTGTCATTTTAGTCTGGCGTCGAGATCTTTAGATCGATTAAACATTCTTATAGTAGTGAATGAAGCTCGACATATTTTTCAAGTGATTAATTTAGCGATGCAGCACGGATTGTTTATTAAGAATCCTGTCATTCTAACGATGGAGAAATCAATTAAACCTCGAGCTTCATTTACTCTTGGTATTCAAGCATCAACTACGATGGTATCACAAGGTGATGATATGCCATATCAGTACGACTATGAAGCAAATGAGTATCTGCGATTAATGAGAGAAATTTTATTGGAAATTTTTAATCGATATACAGATGAAATAGCTAGAATTGACTGGCAAGAGGAATATATTCGCGTTCTAACAAATAACTCTGGTGAAGTTAGTTACAAACCAACTGCTTCAGAAAGAGCAAAAATGTCACAACGAATGTTGAGAGTATTGTCAAAGAAAAGGTTAATTCACTTCTTACTATACTAATGATCTTTAATGATTTTTCAATGTGGAAAAATGCAGTTCAAGAACCAACTATGTCTGGTGAACGCAAACAAGTTGATCGAAGGGCACGTATCATCCAAATGGTAAATAATGCTGCACAACTTGGACCATTTATCATTTTTAAGTTATTAGATGTGTTTTCGAGACATGAATCAATTTTTGCTTCTAAAAAGAACACAGGAAAGATTGTTGATATGTTGTTTTAACTGGCTGGATCATCTGATAATGACAAGTTTTTAGATTGTGCCGATGTGAAGGGAATGGATGCTTCAACTTCTAAAACTTCAACTGTATTGATTAATGATGTCTGTTTTAACGTCGTTCGTGAGTTACCTGTTGAAAAATTCTTTTTCGGACGTGGGAGTGATGGCGTATTGTTGAGAGTGATGACTCCGTTCATGTTTCAGCTCTTGGTCGAGTTTTACGGGCATCTCAGAAGTACGCCGAGTCCGAGAGTTTTGTCCTACGTGAGCCGACGACTTTTGGAAACGTATAAAACTTCTTTTGAAACTTTTCCGTCTGGAAGATACTCAACTAAAACTCAACACAGTTTAGTTAATGCGGCGATTGTTAAATTACTAAATAATCTCTTACGGCGGAAAGCTAATGAGGTTAATGTGAGTGCAGATGGGCCTGTAAGTGGGGATGATCTTGCGTTACTATATAAGATATATGCCTTAAATGCAAGGGATGTTGCTGGCGATACGAGCTTGTTATTAAAACAAATTTTTCTGAGAGTTGGGTTACGAATAGATTCCTCATTATCACGGTTTATTGGTGTTTTCTTACAGCAAACTGCTTGTCTAGGGAAGCCTTGGCCTAAACCAGATCGGATATCAATTGACGTCTGAACACGGTAGTCAAGGAGCTTTTGATGTATTAAGCGGTTTTAATGAGGTTATGGACGTGACTCGTGAGTTCTCAAGTCGTGTTGAACTTCCTGAGAACTGGGTAGGAATAATGCGCGTATATGCAAATTTATGTCGACGAGTTAAGGTCATTTTTAATGAGATCATTAGTATTCCTAAGAGTATAGCAGCATATGTGTTACAAGTTGGAGTTACAACATGGTTCATTATTCCTTACTTTGCTATTTATATGACTGAAGGGTTTGGGTTACCACCACCAGCCTGGAAAATCAATGATAAAATTACTTTCCCGACATCATCTTTTACTCCACGTGGTGATTATTTACGATGGCATTTCCGAAACTTAGTTAGAAGAAAAGATAGTACAGATATTTCAGACTATATTCGAGATCTTCGGACTATTTATGACTCAAAGCTCAGCGCAATTGAACAGGTAACTAGAATTCGTGAATTAAAAATGAAGCACTTACCTTCAGTTCTCTCTTTATATGATACTGATTTAATTGAGAGTCTTGGGATCAATTGGAAAATATGTATGGATTACAATGACCCCTTAGCTTATGATGATAAATCTTAAGCTGTTGAATTTTGTGCCAAAGTCATTTTTGAAATAGGACCCAAAGCTAGAGCAGTCACCAAACAACAAGGTGACAGAACTTGGAATTTCAGATTTGTATATATTATCAACGATGAACCTGTAGTTAAAACGGCCTATGTCAGCACCTTTAAAGGTGAAGGTGTTGAAATGTCAAGCCTAGCAACTGACAAAGCTATATCTTTGACTGTGAAACAGGCAGGTATGTTAGCAATATGCAACTTTGCACTAGTGGCAGAGCTAGCATATACTAAAGATAGTCTTGTATTGCAGACTCCATTATGTGGAGCAATTTTTAATAAAGATGAAGTTGTCACAATGGGTCGTGAATTAGGGGCAACAGAAATGGGTTCATTTATTGGCAACCTAAATATCAGTTGCCAAAGTGGAAGTCAATACATACATAGGTCTGTTATGTATTTAGCAGGAGTAGCGGTAGTGTACGCTACTAGAGCTGTTAAAGATGAAAAGATCAGATATTCTATTATTGGAAAGACCTTGAAGCAGTATCACATGAATATAGAAGAAGGGGAAGAGTTCAATTCAACCACCTTTCAACAATTGATCGGGTCTCTTCTATATCTGGCTACCTGTACCCGCCCAGATATCGCCTTCACAGTCAGTATGCTCAGCCAGTTTAACAGCTGCCCTAAAAAGCATCACTGGAATGCGGCGAAACGTGTCCTCCATTACCTCAAGCACTCAAAACATGTAGGTATCCACTACAAGAAAACTGGGAAGCCTCTTGAAGGAATGGCGGACGCCGACTGGGCAGGGCAGTCTGCGGACAGAAAATCGTACTACGTATTTACCTTGGCTGCTGTGTCTTGGGAGTCGAAAAAACAGACTGTCGTTGCACTCTCAAGCACAGAGGCGGAATACATCGCCCTGGCGAATGCAACCAAGGAGGCCACGTACCTCCGGCGACTCCTACAAGACCTAGGAGCTGGGGAGTTTATTGAAGAGCCAACCACACTTTTTAGCGACAGCCAAAGTGCACAAAGCTTGGTTCGGAACGAGGGTCACCACCATCGCACCAAACACATCGATGTTCGACACCACTTCGTTCGAGAAGCCCTAAGGAACGGCGACGTCGATGTGAGGTATTTGAAGACAGAAGATATGCCCGCTGATGTCTTCACAAAGGGACTTGGAAGAGTTAAACTAGAGAAGTTTAAGAACTTGGTGGGTCTCTGCTCTCCCGAAGGCACAGATACAACCTGTGAGGGGAAGTGTTAAAATCTGGTGAAATTTTAATTTTACACAGGTTTAAACAAAGAAAAAATATTGCAGGTCTTAATATTTTTATATATATATAATTTTATAATTTGTAACTAACTTCACCAGAGTTATTTGTTAGAACGCGAATATATTATATATATATATTATTATATTAATTTTATGTATAATTTTTTATATATATTTTATATATAAAATTTTATATATGTTAAGTTTCAATAATCGCGAGTTTTTAGAGTCTTTTGGACATAATGAGTTTACCCTTTTAGAAAGAAGACGCTTAGTCTAAAATTGAATCACAAAGCTTTAATTCGATCGCAAATTGCCTATCACGTTTTATCCCTACGAAACATGAAACCACCTTACTACCTTGTCTTTTTCAACTCACCGAGAGAAAGAATTACTCAAGCGATCAATGCAATCACCCCAACAAAAATTGAATACGTCGCAATAAAACGTGCATACGGAAGGTATCTTTTACGATATACAGTGAGAGACAGGTGGTATTTGTCTCCTCATGAAGAAGCAACATTTTTATTAGATGTCGTTGAAACGTCGGAAGAAGTGGTAAGCAGTATTGTTGATGTTGAAATGGAGGCTAAGTGTCATTTTAGTCTGGCGTCGAGATCATTAGATCGATTAAACATTCTTATAGTAGTGAATGAAGCTCGACATATTTTTCAAGTGATTAATTTAGCGATGCAGCACGGATTGTTTATTAAGAATCATGTCATTCTAACGATGGAGAAATCAATTAAACCTCGAGCTTCATTTACTCTTGGTATTCAAGCATCAACTACGATGGTATCACAAGGTGATGATATGCCATATCAGTACGACTATGAAGCAAATGAGTATCTGCGATTAATGAGAGAAATTTTATTGGAAATTTTTAATCGATATACAGATGAAATAGCTAGAATTGACTGGCAAGAGGAATATATTCGCGTTCTAACAAATAACTCTGGTGAAGTTAGTTACAAACCAACTGCTTCAGAAAGAGCAAAAATGTCACAACGAATGTTGAGAGTATTGTCAAAGAAAAGGTTAATTCACTTCTTACTATACTAATGATCTTTAATGATTTTTCAATGTGGAAAAATGCAGTTCAAGAACCAACTATGTCTGGTGAACGCAAACAAGTTGATCGAAGGGCACGTATCATCCAAATGGTAAATAATGCTGCACAACTTGGACCATTTATCATTTTTAAGTTATTAGATGTGTTTTCGAGACATGAATCAATTTTTGCTTCTAAAAAGAACACAGGAAAGATTGTTGATATGTTGTTTTAACTGGCTGGATCATCTGATAATGACAAGTTTTTAGATTGTGCCGATGTGAAGGGAATGGATGCTTCAACTTCTAAAACTTTAACTGTATTGATTAATGATGTCTGTTTTAACGTCGTTCGTGAGTTACTGGTTGAAAAATTCTTTTTCGGACGTGGGAGTGATTGGCGTATTGTTGAGAGTGATGACTCCGTTCATGTTTCAGCTCTTGGTCGAGTTTTACGGGCATCTCAGAAGTACGCCGAGTCCGAGAGTTTTGTCCTACGTGAGCCGACGACTTTTGGAAACGTATAAAACTTCTTTTGAACCTTTTCCGTCTGGAAGATACTCAACTAACACTCAACACAGTTTAGTTAATGCGGCGATTGTTAAATTACTAAATAATCTCTTACGGCGGAAAGCTAATGAGGTTAATGTGAGTGCAGATGGGCCTGTAAGTGGGGATGATCTTGCGTTACTATATAAGATATATGCCTTAAATGCAAGGGATGTTGCTGGCGATACGAGCTTGTTATTAAAACAAATTTTTCTGAGATTTGGGTTACGAATAGATTCCTCATTATCACGGTTTATTGGTGTTTTCTTACAGCAAACTGCTTGTCTAGGGAAGCCTTGGCCTAAACCAGATCGGATATCAATTGTGACGTCTGAACACGGTAGTCAAGGAGCTTTTGATGTATTAAGCGGTTTTAATGAGGTTATGGACGTGACTCGTGAGTTCTCAAGTCGTGTTGAACTTCCTGAGAACTGGGTAGGAATAATGCGCGTATATGCAAATTTATGTCGACGAGTTAAGGTCATTTTTAATGAGATCATTAGTATTCCTAAGAGTATAGCAGCATATGTGTTACAAGTTGGAGTTACAACATGGTTCATTATTCCTTACTTTGCTATTTATATGACTGAAGGGTTTGGGTTACCACCACCAGCCTGGAAAATCAATGATAAAATTACTTTCCCGACATCATCTTTTACTCCACGTGGTGATTATTTACGATGGCATTTCCGAAACTTAGTTAGAAGAAAAGATAGTACAGATATTTCAGACTATATTCGAGATCTTCGGACTATTTATGACTCAAAGCTCAGCGCAATTGAACGGGTAACTAGAATTCGTGAGTTAAAATTGAAGCACTTACCTTCAGTTCTCTCTTTATATGATACTGATTTAATTGAGAGTCTTGGGATCAATTGGAAAATATGTATGGATTACAATGACCCCTTAGCTTATGATGATAAATCTAAAGCTGTTGAATTTTGTGCCAAAGTCATTTTTGAAATAGGACCCAAAGCTAGAGCAGTCACCAAACAACAAGGTGACAGAACTTGGACTTTCAGATTTGTATATATGATCAACGATGAACCTGTAGTTAAAACGGCCTATGTCAGCACCTTTAAAGGTGAAGGTGTTGAAATGTCAAGCCTAGCAACTGACAAAGCTATATCTTTGACTGTGAAACAGGCAGGTATGTTAGCAATATGCACCTTTGCACTAGTGGCAGAGCTAGCATATACTAAAGATAGTCTTGTATTGCAGACTCCATTATGTGGAGCAATTTTTAATATAGTTGAAGTTGTCACAATGGGTCGTGAATTAGGGGCAACAGAAATGGGTTCATTTATTGGCAACCTAAATATCAGTTGCCAAAGTGGAAGTCAATACATACATAGGTCTGTTATGTATTTAGCAGGAGTAGCGGTAGTGTGCGCTACTAGAGCTGTTAAAGATGAAAAGATCAGATATTCTATTATTGTAAAGACCTTGAAGCAGTATCACATGAATATAGAAGAAGGGGAAGAGTTCAATTCAACCACCTTTCAACAATTGATCGGGTCTCTTCTATATCTGGCTACCTGTACCCGCCCAGATATCGCCTTCACAGTCAGTATGCTCAGCCAGTTTAACAGCTGCCCTAATAAGCATCACTAGAATGCGGCGAAACGTGTCCTCCATTACCTCAAGCACTCAAAACATGTAGGTATCCACTACAAGAAAACTGGGAAGCCTCTTGAAGGAATGGCGGACGCCGACTGGGCAGGGCAGTCTGCGGACAGAAAATCGTACTACGTATTTACCTTGGCTGCTGTGTCTTGGGAGTCGAAAAAACAGACTGTCGTTGCACTCTCAAGCACAGAGGCGGAATACATCGCCCTGGCGAATGCAACCAAGGAGGCCACGTACCTCCGGCGACTCCTACAAGACCTAGGAGCTGGGGAGTTTATTGAAGAGCCAACCACACTTTTTAGCGACAGCCAAAGTGCACAAAGCTTGGTTCGGAACGAGGGTCACCACCATCGCACCAAACACATCGATGTTCGACACCACTTCGTTCGAGAAGCCCTAAGGAACGGCGACGTCGATGTGAGGTATTTGAAGACAGAAGATATGCCCGCTGATGTCTTCACAAAGGGACTTGGAAGAGTTAAACTAGAGAAGTTTAAGAACTTGGTGGGTCTCTGCTCTCCCGAAGGCACAGATACAACCTGTGAGGGGAAGTGTTAAAATCTGGTGAAATTTTAATTTTACACAGGTTTAAACAAAGAAAAAATATTGCAGGTCTTAATATTTTTATATATATATAATTTTATAATTATATTATTATTTTAATTTTATATATAATTTTTTATATATATTTTATATATAAAATTTTATATATGTTAAGTTTCAATAATCGCGAGTTTTTAGAGTCTTTAAGACATAATGAGTTTACCCTATTAGAAAGAAGACGCTTAGTCTAAAATTGAATCACAAAGCTTTAATTCGATCGCAAATTGCCTATCACGTTTTATCCCTACGAAACATGAAACCACCTTACTACCTTGTCTTTTTCAACTCACCGAGAGAAAGAATTACTCAAGCGATCAATGCAATCACCCCAACAAAAATTGAATACATCGCAATAAAACGTGCATACGGAAGGTATCTTTTACGATATACAGTGAGAGACAGGTGGTATTTGTCTCCTCATGAAGAAGCAACATTTTTATTAGATGTCGTTGAAACGTCGGAAGAAGTGGTAAGCAGTATTGATGTTGGAATGGAGGCTAAGTGTCATTTTAGTCTGGCGTCGAGATCTTTAGATCGATTAAACATTCTTATAGTAGTGAATGAAGCTCGACATATTTTTCAAGTGATTAATTTAGCGATGCAGCACGGATTGTTTATTAAGAATCCTGTCATTCTAACGATGGAGAAATCAATTAAACCTCGAGCTTCATTTACTCTTGGTATTCAAGCATCAACTACGATGGTATCACAAGGTGATGATATGCCATATCAGTACGACTATGAAGCAAATGAGTATCTGCGATTAATGAGAGAAATTTTATTGGACATTTTTAATCGATATACAGATGAAATAGCTAGAATTGACTGGCAAGAGGAATATATTCGCGTTCTCACAAATAACTCTCGTGAAGTTAGTTACAAACCAACTGCTTCAGAAAGAGCAAAAATGTCACAACGAATGTTGAGAGTATTGTCAAAGAAAAGGTTAATTCACTTCTTACTATACTAATGATCTTTAATGATTTTTCAATGTGGAAAAATGCAGTTCAAGAACCAACTATGTCTGGTGAACGCAAACAAGTTGATCGAAGGGCACGTATCATCCAAATGGTAAATAATGCTGCACAGCTTGGACCATTTATCATTTTTAAGTTATTAGATGTGTTTTCGAGACATGAATCAATTTTTGCTTCTAAAAAGAACACAGGAAAGATTGTTGATATGTTGTTTTAACTGGCTGGATCATCTGATAATGACATGTTTTTAGATTGTGCCGATGTGAAGAGAATGGATGCTTCAACTTCTAAAACTTCAACTGTATTGATTAATGATGTCTGTTTTAACGTCGTTCGTGAGTTACCTGTTGAAAAATTCTTTTTCGGACGTGGGAGTGATTGGCGTATTGTTGAGAGTGATGACTCCGTTCATGTTTCAGCTCTTGGTCGAGTTTTACGGGCATCTCAGAAGTACGCCGAGTCCGAGAGTTTTGTCCTACGTGAACCGACGACTTTTGGAAACGTATTAACTTCTTTTGAAACTTTTCCGTCTGGAAGATACTCAACTAACACTCAACACAGTTTAGTTAATGCGGCGATTGTTAAATTACTAAATAATCTCTTACGGCGGAAAGCTAATGAGGTTAATGTGAGTGCAGATGGGCCTGTAAGTGGGGATGATCTTGCGTTACTATATAAGATATATGCCTTAAATGCAAGGGATGTTGCTGGCGATACGAGCTTGTTATTAAAACAAATTTTTCTGAGATTTGGGTTACGAATAGATTCCTCATTATCACGGTTTATTGGTGTTTTCTTACAGCAAACTGCTTGTCTAGGGAAGCCTTGGCCTAAACCAGATCGGATATCAATTGTGACGTCTGAACACGGTAGTCAAGGAGCTTTTGATGTATTAAGCGGTTTTAATGAGGTTATGGACGTGACTCGTGAGTTCTCAAGTCGTGTTGAACTTCCTGAGAACTGGGTAGGAATAATGCGCGTATATGCAAATTTATGTCGACGAGTTAAGGTCATTTTTAATGAGATCATTAGTATTCCTAAGAGTATAGCAGCATATGTGTTACAAGTTGGAGTTACAACATGGTTCATTATTCCTTACTTTGCTATTTATATGACTGAAGGGTTTGGGTTACCACCACCAGCCTGGAAAATCAATGATAAAATTACTTTCCCGACATCATCTTTTACTCCACGTGGTGATTATTTACGATGGCATTTCCGAAACTTAGTTAGAAGAAAAGATAGTACAGATATTTCAGACTATATTCGAGATCTTCGGACTATTTATGACTCAAAGCTCAGCGCAATTGAACGGGTAACTAGAATTCGTGAGTTAAAATTGAAGCACTTACCTTCAGTTCTCTCTTTATATGATACTGATTTAATTGAGAGTCTTGGGATCAATTGGAAAATATGTATGGATTACAATGACCCCTTAGCTTATGATGATAAATCTAAAGCTGTTGAATTTTGTGCCAAAGTCATTTTTGAAATAGGACCCAAAGCTAGAGCAGTCACCAAACAACAAGGTGACAGAACTTGGACTTTCAGATTTGTATATATGATCAACGATGAACCTGTAGTTAAAACGGCCTATGTCAGCACCTTTAAAGGTGAAGGTGTTGAAATGTCAAGCCTAGCAACTGACAAAGCTATATCTTTGACTGTGAAACAGGCAGGTATGTTAGCAATATGCACCTTTGCACTAGTGGCAGAGCTAGCATATACTAAAGATAGTCTTGTATTGCAGACTCCATTATGTGGAGCAATTTTTAATATAGTTGAAGTTGTCACAATGGGTCGTGAATTAGGGGCAACAGAAATGGGTTCATTTATTGGCAACCTAAATATCAGTTGCCAAAGTGGAAGTCAATACATACATAGGTCTGTTATGTATTTAGCAGGAGTAGCGGTAGTGTGCGCTACTAGAGCTGTTAAAGATGAAAAGATCAGATATTCTATTATTGTAAAGACCTTGAAGCAGTATCACATGAATATAGAAGAAGGGGAAGAGTTCAATTCAACCACCTTTCAACAATTGATCGGGTCTCTTCTATATCTGGCTACCTGTACCCGCCCAGATATCGCCTTCACAGTCAGTATGCTCAGCCAGTTTAACAGCTGCCCTAATAAGCATCACTAGAATGCGGCGAAACGTGTCCTCCATTACCTCAAGCACTCAAAACATGTAGGTATCCACTACAAGAAAACTGGGAAGCCTCTTGAAGGAATGGCGGACGCCGACTGGGCAGGGCAGTCTGCGGACAGAAAATCGTACTACGTATTTACCTTGGCTGCTGTGTCTTGGGAGTCGAAAAAACAGACTGTCGTTGCACTCTCAAGCACAGAGGCGGAATACATCGCCCTGGCGAATGCAACCAAGGAGGCCACGTACCTCCGGCGACTCCTACAAGACCTAGGAGCTGGGGAGTTTATTGAAGAGCCAACCACACTTTTTAGCGACAGCCAAAGTGCACAAAGCTTGGTTCGGAACGAGGGTCACCACCATCGCACCAAACACATCGATGTTCGACACCACTTCGTTCGAGAAGCCCTAAGGAACGGCGACGTCGATGTGAGGTATTTGAAGACAGAAGATATGCCCGCTGATGTCTTCACAAAGGGACTTGGAAGAGTTAAACTAGAGAAGTTTAAGAACTTGGTGGGTCTCTGCTCTCCCGAAGGCACAGATACAACCTGTGAGGGGAAGTGTTAAAATCTGGTGAAATTTTAATTTTACACAGGTTTAAACAAAGAAAAAATATTGCAGGTCTTAATATTTTTATATATATATAATTTTATAATTATATTATTATTTTAATTTTATATATAATTTTTTATATATATTTTATATATAAAATTTTATATATGTTAAGTTTCAATAATCGCGAGTTTTTAGAGTCTTTAAGACATAATGAGTTTACCCTATTAGAAAGAAGACGCTTAGTCTAAAATTGAATCACAAAGCTTTAATTCGATCGCAAATTGCCTATCACGTTTTATCCCTACGAAACATGAAACCACCTTACTACCTTGTCTTTTTCAACTCACCGAGAGAAAGAATTACTCAAGCGATCAATGCAATCACCCCAACAAAAATTGAATACGTCGCAATAAAACGTGCATACGGAAGGTATCTTTTACGATATACAGTGAGAGACAGGTGGTATTTGTCTCCTCATGAAGAAGCAACATTTTTATTAGATGTCGTTGAAACGTCGGAAGAAGTGGTAAGCAGTATTGATGTTGGAATGGAGGCTAAGTGTCATTTTAGTCTGGCGTCGAGATCTTTAGATCGATTAAACATTCTTATAGTAGTGAATGAAGCTCGACATATTTTTCAAGTGATTAATTTAGCGATGCAGCACGGATTGTTTATTAAGAATCCTGTCATTCTAACGATGGAGAAATCAATTAAACCTCGAGCTTCATTTACTCTTGGTATTCAAGCATCAACTACGATGGTATCACAAGGTGATGATATGCCATATCAGTACGACTATGAAGCAAATGAGTATCTGCGATTAATGAGAGAAATTTTATTGGAAATTTTTAATCGATATACAGATGAAATAGCTAGAATTGACTGGCAAGAGGAATATATTCGCGTTCTAACAAATAACTCTGGTGAAGTTAGTTACAAACCAACTGCTTCAGAAAGAGCAAAAATGTCACAACGAATGTTGAGAGTATTGTCAAAGAAAAGGTTAATTCACTTCTTACTATACTAATGATCTTTAATGATTTTTCAATGTGGAAAAATGCAGTTCAAGAACCAACTATGTCTGGTGAACGCAAACAAGTTGATCGAAGGGCACGTATCATCCAAATGGTAAATAATGCTGCACAACTTGGACCATTTATCATTTTTAAGTTATTAGATGTGTTTTCGAGACATGAATCAATTTTTGCTTCTAAAAAGAACACAGGAAAGATTGTTGATATGTTGTTTTAACTGGCTGGATCATCTGATAATGACAAGTTTTTAGATTGTGCCGATGTGAAGGGAATGGATGCTTCAACTTCTAAAACTTCAACTGTATTGATTAATGATGTCTGTTTTAACGTCGTTCGTGAGTTACCTGTTGAAAAATTCTTTTTCGGACGTGGGAGTGATGGCGTATTGTTGAGAGTGATGACTCCGTTCATGTTTCAGCTCTTGGTCGAGTTTTACGGGCATCTCAGAAGTACGCCGAGTCCGAGAGTTTTGTCCTACGTGAGCCGACGACTTTTGGAAACGTATAAAACTTCTTTTGAAACTTTTCCGTCTGGAAGATACTCAACTAAAACTCAACACAGTTTAGTTAATGCGGCGATTGTTAAATTACTAAATAATCTCTTACGGCGGAAAGCTAATGAGGTTAATGTGAGTGCAGATGGGCCTGTAAGTGGGGATGATCTTGCGTTACTATATAAGATATATGCCTTAAATGCAAGGGATGTTGCTGGCGATACGAGCTTGTTATTAAAACAAATTTTTCTGAGAGTTGGGTTACGAATAGATTCCTCATTATCACGGTTTATTGGTGTTTTCTTACAGCAAACTGCTTGTCTAGGGAAGCCTTGGCCTAAACCAGATCGGATATCAATTGACGTCTGAACACGGTAGTCAAGGAGCTTTTGATGTATTAAGCGGTTTTAATGAGGTTATGGACGTGACTCGTGAGTTCTCAAGTCGTGTTGAACTTCCTGAGAACTGGGTAGGAATAATGCGCGTATATGCAAATTTATGTCGACGAGTTAAGGTCATTTTTAATGAGATCATTAGTATTCCTAAGAGTATAGCAGCATATGTGTTACAAGTTGGAGTTACAACATGGTTCATTATTCCTTACTTTGCTATTTATATGACTGAAGGGTTTGGGTTACCACCACCAGCCTGGAAAATCAATGATAAAATTACTTTCCCGACATCATCTTTTACTCCACGTGGTGATTATTTACGATGGCATTTCCGAAACTTAGTTAGAAGAAAAGATAGTACAGATATTTCAGACTATATTCGAGATCTTCGGACTATTTATGACTCAAAGCTCAGCGCAATTGAACAGGTAACTAGAATTCGTGAATTAAAAATGAAGCACTTACCTTCAGTTCTCTCTTTATATGATACTGATTTAATTGAGAGTCTTGGGATCAATTGGAAAATATGTATGGATTACAATGACCCCTTAGCTTATGATGATAAATCTAAAGCTGTTGAATTTTGTGCCAAAGTCATTTTTGAAATAGGACCCAAAGCTAGAGCAGTCACCAAACAACAAGGTGACAGAACTTGGAATTTCAGATTTGTATATATTATCAACGATGAACCTGTAGTTAAAACGGCCTATGTCAGCACCTTTAAAGGTGAAGGTGTTGAAATGTCAAGCCTAGCAACTGACAAAGCTATATCTTTGACTGTGAAACAGGCAGGTATGTTAGCAATATGCAACTTTGCACTAGTGGCAGAGCTAGCATATACTAAAGATAGTCTTGTATTGCAGACTCCATTATGTGGAGCAATTTTTAATAAAGATGAAGTTGTCACAATGGGTCGTGAATTAGGGGCAACAGAAATGGGTTCATTTATTGGCAACCTAAATATCAGTTGCCAAAGTGGAAGTCAATACATACATAGGTCTGTTATGTATTTAGCAGGAGTAGCGGTAGTGTACGCTACTAGAGCTGTTAAAGATGAAAAGATCAGATATTCTATTATTGGAAAGACCTTGAAGCAGTATCACATGAATATAGAAGAAGGGGAAGAGTTCAATTCAACCACCTTTCAACAATTGATCGGGTCTCTTCTATATCTGGCTACCTGTACCCGCCCAGATATCGCCTTCACAGTCAGTATGCTCAGCCAGTTTAACAGCTGCCCTAAAAAGCATCACTGGAATGCGGCGAAACGTGTCCTCCATTACCTCAAGCACTCAAAACATGTAGGTATCCACTACAAGAAAACTGGGAAGCCTCTTGAAGGAATGGCGGACGCCGACTGGGCAGGGCAGTCTGCGGACAGAAAATCGTACTACGTATTTACCTTGGCTGCTGTGTCTTGGGAGTCGAAAAAACAGACTGTCGTTGCACTCTCAAGCACAGAGGCGGAATACATCGCCCTGGCGAATGCAACCAAGGAGGCCACGTACCTCCGGCGACTCCTACAAGACCTAGGAGCTGGGGAGTTTATTGAAGAGCCAACCACACTTTTTAGCGACAGCCAAAGTGCACAAAGCTTGGTTCGGAACGAGGGTCACCACCATCGCACCAAACACATCGATGTTCGACACCACTTCGTTCGAGAAGCCCTAAGGAACGGCGACGTCGATGTGAGGTATTTGAAGACAGAAGATATGCCCGCTGATGTCTTCACAAAGGGACTTGGAAGAGTTAAACTAGAGAAGTTTAAGAACTTGGTGGGTCTCTGCTCTCCCGAAGGCACAGATACAACCTGTGAGGGGAAGTGTTAAAATCTGGTGAAATTTTAATTTTACACAGGTTTAAACAAAGAAAAAATATTGCAGGTCTTAATATTTTTATATATATATAATTTTATAATTTGTAACTAACTTCACCAGAGTTATTTGTTAGAACGCGAATATATTATATATATATATTATTATATTAATTTTATGTATAATTTTTTATATATATTTTATATATAAAATTTTATATATGTTAAGTTTCAATAATCGCGAGTTTTTAGAGTCTTTTGGACATAATGAGTTTACCCTTTTAGAAAGAAGACGCTTAGTCTAAAATTGAATCACAAAGCTTTAATTCGATCGCAAATTGCCTATCACGTTTTATCCCTACGAAACATGAAACCACCTTACTACCTTGTCTTTTTCAACTCACCGAGAGAAAGAATTACTCAAGCGATCAATGCAATCACCCCAACAAAAATTGAATACGTCGCAATAAAACGTGCATACGGAAGGTATCTTTTACGATATACAGTGAGAGACAGGTGGTATTTGTCTCCTCATGAAGAAGCAACATTTTTATTAGATGTCGTTGAAACGTCGGAAGAAGTGGTAAGCAGTATTGTTGATGTTGAAATGGAGGCTAAGTGTCATTTTAGTCTGGCGTCGAGATCATTAGATCGATTAAACATTCTTATAGTAGTGAATGAAGCTCGACATATTTTTCAAGTGATTAATTTAGCGATGCAGCACGGATTGTTTATTAAGAATCATGTCATTCTAACGATGGAGAAATCAATTAAACCTCGAGCTTCATTTACTCTTGGTATTCAAGCATCAACTACGATGGTATCACAAGGTGATGATATGCCATATCAGTACGACTATGAAGCAAATGAGTATCTGCGATTAATGAGAGAAATTTTATTGGAAATTTTTAATCGATATACAGATGAAATAGCTAGAATTGACTGGCAAGAGGAATATATTCGCGTTCTAACAAATAACTCTGGTGAAGTTAGTTACAAACCAACTGCTTCAGAAAGAGCAAAAATGTCACAACGAATGTTGAGAGTATTGTCAAAGAAAAGGTTAATTCACTTCTTACTATACTAATGATCTTTAATGATTTTTCAATGTGGAAAAATGCAGTTCAAGAACCAACTATGTCTGGTGAACGCAAACAAGTTGATCGAAGGGCACGTATCATCCAAATGGTAAATAATGCTGCACAACTTGGACCATTTATCATTTTTAAGTTATTAGATGTGTTTTCGAGACATGAATCAATTTTTGCTTCTAAAAAGAACACAGGAAAGATTGTTGATATGTTGTTTTAACTGGCTGGATCATCTGATAATGACAAGTTTTTAGATTGTGCCGATGTGAAGGGAATGGATGCTTCAACTTCTAAAACTTTAACTGTATTGATTAATGATGTCTGTTTTAACGTCGTTCGTGAGTTACTGGTTGAAAAATTCTTTTTCGGACGTGGGAGTGATTGGCGTATTGTTGAGAGTGATGACTCCGTTCATGTTTCAGCTCTTGGTCGAGTTTTACGGGCATCTCAGAAGTACGCCGAGTCCGAGAGTTTTGTCCTACGTGAGCCGACGACTTTTGGAAACGTATAAAACTTCTTTTGAACCTTTTCCGTCTGGAAGATACTCAACTAACACTCAACACAGTTTAGTTAATGCGGCGATTGTTAAATTACTAAATAATCTCTTACGGCGGAAAGCTAATGAGGTTAATGTGAGTGCAGATGGGCCTGTAAGTGGGGATGATCTTGCGTTACTATATAAGATATATGCCTTAAATGCAAGGGATGTTGCTGGCGATACGAGCTTGTTATTAAAACAAATTTTTCTGAGATTTGGGTTACGAATAGATTCCTCATTATCACGGTTTATTGGTGTTT